>CM023457.1:53975994-54166407 GCA_013339765.2 Haemaphysalis longicornis
GAGCGCCAACGCTTGCAGGAGTACAATGACTGTTGGACTCTTCAACTACTCCCCGATTTCTTAGAGTGTAAAGCATCGTTTGCTTCCGGGAAAGCGATTGGGGTACTATGAAACACCTAATCTTTCGAATAAAACAAACTTTTGCTTTCTCTTCATGGCTCCTTTAACGGTTTTGTCTTGTTACCAGTCCCGTGTAAGGCGACGTAAAAAAAATCCGCCCGCATCTTCCCACGGGGGGAACTCGAGTAAATGCGTCGCATCTACTCAAGTCATGCAAAGCGTCACGTCAAGCGAAAGCCAAGCAAAGACGCCCTTGACTGAATTCCGAACGCGCGCTCCGCCGCCTATATACGTTGAGGGGACTGCGTAAGCCGGTCCCAGTCGACGACGTTGGCGTACTTGTAAAGCAGCGTCGATTCTAGGTGTTCGAGCCAAGCGCGGATGTTGCTTCGCCGGAGAACGGCACACCGGTTATATGCGCAGCGCGCCCGAAGGAGAGGAAACCGCGGAAGAGAGAGTACTGCACATGCGCCGGCCCCAGCGCGTCTGCCGCGGCTATGACGCAACACAATCCACTTTAATCCAATCCAAATCCAAGCCAAGCCAATCCAATCGAATCCATTCCAATGCCCCTCGCGAGAGAGTGTTCGAATCCAATCCAATGCCCCTCGCGAGAGAGTGTTCGAATCCAATCCAATGCCCCTCGCGAGAGAGTGTTCGCTATCGCCTCGACTCGACGCGCATGCGCAGTAAGCGTGCGGACTACGGACGTCAACGCGGGTGACATCGCGAGTTACTTAAATGCTCTGCATTTAAAACTTGGCTTAGTCTGGTTGAGTCTTGGTTTCGCTTGGTTAACCTTTGCTTTGATTTAGCTGTATTGCCGACCACGTCTCAAAGCCGTTCGGTTCGGTGCAACGAAGAAACGAATTTGGGCGAACGCGGCGTTTCTCTTCGCCGGGCGCGAGACGATTCACGTTGCAGGAGACGACACGGCGACACAGCGCCGCATGCATCAGAGGCTGCGGTGGAGGTGTCGGCTCCCTCGGTCGCAGCGGCGGTAGCGACTGCAGCTCGTTCGGCGCAGAACCACCGAGAGCGTGGCCTTGTGCGCAGCGCCGACAGCGAGCCCGGCGAATCACGTGATTTGCTTCGATGGGTGCGTCACCGGGATTCTCTCTCCGGTCAAAAGGTCATTTGCGCATTCTCTACAAAATCGCTGGACGAAAATTGTAAAGCAAGTCGCTTAGCGCTGGTTTGGGAGTCCGGCGAGTCGCTTCGCAATACATTCAACAAGTGGCGCAGCAAGCGTGAGCGCTCTGCGCCGCCAAACCGGCGACTGCTCTCGTAAAGCTATCCTGGCGGTGCCGACGTAGCGGGCCGCAAAAAATTAGCGTTGCGTGTGCGGAAACCGCATAGCGACACGCCATGAAACGTAAAGCGAATATACACTACTTTCGAGCATTCCGCAAAGTAAAAAAAAAAAAACTATTTTACACTTTGCTCAGAAACGGTTACTCAGAATGGAAAGCTGTGGCTTATTCTACCTGTTTTAAAGATTGCTAATAGAGAAGGCAACTCAGTGAATATTGGCAACAATAAGAAACTCGGCGCTCTTCCCATGGGATCGCTTTCGCAAGGGTCTTGTGAAGCCGGCAATGTTCCCCCCAGAGTGGTAACAAACCACTCCACTTAAAATCATACCTTGGGCGTGTTTGCGGTTTGAGGTATTTCTGCCTATAAAAAGGTATGCCTACGCAAAATCAGTTGCGGAAAAACACCGCACATCAACCGAGCGCGGCACGAAGAAACAGCATGGAGAGCGAGCACCAGTGAAGCCGACGACGAATAAGAGCATCCCTAAGCCGAGGTCACGCGGGCGCGTTTCGCAGCGCAACACGCGGTCGGCTCACCGCCATCGAGGCATACGTTTCTCTCTCATCGCGGCAGACCAATCCTGAGACAATGTCCACTCGGATTTACCTGCAGTTTCGACAAGTGGTGCCGAGGGGGCGTGATCCAGGAGATGTCCGCATCCACCTGGAATGTTGTCTCATCCATGGGGCAGCCGCAGACATCGCCGTCCGCACAACCTTGCAGGCAGGACTCGCAGAGCAGGTGCGAGCAGGGCAGGACAGCTATCTTGTCCGGGACGAAGCCGCAGAGGCCACAGATGCGTGCGGGTGGCAGGGGGTCCTTGAAATGCACAGCCCTGCAGTCGACACCACTGGCGAAGCCGCAGAGACGGTACGACGAACCAGGCATTTTTCTTAACGCGGGTGCAGCGTTACGACGTTCACTCGCGGGCGACGGCTGACGAGAGCGCGCTCACACATGCAACGCTTTTCGTTGACTGAGAGGTGGGGAGGTTAACGGAAAGCAAACTGGAAGAACTCATTGGGCATCAGTTGTCACGCTTTCCCACCTGCAACCCTCTCGCCCACCACTCTAGCACCGCAATGCGATTCGCTTATTCGCTGTATCCTCCGTTTCACGCTCGGAGCACATTTCACAGCCGTAGTTTAGTAACTGGCCGACTGGGCGCAAAAAATAGAGAGAAAATGCGTCAGTGGGTTTTCTTCGCCGGCGTCGGCGCGTCCCGCCTCCCTGGCGCCGTGAATCCGTGGTTGGCGACGTCACGTGGTTGGCTCTCGTCTGCTCGTCGACGTTCAGCGCAGCCCGAAGCTGGCAGTGCTCCTCGCATGCAACTGCGACTGGGGGGCCATCTCCGAATGTTCCGATTGATACGATGTATCTCTTTTGGCGCGCGGCTGGCGCCAAATCCGTCATCGCCGCTCTTTTTAGGTCTGGCCTGTTCGCAGCTGTCTTGGGCTTTCACCGTTCATGCTCAAATTGTGTCATGATAATGCGCTGTTCTGCCAACTATAATTATAACAACCGAGTTGCGGGAAATGTCCCGGAGTTCAGTTTCAGGTGAACATTTCCAGGAGAAACTCGGAATAAAGGTCGGGTTACTCTCAAATAATCTTGAAATTTGATGACTAAGCAATTGACGCTTCGAATCTCTATCAAAAAACTCGATTCAACATGAACGTGTGCTGCATATTGTATACGAGGAACAGGGACAGTGGAAATGACAAAAACAAACGATGCTGCGCAATCTAGCAACTGGTTTATTGAAAGCCTTATCTTTATTTAGTAGCATGCGACGGTGAGTGTGCATTCATTTCGAAAATAGATAAATCACATCTTCGTGCGCGTGCGCTCATGTGCCATTGCATTTTTCTTTATCATATTGGTCTCCTTTTCTGTGACCGCTCTTGCGGCGCGCTGATATATTTGTCAGGCTCTACAGACAGCATACTCTAAGGCCTCAATCACTTCCCAAACCCTTCCGGCCTTTGAGCGGATAGCACAGTTGCTGGTTGCTCGCTGCAACTTTGCCTTGCATCCGTATTTTGCGCAGTGGGCTTCAAGGTGGCAAGGCAATTGTAGTTGACTGCAAGTATTGTTGTGCACTCGCAATGTATCGTTTAAAGACCGGCCCGTTTGTCGGCTGTATGATGCGCCGCAGTGAAGTGGAATATCGTAAACAACTCCAATTGCGCACTCGACAAATTTGCTTACGTGTTTTTACGCCACAAAATTTGCGTTGTGCGTGTTGCTTTGGCGGATTCGCTTTTTGCTCATCGCCTTATTTTTCAAGGCGCTGAAAACACAACTTCAACAGTGTGCTTGCTTGCCACTTTTTTCTATCTATGCGACACTTAATGTACGTACGGTAGCACAACGAGGTTCTTTTTGTCTAGTTCTGCCTTTTTGTGAGGCATCTCATTTCGTTTTCTGAGCATTTTTCGGCCACAGAAACCAACGCTTGCTTGGTGTATCCGCTGGAGCTTAGGCGTTCAATTTGAAATAAACTTTCCGGAGCGCAGTGTGGGCACAAATTTTTACTCACAGCTCGCATCATGCTTGACGTAGCAAGACTTCCTTGCCGCCTGGTTTTTCAAGCGAAGGTTGTAGTGGCTGACTTGCACCGTCGCTGTACACCACGCCTGACTTGCTCTTTGGTCTTACGCCACGTAGCCTTGAGGCAAAGTCAAAATTAACCACGTGCTCTAGTGCCGGCGATGGCGATGATGCCATCCAGCTGTTAGTCACTTGGGGGGTGTAAACGAACCTTATCCACGTGATCTATTAAGCACGGCGACGACGACCATGTTGCCTTTGTGGGGTTTCCATGTACCCACTCGGGGGGATTAGCCAGGGATCAAGTTTTGAGTGTGTCCCTGTTGGAGCTTATAGATGGAATTATACCGTTACTCAACATGCACCAGTTGCGAAACTCCCCGCGTCATTTATCAAACCCGTTCCGCGGTATAGCCCCCTGCACTGGGGTAAAGAGGGACGAGCACAGGGCAACGTTACTAGCCTGTCATCGGCAGGCAGAACTTTAAAGTAGCACTCAAGTGTTTGCTGCTGCCGTCGTAGTCATAAAAAGAAACACGAAAAAACTGTTCGAAAATGAGTAAACATTTCCGAGTATATGTTTTCAAATTCGAACAGCAAGCACAAACCACAGGTCGGAAAAGCGTAACCTGTGGTACTGTTACGAATCAGTCCGCCGCAGTGCTTCGACCTTTGTGCCGCACTCTTCGGCTGTGTGGCGAAGCCTCCACTACGTGCGCTTCGAGCAGGCCTCCCCGTCGGTGACTGACGCTTGCAGCCGTCGGATCCAAACACGGCGCTACATGTCTGGGAAAGTCCGGATATCTGTCGCCTCTCTCTCTCTTCTCTCTCTCTCTCTGCGTGATTGAAACTTCGACGGAGGCAGGACGAGGCATGCTTCGACTTGTCCGAAGGACGCGGAAGCCGTTGCGGAGACCTCCTCTTCTCCCTCTCTATGACTCAGCGTGCGCCGCTACTACCGGCCGTTCACGAACTTTGGAAAGTGTTGTGTGTGTCTGTGCGTTCGTGTAGTGTGCACAATCTAGAGGGGAAACGCTTGTTTGACCGTTAGCGCTTTGGGTATAAAATAAGACCCCCCCCCCCCCCAAGCGCTGTAAGTTCATTCCTGCTTTGAGAAGTGAGTGAATAACGCTGTCACTCTGCCTAGTCCTGTACTGTAACCTCGCCCGTCGGGGCATTGTTTCTCATTGTTATTAGTTGGCCTGTTGCCTGTCCAGAAAACAGTTTGTTGCCAGTTAGCTAGAAATTTCGGTACATTACTTTTCTTTATTTAGCATGGCTGTCCGCTCTGCCAGCACTACCGTTCAAGCCCTATGCTGCATTGGTAGTCCTCACTTCTGTACAGTTTCTTTCTTTGTGAAATAAAGTATGATTACTATTATTATTTATTATTACCACTAATCAGCTGGGACACGAATGGTAGCCCCAAGGAACGCCTCGTTAATCAGTCAAAAGCGATTTAAAAATTCTCTGCCGCAGACCACGACCGGCTTTATAGTTAGCGACCTGCCCATCCCTGCGCCGATTAATGGGAGCCAGCATACCAAAAAGTTGCCGTCACGGAGGAAAGAAAGAAAACTTTCTTTCCTCCGTGGTTTGCCGTGTAGCGAATGCGAGCTCAGTCTGGTGAGGCTACGTTTATCTTCAAACTCGTCGGCTTCGCTTCGGTCGCAGTGGGGCCTGCCACTGCTGGCATTAAAATGTAGTGGTCGTATCAATCAATTCTGATTCTACCGATCACTACCTATAATACCGGCCAGCAACGAGAATTCACAATTAGGTCTAGCCTGGTTTCTTCGCTATGCAAACGCCCGCGTACACAACTAAACCAAACTGCTACGATATGCTCCTGATCGACTAGGGTCCTTTAGTTTCACGCATTTTCGTATATTTTAAACACGCTGAAACTTTATCGACTTCGGCTTTACATCGAGGAGCCTCCTTCCGACGCGAAGCATGGGCAAATTTTCGCAGGGAAAGCTGGAATTCGTATAAACATCCAAGTAGCGCCATTCTGTACTAGGAAGCGCCGTTATTCTTGCGGGAAAATAGAATTTTTTTCAGCGAAGGGAGCACTGATCGACGGTAACATTTTCAACGTGTGCTGCGACGTTTTCGCCAACCGTGAGCGCCAGGTTCGTAAAAGCTCCGTCGGGTGGCTAACAAGCCAACAATGACATAGTTGAGTATGGCAGCCGTCTTCGGTCATTGGGTGCGGTGAGAACTACTGTTGTTACCTTCGGGATATCTTTTTTCAGCAACGGCCTCCGTACCTAAGCCATCGTAACCTGGTGACAAGAAATTCCCTTTACCGGGCGCCTGCCGCGCTCGCTCAGCGGTACGCAACAAATGCCATCGCGTACGATAAGTTCACTGAAAGTGCGATGCAAAGATATTGCGTGAGCTTTCAGCACATTATTTCGGGAGCGCGTCCCTTTTGGCTAGTTTTATCGCCGAGCCTGGCATAAGTAGACTATATTTGTTACGATGGAACAACGCAAACTTATCGGGGCGAGAGAAGGACGCAACACCAGCGGTCGTGTTGTGTCCTTCTCTTGCCTTGTTCAGTTTCCGTTTTACTGTTATGAGCAATATGAAAGGGAACACAGGAACCCGTAAAAAACACCCTCAGACACAGCAATCAGTGATACAAAGCGGCCGCCGTCGGAAACAAAGTGGAAAGGGGGACGCTGTTCTAACATCTGTTCTCCATCCCGCCGTGCGTCTTATCGGCTGTCAGACGATACCACATCACCGGCGGAATGACATAAGCTGCTGCTTTTTAGAAATTACAGCGGGGTGGGAGTTCCAACAGTTAGTGAAAGAGCGCCCTCCTTTCCCTCTTTGTTTTTCACAGCGCCATCCGCGTATCGCTCCGAGTCTGTTTCGAGGCTGTTTGCCACGCGTTCCTGTGTTCCCTTTCATATTGCTCATAATAGTACCACCATAATGACTGTATACCAACTAGCAAAGTTCTCGACCTTGTTATAACTTACAACATCTGCATCACGCTGACTGCAGCTACTCTTTCAAGAGTTACTTTTCATGCTGCTGCTGCACTGCCTCGGAACCTGAATGCCAAGAATGCGCGGGGAATTTCCGACGCACGCGTTTTCGTGATTGTTTTACTCGTGCTATGCGTCGTAAGCCAGTGGGAATTAACCCCGAGGCAAGTGCTTCTTCCTGTTATTAACCTGTCGGCGATTATTACAATCGAAAATGTTGCAGGGTTCCTTTAAGTGCTGTATGTTGGACGTGTCAGCTGACCATTAACGCCGAGCGCTGCCTCCTTTTCATCTCACGCCGAAATATGAAGAGGCCAAGGAGAAGCGCAACTCTTCCACACCCACGCGGGGTCCTTTCATTTCATAGTCCCCCTTCATAGTCATGAAATCGTGAGTCCACAGCCAGACATCTTAACGCACGGTGGAAAGGAGACCTTTCGAAACAACTTTTAGACACTTAATACATGCACACATTGTGCGATGTTAGAGCTATTTAGCTTTAATGCTGAGAGTGCGTATAAATAAAAGTGACCACATATTTCCGCGGGGGGAAACCATGGGGTGATTCGACCCTCTGGGCGGTGCTTGTTACGGTTGCGCCGACCATCGCGGTAGCAGACCTGTTAGTCTGCATTAAATCATCGGTGGTCATCGGATGTCATCGGAGCGGCGGCGGTGGGAGCGACTGAGCGGAGCGGGCGCAGTTATCGCGTTTATATGTACCGCGCATTAACGGTGAGGGGAATGAGAGAGAGTAGGGCATGCGCATGTGTTAACCGAGCGCTAACGCGCGCTGACGCACAGCTGGCATGGAGAGGGGAGCGAGCGCTAACGCAAGATGGCGCTGCGGTTGAGAGCGGCGCTACCGCGCAGATGTCGTGGCGAGGAGAATAGGGAGGGATGCGGACGGACGCCGGATGGAGGGACAAGGCGAGTTAAGAGATGTGTTGCATCTAAAAGCTAAGCTTTCGGACAACTTTATGGTGGGCAAAACGTGTGAACAGAAAACTAACTAGGCGACGGACGCCACTTACAACCGGCATGAGACGACATTTATGCCACATTTTTCGGGATCCACTAATCTCTGAAGGTTAGCACACACACACCACCTAGTTGACGGTAAGTCCAAATTCTCAGCGACTGTCCAAAAAAATGTCACTATCGCCCATCAAGCCGCGCCTGCGCGAGTCGATGCCCACGGGCACCAGAGAAGGCCGGCCGTGGCGAATGACGTCACGTCGGCCAACATGGACGCGCTCACGGCACCGTGCTGTAATCAACGGGACAAGATACAACAGGAGCGCCAGCTTGGCTATCTCAGACGTTCCGTTCATGCCCACAACTCGCCGCGCACTGTGTGGATGGCGCTACGAGTGGGCACAATTACCTTGCCTTTGGGCATGGTGTCAAGGCAAGCATTCGAGCATGGAGGAAGAAACGTTAGGCGATGGCTTCACTTCAGAACCGCCAAGTCTATTGATAAAGACTTTACGCCCCTCCCTGAAGAAAACGCGAGACGCGCGTAAGCTACAAGTGTGTTGAACGTTCGCCTAAAGTGCGTGCAGTCGATCGGCAAACCTTCGAAGGCCCAAGCTGCAAACGAAGAAAGATCCCATTAGACTATCTTTCGCGCTTTGGGTGAACGCATTTATGAAAGATCTAAATGTATACCGCTGCGTGGTTTATGAGATAAACGTATTCTATTGTACTCCTCGATAGATGCGTGTAATTGCGTTATTTGGAACCTTCTTTTTTCGCTGAATTTAAAGTAACCGTTTGGACACAATGCACTCCCGGTTTCACGCATGTGCCGAGTAGAGTTTAGAGATCTTAGAGCTTTGCGGTCGGCCAACCGGTCTATGGGGAAATGGATTAGTTTTTTGACAGAATGTCATCGGCCCCCCCAAAACAGCTTTCCCTTTAAACAAATTTATGCAGCTTGCACGAGTGCTGCAAGGCTGGAGAAACAGCAGAGCTGGTGGCCCATCTCCCCGCGTCGGAGACCCGGCTGTAGCACCTCACATGGATTTACGGACATTGCCGCTAAACATTCCCCATGGCTGTCAGGCCCGGATCGTTTATTCCGCAGCCTTTCAGATCTCCTGGAGTATACCGCGTTAGGCATGCCCTAAAACCCGTCGAAACCGGCTTCGTGAACTCGGCGTCGATGGCGCCACCTCGGCATTTCTGCTCGCTACTTCATTGCGCGAACGCAGCTGAACTGGCGAGAAGAACAAGACACTTCGCAAATTTTTAGTTTAACCCCTATGTTTAACCCCTCAAGTTTTCATTCCGGTGAAGCTGCTTTACTTGGTGCCACCGCAGTGCTCCTCTTCACCCCCGCCGATCCTTATTTCACAACTATTGTTCCCCTTGCCACCACCGATGCCTTTTTCACGAGTAGCGCAGTCGGCCGATAAAAGCAGTAGCGCCATTGTCAGATGGACGTGAAAACCATTGAAAGCCGCTGCCACAAAGCGCGTTGACGCCGCCGTTGCCGCCTTATATTAGACCTGGCCGAGTGGTAACACATCCCCTCCGGATGAAGGCTTTTGATTGCTGCGTTTTAACGCGCCTACGCAGCGCAAATGATGAGGCGCGCCGCAGTGGAGCGCTACAGATTAATTTTCACCACGTGAGGACCTTTAACGTGTGCCGAAATATCGTACACACGGGCGTTTTTGCTTTTCGCCTCCACCAGAAAAGCGGCCGCCACGGCCGGGAATCCAACTCGCGTCCTCATAATCAGCTAATCAGCAGCACTGCGGTGGGTCCAGATAAAGGGCAACTTGCCCGATTTTTTTTTTTTCACCTTGAAAAGCTTTCCGAGCTACATCTTCGCCGGTGTAGTTCACGCTAAAGGGGCCATGCAGCCAAAACACAAGTTTGGTTCGTTCGAAAGATCGCCTCGTGAGAATCACTGACACCACCTTTAATGTACTATCGGCGTCAAATGAAACGCGAACACGAAAATATGAACCAGAAACGTGCAAAATTGAAAAATGCTGTTCGTACAGTTCATATACTGGCATGTTATTGGCATGTTTGGAAATCCACTTTTCCCAACTTTATTTTTGTAACTAATCCACGCGTCATTTTGGCTTGCATGGAAAGAAATCGCGCTATTTGTGTGTCCAGGTTCATATTTTCGTGTTCGCGTTTCATTTGACGCCGATAGTACACTTCGCTCAAATAAGCTACGTAATTAGGAAAAAATTCCCCCGCATTTCCCCGAGGGGGAGAATGTGAAAGTGCGAATGCACGGTTGTCGGCCCGCTTGCGGCGCTTGCGCTCGGCCCCCGCAGCCCACCGCCTCGCCGCCTTCTCTTCCATCTCTTCCATCGGGTTTGTAGTATCACGTGTACACCACGCAGTTATCAAGCCGCTATAACGCCGCTGAGTCGCCAACGCACGCCGCTGACGACGTAGTTTGATTGCGTTAAAGATATAAGGCGCGTCTAACACCGATTATCAACCGTCGCGTCCGTGGCTTGGTCGGTAGCGCGTCGCGCTGCGGCCGCAAAGTCCTCGGATCGAAACCTGGCGCCGGAGCTGTTTCTTTTTCAAATATAGAGGAGCACTGCGGACGCCAACGCCGCCGGCGGTGGATGGTTTGGGGTCGCTTATAAAGTGCATTCGCACTTAGAAAAAAGGTGAACGGCCATGCGACCCAATAGCTCCTTTCCCGCAATAGGACCTATGATGTTTATGTCCCAGCTCTGGGATGGGCTGAGGCCGGCAAAAGCCAATGCAAAATAGGCAGGGCTTACAAGCTTGCCAAACGAGCTATTGACACCTAAGTTTAGGGCACATTCTTTTTATAGCAGTGAGAATGGCGGGGTAAACAGTTAAATTTACGGAAGTACACGTAAACGGAAGTAGCGATGCGTACTGCTGTTGGTACTGTGCGCGCTATGCTATATAGTCTTAGCTACTCAGCACTGCGGCGGTTTGGTGGTGTCTCAGACGACACTAGCCGATTGGCGTAAGCGACGGTGTCTTACGTGGTTATATTTGTCGAGGGAACACCACGCTTCACGAAACGAATATATGTTGTACTTTAGGAAAAACAATCCAGGTACCAATACGGCCAAAAACAAGGCAAAGGTGGAAAACGGCCCGCCGCGGCATGATGGCGCCGTCTACGATGACTACTGATAAACAAGGCTCCGCAGCAGCTTGAAGACCTGCTCTTGTGATGTCATTGCAGACGTCATAAAAACACGATTTGGTCGGAGAATCTAAATTTTAACGTAAATTCATTAATATGTCAGTGAATAAAGCACAGTTTGTTTCCGGACAAGTCAGGGGCACTATAAAACAAGAAATGTTAGAAATAAAACAAGCTTTTAGTCTCTATGCACGGCCCCTTTAAACACAGGCCCACCACCGGTTGCAGGGTAATGCTTGCACGCGTTGCGGCCGGAACGAGCTGGGTGTGAACGCACAGCTAGGCGTCATGCCGGGTACCTATGATATTGTCACGAAGTCAAAGACTACAGAGTTGTCTTGAAGGAAAAACAAGTTTATTGGAGCAAACTTGTGCTTCCCTAACATTTCAAGGCATACAGAGGCGCGAAGCAGCAGTCAACGAAATGACTTGCGCAGGCGAGTGTAGAAAATTGAATACCCCGGCGTCTGCTCTGCACTCTTTCTTTCGGCGCCAGTGTGTCTCGGACCGTCTATTTACATCCAGAACACTGTAGATCAAAGAATTATTCTTGGCAAGTGACGTTAGGGCGAAACGCTCTCCTAATCAGAACGAGATAACCCGTGCGGCATAAAAATAAAGAATGGAACACGCGCTTCGCTTGGGACACAGCTAACACAGCCGGACGCGGCCGGGCGGCAAAAACCAAACAAACAAACCCAATGCATGGTTCACGGCAATATGCCCGTTGTGCTTGTGGTAGAGTTAAACGTACAAGTCTCACGGCACAATGCGACCCCGACAGCTGCAAACCGTGGTCGAGCGGTTTGGATTTGTGTTGGTGTGTTACAGAGGCACGAAGATGCCAACTATGCCCGCTATGTTCTGCGCTAAAAAGCTCGATTCTTCCACATTTCAACTGTGCGACGAACGCATGCCGTTCGCTCAGATGAAGAGCGGGCATGAAGGAGCGTCGGCCGGAACAGAAGCGGGAATCGGCTTAAAAACAGCGCAAAGCCGCTGCCACCACCCTTTCCGCCTCAAGCTCCAGTTCGTCGAGTAGCAGTGAATCCTTCCCGCATGAACAGCAATTTGTCCACTTGGAGCTCCGACGTGAGCCAATAAGTCTTCAGATGAAGTGCTTGTCTAAACACGCGCACAACTGGGTTCCTGTTAATGGGTGCACCGGTGTGGAGTGGAGAGAGGGGAGCGTACACGTGCAGCCCTAACTTTCACTCCCTCACTGATGACATATCCGTTTTGCTGGCGAGAGGCTTCAACGAAAACGTCAAACGGCCTAGTGCAATTTGTCCTGTGTCCTCAGTGGTCGAGGGGTTCGGCATGGTGTGTTACACAGACTAAGGTGCCTACGACGAGGGAGGGAAAGAAAGAGACAACCCGATGCTCGCCCGCTAGATATAAAGCTCGAGTCTTAAGTTTCATTCAGCTAATTGGCTAGGAACTATGCTCAATCACTTAATACAGACAAATGTGCTTTGTTTCGTGCACTCCGTAAACTGCATACAGCGTCGCAGGTCTTCCTATTCACAGAGTGGAAAGGGCACTAATTTTTTCATGGTATTTTTTTTCCTTCGCCGTGGACAGCGGAACTAAAAGCCTAAACAGCTCTGTGCCCTCTATTCTCGACTCCACAAATTCCCCAGAAATTCGCCATGTTTTTTGCGTAAGCACAACGTAAACAATTAGTGACGTGATGCACGTATAGCTCTGGGGACATGCAGCGAAATTTAAAGCTACACCCATACAGATCACACCAAATGTATCAGGTATTGTGCATAAAAGATATAAAAACACTTGACATGTACATAAAAATTAAGAGGGTAGCTGAGGCTGGCAAGAAACGCATTTCCGCAGGTCAAAATTGGCGTCAATACAACAAGGCGATCGAGTAACGTTGATTCAAAAGCGAGGGAAAGGCGGATGTAGTTCTAAAGAACACCACAATTTTTTTACCGTATCTATTTATTTCAATCGCTTTTAGTAACATAGTTGGGCTCTCTGCTTCAATTGAAGCTTTGTTGCGTTATCACCTTCCCGGCCGCCACAGCCGCCACGCCATCGTCTTCTATGTTACAAGTTCATGGCGTGATCAGAGAAAACGACGGCCGCGACCATCGCTTGTATAACATAAGAGCAGCGAAGCGCTACGTCTGAAAACCGCGGAGCGCACCGATTCACTCATTCGTCAATCTCGACTTCAATCAGCGCTGTAATGAGCCAGAGACAGTTTTCTTTGTTATTTTTCTCTTGAGTTCGATCATGTGATTCAGCAGCTTACTAAGACGAGTGTGGACAAACACCATGCATTGAGTTCTCTTCGTCATGGAGAGGCTTGTACTGCCCTCTTATGTTGCGGTTACGCCAAACAAATAATTTGTTTATTGCCAAGCATAAAAGCAAAATACTGCACGTCATTTGTATGCTCCTTGATCGCTGACTTGGAAACAATTGAAACTAATTTGTTACGGTAGGAAACATGCTTTAAACAGCGTGGATGCGAAACTGCGCCTGCTGCAAATTCATGGCGCCGAAAGCCGGGGCAATTTTTCGCCCTATTTTGCGACAAAATCAGCCGCCATTTTCAAGCTGTTACGTAGCATTACGTCACTTTTAGGCAGGCTAAAGTTGCCAATGCATGACGTGATCGTTCCCGCCAACTGGTTAAATTACGTCATATCTTCTCAGCTAATCACAGAGAGGGCGTGTATTACAGGCATTATTGTTGAATAGCACATACAGGCCTACGTTGTCATGTCTAGTGCTTTTAGTCTGTTTTTACATTGCCGCCCGAGATTTATGGGCTTTCAGTAAAGAGGAAGGCGAACTTTAGAACTGGTGCCCGTAAACGTCATATAACGCCAAAATGACGACAGCACACACAACCGCTTTGTCAACCGGAAGCAAGTGAGCGAAATTGAAAGCCAATCAGAAAAGGCTTCCGGCAAATTCCCAGATTTCCCGGGAATTTGTACAGTCGAGAATAGGGCCCCTGCTGTTAAAATCTCGCTGCCATATTCCGTTTGTAGTTATTCGGCTTGCGCATGATGTAAGGTTAAATCGAGATCGATAACCATTACATCGAGCTTGCGCTACATGGGCTTCGGCAGGTTATGTACAGGGGGGATTAAGAGAAATACGAACAACGAAGCGCACAGCCTCCGACGCATGCCGCACCGTCTAGCTGCACTACCAGTAAACTCCGCGCATGCGTAGTTCTTTCCGAGCGTTTGAGAGTGCGGCATACTGTTAGGGGAAATTCCTGATAAAGAACCGAAGTGGGTCATTTATTTTGAGGCATTTTATGCTCTGTCGCCACTGAGCATGCTGTTATCTACTACATTCAGCAGTCAAGCGCGCAGCAGGCTAATTACAGCCAGCATGCTGCCCTTCAACGATCGTCCTGCATGCTCAGTGGCGACGCAGCAAGAAAGGTGCCTGAATATAAATGACCAGCGTCGCTTCTTGATCGAGCATTGCCATTTAACGTAGGCACACTCTCAAATGTTCTCGAAGAAGTGCGCATGCGCGCAGTTTACTGACTTTGCAGCCAGATCGTGCAGCTTTTGTCTAAGGCTGTGCGCTCCGTTGTTCGCATTTCTTTTACCCCTCCCCCCCCCGTACAGTAGTTCAACTCGCTTCTGTTCTGAATGAAGCAAGAAGTATCACCGCCCTAAGAAAATCCCTATAAATAATTCAATTTTTCTGTTCCACCACCGGGCATACGTTTACCTGTAGTAGCTGCACATCAATTAAAAGGACCAATGCTGACACAAACACTCCACGTCTTCACTTGGACTTACCGGTAGTTGCGACAGGTGCTGCAAAGGGTCCCTGATCCAGGTAGCGTCCACACCAACCTGGAACGATATGTTGTCCTTTGGACAGGCGGAGACATCGCCGTCCACACATCCTTGCAGGCAGGACTCGCAGAGAAGGTGGGCGCAGGGCAGGAAAGCAATCTTGTCCGGAACAAAGCCGCAGAGACCACATATGCTTGTGGCTGGCAGGGGGTCCTTGAATTGCACAGCCCTGCAGTCGACACCACTGGCGAAGCCGCAGAGACGGTAGGATGAACCAGGCATTTTTCTAAACGCAAGTGCACCGTTCCAACGCTGCCGACCTGCTGTGGGCGGACGACGAGAGATCGCTTCCACTGATGGCCCGGCTTATCGCTGACTGGGAGGTAAGGAGCTATGGCAGGTGTGGGCCTAAACATGAGCCCAAAAGTTCAACTCTCTCTCCCTCTCCCTCCCTCTCCCTCCCTCTCACCCCCCACCCCTGCGTCGCAGTGCGATTCGCTGCAGCTTCCCCGCTTCGCGTCGCTCTCCGAACATGCGTTTTGGCCTCACGCTACGCTTCACAGCCGTAGTTTAGTAACTCGCCGACCGGCCGCGCCAAAAAAACAAAAAAAAAAAAATTCCCCCGCACCTCCCCGAGGGGGAATGTGAGGAAGCAGAAATGCGAACGTCGAACGCAACGTCCTCGGGTACCATGCGAGGAAGGCACCGCACAACCTTCGATACGTCGATGGGCACGTTCACCGCCTGTCCCATGATTCCAAACTGCCCGTTGCCTCGAGTCAGCCGCCTGATGCTCATGAAGGGGAGTCGAGGCGCGATGAGCCGCTCTTCGACCGGGTTCAGATCGGGAAGATGCGCCGGCCGAGGAGGATAACGGTAGCCAAAACTCACGCAGCCCTCCTCTTCGCAGCTTTGTCTTCTCCTTCTTCTTCTTCAGCGGTTCCCCTACGGGAAGATGACGATGGTGGTTGAACGCGAAGCTATCTCGTGATGGATTGTTTGGTTGGCCAATCCCTAGGGGCATCATGCCACAATCATCATCAGACGCGCTGCGCACGCCGGCCAAGGGACGCACGACAACCCTCGACTATAATGCATTTCTGCATAAAAAAGACACAAAATCTATCGCCGTTTTCCTGCCCGGCGTGGCCCCTCCCGCCTGCCTGGCGCCGTGATTCTGTGGTCATGGAGAAAAAAAATTTAAGAAGAGAGCACTCGGGCAAATACCGGCCGAAGGATTGCGTCATGATCACGTAAAATCCTAAGGTTCTGCCTTATTAGCAGTTAGCGCGAGTGGTAAAATAATCTATTAAAAAATAGGTTAATATAAAATATTATATGTACTTCTAATATTGTGTTGCTTATTAGCCCACACTTTTATTTGTGTAGGAGCAAGTTGAATAGTTGTGAATTTACGTTTCTTAGGATTTTTTATGCACGATATGAAGGCAAGCCTTGCCAAGCCGTAAGCAAGAGCCACCATTTACCTCTTTTGGGGCCCTATAGCATAGAGTTTCTTAGTAAGTATACTAGAGAGGAAACTGCGCCTCGTAAGCCATGGCGTAATGGGGGTTCGTGGGAATACATCCTTTTTGGCTTGGGCTTGGCATGACAACTGGATTCTTAAGCGGTTTTTGGGATCTGCTTTCTTCACTATGTATTCACACGTTTATGAGCTACAAGGAAGCCTAAATCCTCTCGTTTCTGTGGTAGCCGTGTTCAGTGAAACAGCAGGCAATGCGTGATCGCACCTGACGTTGCTCATGCCGCAGTCGAAGGAAGTATGACTGAACGGGTAATATGCCGCCGCGAAATTTGTAGCCGAAGAAAAGAAGAAACAAAACGTACTACGACGAAGACAAGATACGGCAGATACGGGCGCTTGTATGCGTCCTATCTTGTCATCGTCACGACTGTTTAACGCCACGTGCGGCTAGGCTTGCATTGGAGTCGGTTTTGCGGCGGATGAAATCATCGCGTTTCAAACATTTTTCGTAGGACGAAGGGGCTTTGATTTTTTTAGAACACAAACCTACAATAAAAATCACGTGGTTGAGAATCTAGGTATGATTAGTTCCTGTGAATGATAGTTCTTACCTTCAATGCCATTAGTTCATACTTAGACTGCCCTAACTTCGCCGCCCTGCCTGTGCCACAAGAAAAGCGCGCGAAAATCTGAGAAGCCGCCCGCGAAAGGAGAGAGCGGCGAGGGTGAACCACTCGTGGCGGGAAGGCGACGTCGGCAGACGTTGTCTGCTCCGGGATTCCTTCCAGTGCCTCTTTTCAACAGCGGTACGGCTTGTAACTAGGGCAGTATTTATTAATAACTGCTGCTAAAATGTCCAGCACCTTTATTTATTTATTTCACAGGAAGAAATGGGGCAATTTTCACGATATTTTCGATGATATTACGATTTTTGTGAGTCGCGCCCGTAGAAGAACATGTAAACTGTGGCAACGCGCTTGACGCGCCATTTGTTGTGTTGCTCCGCAAGCTGCATTTCCCCCTCGCCAGACAGTGACATTAACGCGCCGCCCACCCGCGCTGTCCCAGTCCAGCGGATTCCCCTCCTGAAATACTTCTTTCGCCGTGGTCGCGGCTGTCTTTTTATGTGATCACGCCATAAACTTGTAACAGACGATAGCGTGGCAGCGGTGGTGGCCGGGAAGGTGATAGCGCAACAAAGCTTGCATTGAAGCAGAGAGCTCAACTGTGTTACTAAAAGCGATTGAAAGAAATCAACAAATACGGTAAAAAAGATGTGTGATGTTCTTTAGCTCAACATCCCCCTTTTGCTCGCTTTTGGATCAACGTTACTCGATCGGTTTATGGTGTTGACGCCAATCTAGACCTACACAAACGTGTTTCCCTTGCCAACCTCAGGTACCGGCTAAATTTTTATAAGACATGCCAAGGTTTTTATATCTTTTATGGGCAATATTTGATACCTTAGCTGTGATCTTTATGAGTGAAGCGTCAAATTGCACTGCATGTCGTCAGAGCTATACGTGTATCACGTAACTGATTTCTTACGTTATGATTCCGCATAAAACATGGCGAATTCCCCGGGAATTCTTGCAGTCGAGAATAAGGCCCTTGGCAGCATTTTCACGTGCGTTTCCGCATCCTCGTGCTAACTTAACTTCTCTTGGGGGAAAAATAACCCCTAGTGCTTTCAACACCGCATCGGTTTTGCATCCTGAACAGTTTCAGTATGTTCACGAGTATGTCATTCTTAGTGCAATAAAGCACTAAAAAGTTATCTAAATCGAACATTGCGTGGAGGTTCAGTTGAAACTAAATTGCTAGCATATAAGTCGCCCATCTGACCTACCCTCAAGTACTGGTACACTATCTGGAACTCTTGCCCAATATCAGAGATTGCACGGTTGATATTTTTTTTTCGTTTATCGCGTTTTACAGTCACGTTACCTTGCTACAATAAAATAACAACCCCTTTCCGAGCACCGTCATCATGAATGCCTCAAACTTTTACATCTTCCCACGAACACTCCGCGCAATTTATCCGAGGACAACTATTTCTCTCCTGATGAACTGAGATCTACTAGAAATAGCCACACACTTAAACTCTCCCATGTCACCCGTACGCTAATGTAGCTATTTAGTTACAGCTTCTCTCGAAATGAAAAAAAAAGGAAAACACTACAAGGACAAACTAGGTCATTCCCTATAGAAAAAAAATATGTAATTTAAAATTGACTGTGTTGTGTGAATTTTCAACGATTTCACTCGTTTTCGTTGTGCTTTTGTTTTGTTGTTGTAATACTGGGTGTGTCTGGTCTTGGCCAAACTCTCGAGATTTTTATTGGACTGTGCATTATCGCCGTGCTGATCTGCGCATAAGAGTCTTTATTCAGTGTACAGTCATGGACAATTCAAATACGAACCGCAGAGCCCACGGCCGAAGGTACCGGTGCCGTCACCTGCCAGCGGTCATCGGAAACGCACGCACATGCGCAGTTGAGATGGCAGGAGCGAGGCTGCGTGTCCCACTGCGATATGTTGCACTCTGCTTGATCGCATGCTTGCCTTGGCGCCATGCCGCAAGAGCGCTGCAAACAGTGAAAGTACTACTGCCGCTGCAGCTGAAGGTGTTCATCGCGTTGAGAGCAATGCGGAGCGCAACTGCCTGCAGCTGCGGCAAGTGCTTGCGCGGGAACCGCGAGCACGCTCTCGTATGGCATGCTGTTGAGCTCATCATGCTTTCTTGAAGAAAACCAGCGCACAGAAATGGATACAAAAATATATGCCTGCCGTCTAAATTTTGATGGCACTGCAATATTTTTGGTTCGTGATGCAGTGGTTGAGGAATTAAACAATGAGCTGGCCGCCAACAAGAATGCGCTCTTGTTCAACAGTCATGGCTGAGTCACTTGGCGCATTCGGTGCTTGGAGCAAGCAATAGATACACCACCGGAATTGGTCTCCAATCATATACATTAACTGCAAGCACGGTGTGGGCTGGAAAGATTACTGGTAGAATTCTAATAGTAAAAAAATTTAAGAAGATAGGCAGGTCCAACTATTCTAAGGCCAGTTGCCCCTACACAACAATATGGCGGCCGTTTTTTTTCGTGTTTTAATTGGACGGCACCCCAGTGCTTGTAGAAATCTACGGAGCGGGCAGCACTGAGCATGCTTTGGGCGTGACCCAGGTGTCCATCGTTTTTTAATCAAGTTACTGCACCCCATATGCGAAGCTGTGTCGGAAATGTGATGCCGGAACACACGGGAAGCAGGCGCTCGTGCACATGTCATCCGAGCACGCAGTGGCCGCAGGTACTATCTCGCGCCGCATCGCTAACAATTGTTTTCAGCGCTCTTGCGGCATGGCGACAAGACAAGCATGCGAGCGAGGCGAGGCGAGGGCAACATATCCCAGTGGGACACGCAGCATAAAACTGCGCATGTCCGTGCGTCTACCACGGCCACTGCCAGGTGACGGCACCCGCACTTTCAGCCGTGCGCTCCGCGGTTCGCATTTCAATTGTCCATGACTGTACATACCCATTCCTGCGATATTGGGCTGCTGTATGTAAAAATAAATGAATAATACGTCACATAACCGTTCCCACGACAACGTAACTGAACATAAAAGCGTTTTTATTGATACAACCTTCACATTCGCTATGAAGTATGAAGCACATTCGCGTTACTTATTTCTCTTAAAAGCAAAAGTCCACTCACAAAACATCCCCTTTTATGCTGAATTATGGGCACAATCGTCCTAAAATAAATCTTCTTAACACAGACACGTCAATTTAAAAAACCTACTGTAATCATGGTCCGAACTTTCATATACACTCTTAGGCAAAAAGGACTAAAATAGGGACTAAAATACAGCCGTTAGTCTTCGCGGGCGACTGTTCATCTTCAAGGGGAGTATCTGCGGCAGAATACGTGCCGTGTGCATAAATGCGGACTAACTGTTCGTCCCCGCCGACCTATAAGGAGTAACGGCAAGACGAAACGCATGCGGTTAGTCTCTTCCCAACCATGAGGCAGAGATAATTAGAAGAATCAGAATGGGGTGGGGTGCATATGGCAGACATTCCCACATAATGAATAGCAGCCTACCATTGTCGCTGAAGAAGAAAGTGTATGACAGCTGCATATTACCGGTACTCACCTACGGGGCAGAAAGGCAAGATAACCGCTGGTCGTTAAGGGTAACAGAGTGGATCCCTAGAGAAGGCAAGCGCTGCAGGGGGCGGCAGAAAATTAGATGGGCAGATGAGATCAAGAAGTTTGCGGGGATAAATTGGTCGCGGTTAGCACAGGACCGAGGTAATTGGAGAAGACTGGGAGAGGCCTTTGCCCTGCAGTGGGCGTAGATAGGCTGGTGATGATGATGATGATGATGATGATGATGATAAGAAAATCGCCTGCACGGAGCGAGGTTATGTTGATACGCTGTGTTGCATACGATTCGTGCAAGGTAATAACGGCCAATGAAAGCTTTCAAGCGCCTTAACAGTAACGAAAAAATTAGTGACAATAGCAAAAGTGGATTCCTGAGCGTAATGAATATGTATATGTTTAACAGACGAGAAAAAACGCACGTTGCTGATGACAACTGCAAAACAAAAATGCTCGCTACAGGTAAGCGTCTCGAAGTTATCTTTTACACTCGATCGGTACATAATTGCCTTGGGCACCAAAGCTATGACGATGCTGCAACTGCTGTAAAACCCGCTTGAGTTTCCCAGTCGCAATCGTCTAGCGACGCGAATTTGAAGAATTCAGGCTAAGCAATACCGAATTCGCTTTCGCCGATGCAGGAAAATATGGCATGTTTCCTTATTCTGACACTCACACAGACGACACCTTTCACATAGGTTACATAGAGCACTTAACATATGTATCGAACACTAAGAAAGCACTTAGCTTGCGCTAATTTGTGCGGAAACAAATGAGTCGTCCGATTGTCCAGCTACCTATCGCAACTAGGCGACGACGAGTTGATTGTTATTTACGAGAAAAACTATGGTTGTGAGGCTCTACTTCGAGTCGAACTGAGCAATAGTCCCTAAACCTAGCAAAGCGCTAAGTGCAAGGCGCGAAACGCGGTCACGTTCGCTTGCACAGATAGAAATTCGGGCACCAGTTGCAATGGATCTGTTGCGTTATGCACAGAACTACACGCTGTAGACTTGAATATTATCTACCGCTGTAACCACCCGGCAGCGTGGTCTAGCGGATAGCGCGTCGGCCTTCTTGTGCATAATTCTGCGCGTCAGGGGTTCGATCCCTGCACGTGCCGAAGTTTTTTTCTTTTTTGTGCACTCTACGCGGTTCGTCCGTGGGGAGTATCGGAACGGACCATCCGGGTGGGGGACTAACCGTTCGTCCCTTTGCAGTTAGTCCCCAAAGGGACTAATCATTGTGGCAGAGGCCGTTATTCCCCGAAAGGACGAACTTTTAGTCCTTTTTGCCTAAGAGTGTAGGGTCATAAAATCGGTTCTGTCCTATGTTATCCTTTGTTACTGTAGCATTTCCTGATCTTGACCAAAAACTTCAAGCAAGTTTTTGCGAGCTTTTGCTTGGGAACGGGTGGAGGCAGGCCGACCATGCACCGCAGAGAAAATGATGCGTTCATAGCCGAATCTGTCGGCCCCTCGCTTCCTTTGTCGAGCGTCCGGCGAATCCAAGGTGTGGAGGGCGATTGCTTTGGTAGTCAGACGGCAGTGGTTCGATATCAGGCAGGCACCACAGTGCCGGCCCGGTGACCTTCGCAAATAGACCAACTAAATTGGTAATCGAAGACATCAAGATTTGAATATCTAATACTGTACCCTCCGCACGTGTTCGAAGTGTGAATGTATTGTCCCTCCAAAGATCGTAAGGGTACTCGGAATCAAATGGATGGAGCATCAACTTCAGTACGACGTTATCTTCCACCTTGCCACTAACGATATTTTGTGCGTACACTCCTCTATCTGAATTTTGTGCAATGATGACCGCAGTGCAAGCATCCTGACTGATGCCCACAAATCTGCGCACTGATCGAAATAGCTCTTGCACCCCTTCTTCGAGGTTGGCGATTTCGTCCCTATTAGTGGAAGTTCGCAACCAGAGTACTTTCATCTACTCCACAAGGACGTTTACTCAAGCTTTTATGGATGCAAGCACGCACTCTCGCGATGAGGCCGTGGCCCCGTCTGCGTTGGCTGGCATATATTCCAATCCAGTGCATCCAGCTTTGCAATGGGCCGGCAAGTGCCTTCGTAGCACTGTGGCCTGGCACCGGGGGCAGGAAGCGACGTGGAAGAGGCACTCGTAAAGGAAGTGCACGTGGAGTTCTCCGGCAGAACATTCTACCGTGCAGCCATTCTCCCGATTCCAGCAGTAAACCTGAGGGAAAAAAAGTACGCAACAAAAGCATTAAGTCAAGTAATCATGGAGGAAAAAAAAGCTTAGGAGAGGCCCCCAGCTATCCCCGCGCATTGGCAAAAGTGTGGAGGAAGTCACGTGTTTTCGGCGGCCATTGGAAGTCGCGTTAGCAACGGCGTCCTAGCAACAGCCCGCCCGCCGTTCGCCAGTCATGGAGGAAAGGCAGCGCCTGCCTTGTCGTCCGATTGCGAAGATTGCTGCTTCGCTTTGCTGCGCTGTGGTCTTGCGGAACTCGAAAAGGATGCTGCGAGTTGCGACAGCTGCGCCGATGTGAATATGTCATTTAATTTCTACTTGCGAGTGCACCTTGTACCGCGTCAAGCTATTGCTCCGGTCGCGATCACGACGCGCCTATTGAAGTGCAGATATCGTGAACGCGCCGTCCCGTCGTACGCGCGGACACCCGTCAGGTAGATTTTCGGGAAGTGATACACGGTGTGCAGTACGTAGGCGACTTGCAACCGAACGATTCGCAACTCAATTTTTTGGTTATCGCCGCTGCAATATATAGTTTGCTAGGCCGGCAATGCGCGGCAGTGCTTTTGCAACTGTTACAAGGTAGATTCCCAGTTGATATAATTCCATCGTCCTATTACCTTAGTAGGTGTCCGTCTGTTGACTGGAAGAGTGCTGGATCTGGAATCTGGATCTTTTTGTGGTCTCGCTCTGGATTTCGCTTTTCAACGCTTCATACTGCGAGGTTAGTGTATGAACGTTTTCAACTGATATCACCTTGAATTTATTGACACTTAGACAAGTTGAAACTTGGCGAAAAAAAGTTTATTGACGCCACCCACCCTCTCATTTTTTTTTTACTCAATCAAACGTTTTGCCTCCTCCTCCGCCTCCTCCTCCTCCGCAAAAAATTATATCGAAGGCACGCGAACAACGGTAAAAACATTCCACAATTTTTTAGCGTGAAATCTGCATGAAGTACTGCTTACCTATATATATAGAACGGCCGTTTAATTGACTAGTCATCTCTGGGATTGCCAGTGAAACTGCAACGCAAACTTGGGCACTTTCCAGTCCGGTAGCCGCACGGCGTTCGCCCACTGTTTGCGGCGTTCTCCATCGCTTGGGAACCTATAAACGGCGGCGATTGCAAACAAAGGATGAATGCACACCAATGTACAGCAATACTTGTCAGCGGAATGATGCACTAACCGGTGGAAAGTGACGCCCAATTCCTTGGGTACCGATCGCGACTTGCAGCCTGGCACCGAGCATTGCGGCATTGTTAGAGCGAGCCGCTTCGCAAACCTGCTGCGGCCACACTGAAGACGTGTAACAGTGTAACCGCGCGTTTAGGTTCACGGTCACGCGCTGCAAAACGGCCTTCTACCTGCCTATCAGCTGATTTCCGCCGGCTCGGCGCTGGCAGATGCAGACGACAAGAGAGGCGATACAGGACGGAGGAGGCGGAGAAGGTGCACCGAGAGAGAGAGGCAAAAAGAGTCCGCCAATGGCATGGAGGGCCAATGGTCCGCCATTCGACTTACAGAAATGGCGTTTCCGGCTGCGCTGGGTGTGACGTCAGGGCCTCTCCTAAGCTTTTCTTTCCTCCATGCAAGTAATGAACAAGCATGCCGTGTCCAGAGGAAGAAGGTATGGAAGAAGGACATATCACTGCGTGCGCTAAACGAAAACCTAATAAGCCAGTTGGAAGAATCATGGAATAGTCATTTACAACGAGCGCTTTTTAGCCACCGAATTTTCGCCGTAGTTTGGCGCACTTGGAGTAACCGCTGGTGAGGAAAAATATTGAAAGAGTAGTCCATAATAGAGTCGAACCCCACACAGCCGTGCCGTATTCAAAGCGAGTATGGCACAGAAACGGTTGTACTGAATTTCACCGGGTTAAGGTGAAGATCAACGGTGAAAGTTCGCCATTCAAATACACACTACATACGTACTACAGCGGCTAGTAATCCTGGGATGACTGACATTTCGGGAGCACGACGACCCCAATGGGAGGCGTTGTCAAGCCTGGCCGTAAGAACTAATTTTTCGATCAGTCTATGCTCCTATAAATGCCTACACTGCCCGTGGAAACTTACCTGTCAGGACACCCCATTACAAAGAGACGGCTTCGTATTGCAGGGCAGACACGTATAAGTTAAGGGCTGTCCTTGCACGCAAAATAGTACCACTTGAAGGCAACTAACAGGAGTTCGCCAAAATGATGGTTGAAAAGTACACCCCCCTAATTTTTACCAATATCATGGGAGCGTTGTCCATTCGGTCGATCAGCGCCGCGTGATGGAGTGAAACGGCAAACTCTCCGAGAGTAACCGCATGCGCACTAAGCAAACGCCGCTGCTGCCGCCGTCTGCTAGGCTGTTCCATGAGCAGAGGGCCACCCCCGATTTTTCTTATTCCATTATCACAGTGCCTGCCATAAACGAATTGTTTCTTCAAGACCAGGCACGTGGTGCCACCTGGAAACCCTAATCAGCGTTGCCGAACACAAGGTTCGTTGAGCGCAAGGTTCGTTCGGCAACGCTGAGAGGGCTGGTAGCCCTCTGTGCAAGAAATGAGAAGAAACAGAACAAAAACAACAAAACCCACAAACCAAAAGCACACAAACATAGGAACAACATGCAAACAAAATAGTACAAACAACACAGCATCAGTTTGGCTTTCATGGTGGGGGCGACACACAACGCTACATGTGCAAGTGGCCATCTAGACAATTAGGTCCTGACCCTTACCCCACCACGAGACTGCTCAGAGTCGAAGAAAAACGCCGTGGATTTACCACGAAGAGAAAAAGCTTCTAGAAGAAAACAAGGCACACAAAAAAAGAGAGGCACACAAAAAACAAGGCACACAAAAAAAGCCGCCGCTCGTCCAACTTTCGCGCCTGCCGCAGGTCGCTGCCTCATGGGCCGCTCGGCAATGGCACCAGGCGCGAAAGTTGGACGAGCGGCGGCGATGACTCGAAATGGCCGCCGCCCGTCGTTTGTTATGTGTGCAGTAACATGTTTCATAATTGAACGAAGAAAACATGTAGGTAATACAAGTATGTTTTCTGGTGTCGAATTGTTGTCTTTGTGGCGATATTAATTGGAGTGTTACACAAACATTCTTTTTGCTTTGCGTTTATTCAAAATTCATATGAGGACGTCCTTGATTCAAAGTCATGAAAACACATGTACTACACTTATATATTGCACATACATTTTATGTACACAGTATTGGACTAAGCAAAAATATGACATATGCAAATTTAGGCATACCATATTATAATAGGAGAAAACGTGCTACATACTCATTTACAATAACACGGTTAGGCGGGCTAGTTGGTATTCTGAATTCATGGCTGTAACTTTTGCGCAAATTTAGATGGAGACAGATACAGGTCTTCATGTCCCTTTTTGTATCTGTCTCCGTCTAAAGTTGCGCAAAAGTTACAGCCATGAATATACATTTAGGTACACAATACTTGATTACGAAAGAACTTCGAAAGTTTTATTCCTACACAGTTCTATTCCCTACACACGGGAGGAGAAAAGAACTTGAAAGTTCCACTCAATTGTATACTTATTTCTTGGGCTCACCTCGAGACAGGAATGTTCTTTAGACGTTAAAAAATTCGTTTCAGTTCAGAGACACAATAATTGGGAACCTATATCTTAAAAGACAGCACGCACACGTATGCTTCAAGCCCTGCCTTTCGGGCGAGTTAAAGCAAACTCTGAAAGAAAGCGTTGACCCGCCCATTAACCTGCATACACTTCCGAGAAATCATGTTCACACCAACAAAATGCAGCCATAAAAAACTGTTGCAACACAATGACCGCACTGTAGACACTCATTGCTGGATTATATCTACGTACAAAAACAATGCGCGACCATGTGCACGTCGTACAACACAGAACACAAATCGAACGCACCCGTCCTTTCTTTTAATGGCGCGTGAATTAAGAGTCTGCTCACCGGGGGTGGGAGGGAAGGCGGGAGGGAGGGGGGGAGAAGACACCCAGAAAAAATGCTTTCCTGTATTGTAAGCCGCAAGATATCGGCCAGGTTGTTACACGCTACCCTCTAGCTCGTGTCTGGGCAGCGCCTCTTATCTCATCCTGTCCGATACGGCATGAACATTCTAACTTCAGAACTATGGAACACCAAACCCACTAGCGATAAGATGACAAGGCGCGGGCGCGCAGTTTAGATTGAGCAGCACAGCCGGCAATGCTACTTGGTTTTATTATTTTTAATGAGCGAAACGCTTGCAATGGCGGCTGCAGACAACGCATGTATTTCGGTTTGGCCTTCCACTGCTTCATGTGAAAATCGACTTGCATTGAACACCGCGGTGTTACGTCAGATTTTTGGGAGCACTGAAGCAACGCTTGGCAGTAGTTTCGCCGCAAATATACGTTTTGGAGCAATACGGTGGAGGAAAAAATGCTTCGGGCGCAGCACCTCCCCGCCACCAATCGCTGTGGTAGAATGTACGCCGTGAACGACAAGAAGCGCGTACAGTTGAGCTTGCCTTCTTTGTGGGCAGGTGCGTCGTGATGACATTGGATGGATTGAGGAGAGTCACCGGAGGAAGCGTCCAATGAAGCTCGACTTGGGGCCCAAACCTAGAATCATACCTGCTGCACGAAACAACAAAAAATACCTTGATAACTATACTGAATTGACGTTCCAGCAGTTACTAAGGCAATCAAAAAACGGCAATGCCACCACAACCACAAATTGATCTTGCGAGCAAGAGTGTGCGTGCCAAAGACGCGTTTACTTCTACTAAAACTTTGCGTACCTGCACAGCTGGGATATATTTGCACATTAGTTTCCACTCCAACACGAGTGACATGTCTCATTAACTTCTCGTTACATGCGCGAAATATTTTAAAAACAGAAGAGTGCAATCGGTTGGATTTTAAGGAATTCACTATAACTTGTACAAAGCTAATTTGCTTACCTGTCGTCTTTGGAGAAGGCGAGAAACTTGTCCGAACTGTACCGCCCTGTGTTGCGGCACCAACGCTCCTTCCTCCGCTGCCCCATATTTAGAATACATTCGAATGTATTTTATAATGCAGCGAAACTTTCAGCCCGTGGAGGCGTTTAGGCAACCCGCGCAACCCTTCGCACGCCGGCTCGCTCACGCACGTACCGAATTGGCCCGCCGTGCTCGCCGAGAAAGAAAAAAAAAAATATTGGCGCCGGTGAGCTGTTGCGCATGCGTGAGGAGGCGCGGAAGTGTTGACGGTGTGGAAAGAAAGAAACGCTGAGGGAAAGGGAAGGGCCACGCCGCAGCACCGTGCCGCTAGGATCGCCACAATTTCGGAAACCGAAACTAGCCAAAGTCGCCGACCAGTGGTACAGTCATGGACTATTCAAATACAAACCGCGCAGCGCACGGCCGAAGATACCGGTGCCGTCACGTGGCAGCGGCCGTGGAAGACGCACAGACATGCGCAGTTGAGATGACGGGAGCGAGGCTGCGTGTCCCACTGCGACATGTTGACCTCTGCTCGCTCGCATGATTGCCTTGTCGCCATGGCGCAAGAGCGCTGAAAACAATTGTTAGCGATGCGGCTCGAGAGTATCTGCGGCCACTGTGCGCTCGGCTCACAGGAGCGCCTGCTCCCCGTGTGTGCCGGTGTCACATTGCCGACATAGCTTTGCATGTGGAATGCAGTAACTCGAGCAAATAACGATGGACAGCTGGGTCACGCCCAAACCATGCTCACTAATGGCTGCTCCGCAGATTTCTACAAGCACTGAGGTGCCTGCCAAAAAAACAACGAAAACATAGGGTCGCCAAAACTGTTGTGCAAGGGCAACTGGCCTATTAGAATGGTCGGACCTGCATATCTTCTTAATTTTTGGAAATTTTAAAATTCTGCCAGTAATTTTCCGAGCCCACACAATGCTTGCAGTAAATGTATATGATTCGAGACGAACTATGGTGGTATAGCTATTGTTTACTACAAGCACCGAATCCACCAAGTGACTCAGCCATGACTCGATCCGTCGAAAAAATATTGAGAAGTAGACGCAGTAAGCCTAAGTAAATCATCATCATCATCATCATCATCATCATCCCCCTCGCGAGGGGCACGATCAAATGCAGAGCATTTCCGGGGGCGCACGACGTTAAGTAGTCGACGGCAACTGCTGACGAGAGAGCGCGGCGATGAGTGCGTTCCAAGCCTCGCCGACACCCGCCTTTATCACGCCACGATCGCGCCACGCGCGCGCCGATGCTGACGTCACGATCACGTTAGCGTTTAGTGTTTGGGGAGTTGGTGGTAGTGAATGCGTTGTATCAGTAGCTTCTTGACGTAGTTTGAATGAGTCAAGGATATAAGGCGCGTTCGTAGCCTTTCATTCTGTGTCGGCTTGTGGCGCAGTGGGTAGAGCACCATGTACCTTGCGTTCCGCCCGCAGGGTCGTTGGGATCGAAACAGGCGCCGGTAAGTATTATTTTTTTTATATAGTGTAGGGGGAGGGGTGCGGACTACTACGGACAACTAGAACGGGTGACATCGTGAGTTAAAGAAATGCTCTGCATTTAAAGGCGCATTCTTGTTCGCGGCCGGCTCATTGTTCAATTCCCAAGCCACTGCACCACGAACGCAAAACAACGCAGTGCCGCCAGAAGTTAGGCGGCATGCATTTATTTTTTCTGTCCAGTTCCGTGCGCTGGTTTTCTTCAAGAAAGCATGATTAGCTCAACAGTATGCCTTGCGAGAAGCGTGCACGCGTTTTCCCGCGCAAGCACTGGCCGCAGCTGCAAGCAATTACGCGCCGCATGCTCTCAACGCGACTAACACGCTTCAGCTGCAGCGGCGGTAGTACTTTCAGTGCTTGCAGCGCTCTTGCGGCATGGGCGACAAGGCAAGCATGCGAGCGAGCACAGGGCAAACATATCGCAGTGGGACACGCAGCCTCGCTCCCGTAATCTCAACTGCGCATGTCCGTGCGTTTTCCACGGGCCTCTGCCAGGTGACGGCACCGGTATCTTCGGCCGTGCGCTCCGCGGTTCGTATTTGAATTGTCCATGACGGTACATCCCCTTGCCACTGCATCTGAATTGACCTTGTGCCCCACGCTGCTTAGCTACCTTTAGCGGTAGCGAAACGGCCTTGCAAGATAAGAACAGCGAAGATAGTTCTATGCGCGGGCGCGTACCCTCGCGTATTTTGCTGGGAACAACTCGATAAGGCGCTGGCATGCCGATCGGTCGTCGCTTTCGCTATACTATTAAAAGTTGGGAGGCTGTACAGGCTTCGTACCCACGCGTATTTTTCCCGAAAAAAGCCATTCGTTGAACGAGGAGGGTTCGCATGACAATCGATCATGTCGCCCTTTCTACGCTGCCACTTTCTCGACATCAGCATAAAACGAAGCTGTCAATCGTCGCTGTCCAAATAATTAGTTCACACCCGGAAAAGCACGCGCCACTTGCGCGGGTAGTGGCTGGCTGCGAATGAAGCTCACGAGCTCCCGCACTTCGGATGTTAGTAATTTCAGCGTTAAGTGTGTATCGGACATTTATTCAGAGTGGGAAAACAGGAATAATTAGGCTGCCGTTCTCATTTCGTTAATATTAAAACAGCATATACGAAACAATGAAAACGAACGACGAGATAACGGGGCGGACTGGGCGCTAATATATGGTTTAACTGATCGTCAGAGCTGTGGCAAATCCAACAGAGCAGCATTACATCGTAGTAATGTTTGCAAAACCATTTATAAACATGTGCAGAGACGAATTGAGCCAATACAGTTTACAATCGCTGGTACTACTGTTTCTTTTTTTGTGTTGTGTGTACCTTACCCAGCCCTCATGTAATGCCCCTTCTCCATGGGACCTTTGAGGTAACGAAAATAAATAAATAAATAAATAAATAAATAAATAAATAAATAAATAAATATTGCATCTGCTTCGCCTGCCAAGATGCGAAGCAGACTATAGTGATAAAGTATTTACAGAAAGCATGAACACAGCTTAAGACCCCAAATAAATAATTTTCACCTAATATCACAAAAAACGGAGAATACATCATCTAGTTTGGAATATGTAATAATTTTTAAATATGTACGGGACGGCCCGCTCTATCTGGCGCCGTGAGCAAAATGCAGGGCTTCCACTTTTTTTTCTTCATAACCCCAAGAAATATTCCTCAGATTAAACAGTCTAACGCATCAGTTTCCGTCAAAGTAAAATTTATCAATCACGGCACTTTTGGCAGCATTTTTTTAACAAAAACTTCGTTTGCGTCACCCCAAAGTCGTTGCCGGCCATGCCATGCCAAACTTCCGGCCGATTTACCGGGTATGGCGGCACCCATGGAGACACGGAGCGCTTTCGAAGAATCACGCAGGCACTAGTGCCAGATTCCCACTCTATATAAGCTAGTGGGAAACTATGCTTCCCATCGCCAGCCGCTTCCGTTCACCTTGCGATTCCTTTGTGCGAACCGTAGAGTTTTTGCTGTGACGGCGCTGCCGTTCTTTTGGAGCGCCGTTGGCTTGGCTTAAATTTGATTGGATTGGATTTGGATTGGATTGGATTGGATTAAAGTGGATTGTGTTGGATTGTGTTGCGTCATAGCCGCGGCAGACGCACTGGCGCCGGCGCGTGCCCAGGTGTGCGCCTCAATTGCGCAGTAGCCAACTCTGACGCTGCGCCGGAGCCGCTTGATAGCGGTTTCGCATGGCTAGTGAAGAGCCGTGCTGAGCATGCGCGAGGAGCAGTGACTAAACAGGACTGGACTGGACTGGAGTGGACTGGACTGGATTAGACTGAATTGGACTGGACTGGACTGGGCTAGACTGGACTGGATTGGACTGGATTACTGAACCTTAGCTCACGCTACTTATTTCCTGGCATAGCAGAGCTAAGCCACTACTAATTTTTTTTCTTTATTGCCGGACTTCGACATGCACAAAACCAACCCATTGCAACGCAAGATGTCTCGAGTTAATACAAAGCCACAAACCCAGAAATTTTGGTCTGTCTGTATGTCTATCTGCCTGTCCGTTTGTCTGTCTGTGACTCAATTCAGCCACCCGGTCAAAGTAATACAAGGCCTGCGCAATAGTCTTATATAGTCACAGCTAAATCTACCCGTCTAAGTCCGGTGTAATGTTCATACTTGTCAACATTGTTGAAGGGAGTACAAGGCGTTACGCAAATATAAGACAACAAATCAATACAGAAGTGATATTTGCAGTGTTCCTTTATAAAAAAATCAAACATGCTTGACTTTGCGAAATTAAATACTTCATCAACTGCAGAAAAAGAATTCACTCCGCCGTCGCCTGCTGTCGCCAGCGCCACTATAGCTTCTGGCGCCATTTTAAGAAATCAACCGGCAACAGTTACGCAAAGTTCCACTAGACAGGTTCCACGTTCTGCTTGCAACGCATGTGGCGTAGGTCACCGTGGTTCAATCAACGTTAAGTAGGGCACCTCGATTCACGGGCGTCTCCGCCGTACGGCAGCGTTGGCATCGAGACACCCGGCCTGGAGCAGTGGAACGCGGTAAATTTAAAATGATTTAGGCCAACCTTTGTCGTCTTTACCTTTTTGAGGAGCGCGACGCAAGAGGAACAACATGAGAGGTGAGCGGGAAAGCGTAGGGAGGCATTTACATGGCAAATAGTGGATGAATACTATCGTCTTTGTCGACATTCCAACGAAAGGAGCAGATACCGCGGCCAATTTGAGACTATAGTCTTTCTTGGGATACTTAAACGCAGAAGAAGAAGACATTTTGGTTGGTCTGTCTGTCTTCTGTCTTCTGTCTGTCTGTCCTGTCTGTCTGTCTGTCTGTCTGTCTGTCTGTCTGTCTGCTGTGTGAAAAGAGAATTTATTATAACCCACATATCAGGGCGCAGCGACTAGTGGTAACAGCGCTGCTGTACAGACACGATATTATCCAGTTAGTTTTCATTCATCATGGTCATACTACACACTACACAACAATTGTACGGGATGGGCAACAAGCTACTAGTAAATAGTTCACCGAGAGTTCACCAGCTAACAGAAAGAGTTCATGAACTATGCTGACCTCAATACGGCACAAGAGAAAAGCTCAGGAGGTTGCTCCTGGCCAAAATAGAGAGCGTAGACCAGTGCAAAACAAGTTGACGTTACGTACTTGACGTGTCTCGTCTCTCTCTCAACCCCAACTACCCAAGCCCCAACTACCCAACCCCCACTGCCAACCCCTACTACCAACAACTACTACCAACTACCACAACCTGCGCGACGTGAGCGACCCCGAATGCTCTGCATTTACTCGTGTCCCTCGCGCGGGGGCATGGGTAGTTCTTTTTGCTTTCCGCTTCGATCAGAAAGCGGCCGCCGCGGCCGGGAATCGAACCCGCGACCTCGTGCTCAGCAGCGCAACGCCTTAGCCCCTGAGCCACCGCGGCGGGTAAAAAAACGGGAAATAAAAACATAAAAATGTTGGGGGTTGGGGATTGAAAACTAGCTCGAAATTGCTCCTCCGCTAAAGAAATTTCAAATCGCGCGCCATCAGCCGCAAAGGGTTCGCACAACATCCGACAGATGGCGACGAGTGTACTGGCCAGTAGGAAGACGCAGTGAAACATCCCCCTCGCGAGGGGCACGATCAAATGCAGAGCATTTCCGTGGGCGCACGACGTTAAGTAGTTTGCGTTACGTTAATGTTGTTGCACTTGTGGCAACTGCTGACGAGAGAGCGCTCGTCAGCAGTAATTTGAATGAGTCAACGATATAAGGCGCGTTCGTAGCGTCCCGTTCTGTGTCGGCTTTGTGGCGCAGTGGTTAGAGCACCATGTACATTGCGTTCCGCCCGCAGGGTCGAGGGATCGAAACCTGGCGCCGGATAGTATTTTCTTTTATATAGTGTAGGGGGAGGGGTGCGGACAACGACGGTGCGGACTACGACGGGACAACGCGGGTGACATCGTGAGTTACTGAAATGCTCTGCATTTAAAAGGAAAGATTCCTCCCATAGAGCTGCCAACTCCTGCTCCAAGTTACTCATGAGAATCGACCTGTCTGTTACTCGAGTCAGCCGCCCGGCCAAAGTGAAGCAGAAGCAGCGCTATAGTTGTATATGCCCACAGCCAAATCTAAACGTTTAGGTACGGTGGCAATGTTCATACTTGTCAAACTTGTTGAACATGAACAAAACAGTACGCAAATGTGAGGCAGAAAATCAAAGCATAAGTGATATTTTCAGTGTTCTTTTATAAACAATTCATGGATGCTTGGTTTATGAGATAGCAAATGAAATACTACATTCACTGCATTCACTCTCTCGCCTGCTGTCGCGCGCGCCAGTATAGCTTCTGGCGGCATTTTAAGAAATCAAACGGCAACAGTTACGAAAGGTTCCACTAGATTGGTTCCACGTTCCGCTTTGAGCGCACGTGGAGTAGGGCAACGTGGTTTGATATACGTTGAAATAGGGTGCCTCGATTCCCGCGCGTCTCCGCCGTAAGGCAGCGCTGGGATGGAGGCACCCGGCCTGGAGCATGGGAACACGGTAAATATAATTGGCTTAAGCAAAACTACATAGTCTTTACCTTAAGAGGAGCGTGATAGAAGAGGAACAGCATGAGTGGTGAGAGGAAAGCGAAAGGAGGCATTTACTTGCCAAATGATGAGGAAAGACTATTGTCTTTTGTCGACATTTGCAACCAAAGGAGCAGATACATGGCCATTTTTCCCGTGCGCATGCTGTGCAACGTGCGCACAATTGGAACTGAGCGCGCACTGAATGTTTGTGTTTTATTCTGCTTCTCGCCCAAAGTAAGTGTCGACTTCATGTAGAGGGCCCTACAGACTTTCCGCTTCCCCTGTATACTCTTTCCTTTTCTACCCTACTCTCCCCCCCCTGTAATACCATCCCCTGTACTGCATAACAAGAGAATGTAGCCTGCGACTTGGTCCAACAATTTCCGCAGTGCAACCTTTCTCTTATGCTTGGTAGTGGGGACACTGTACACGCAACTTGAATGCCAAATACGAACCCACTTAAAGCAACCTACTCGGACGTCTAAAGGATTCAGGTATATACCCATATCGTACTTTATACGTGATTACGTGATCGCAGACCCTATCCTGCGCCTGGCGCTGGCCGAACAGCAACAATGACTCCACCCTGAAGCCAACCTCGCCACTGTATGCGCCTGCACCACCGCGTGCGAACGTAATACGAGCGTCACTGGTCGTGAATGGCACGCCCTCAAAGTCAAATGTTGCGAACAAACAATGCGTAGTTACGATAGCATGCTTTTAGCGATTTCAAAACAAAAACATTTCAAAGTAATTAAAGAGCACAGAATGTATGAGTGGCATATAGACATGGGCCAGTAAATAATATGTGCTTAGACGATTATAATGCGAAAGTATAGGCATTCCATGGAACCCTCCACTACAGCGGGTCCCATCCCAGGTGTACCTTTGGGTGTATGAATCAATGAACAGAGAAAATGTTTAATGAAGACAGGTGTGAACTTCCCAGAATTCGAAATTATCATTATTGCGGTTACTTATCACTTAATTTTCATCAGACGCCCTGACCTTGCCGCTGTGCTTACGAACTTCCCATGCCTACATAGATATGCTCTAAAGATGCCTGTTTGCAAAACAACTTATAAAAGACCTTAACGTCTAAAAAGCAGTCACTTTTACCGTCACAAAGTGCAACTTCAATGGTACGCCTACCTTCATTGCGTACGTGACTGCTGTGTTGAAGCTATGTGGAAACATTTTGTGCGTAAAGTGGTGAACTAGTGACACCGGTAATTTTGATCGCATTGCAACCATCAAAACGCACGCACGTTGGAATAACACGCATGATGCCCTTAGTTAACAGAACGCACACATTCATCGCAGCGCAGAGTTCCTCGAATTAGGTCGCGCTCATATGTTTAGCTGATATGAAGGACCGCCAAGTACTGAAGTTAGGTTTACTTCTGCAGTATCTTGACAACTCTTCGAAAAATTTGCGCCTGAGAATTCTGGGGAAACATTAGTCCAACATAATTTCGGTACATACACAAAAATTTCTGTTCATCCCAACACGTGCACAAGGGTATTTAACGACTGTTTGGAAAATAGATTCTTCGAAACATCTTATAACAGCATGTATACCGCTGACACGTTGCTACGATTACACTGTCCGATCCCGTACAGTCTTTGACATGTCGCACAAGGAAAGAATTGACAGGCTATCTAATATTGCCATCACTATGTCCCCGAAGCAACCTTAAAAAAGATCCCCAGAAAGGGTAAATTTATAGTTGTGCGCCACCAGACAGAATGCTCCCACTAATATCGTCTTACGTCAAAATTGGGACGTTATCTTGAACTGTTACTTTCACGCTTTAAAGGCCTCGTCGAACACGGTGTCATGCTACCACTCCACTGCATTGCTCTATTCATTCTTTCACATTCCATACACTTGGAAATAAGGATGTACAAAAAAACATTAATCACTCCGAGTTGGTTTTTAATCTTCTACGACAAAAATATCCATTCATTTGTTCCCCATCCAACACCGAAGTAGTAACACCTTCAGCGGATATTGTACACATTTTCGGTATTTTCTGACGAGGATTCGTGCCAGCGCTAATTGTTTTGCTTGTGCAACGCCGCCTGTATTAACATTGCCTGACGCGTCGCGCGCTTTTCAATGGGAAGGGTAGGGACGCTTAGTTCAGGCACTGATCCGCTATGTGGCGCGTGCCGGCGGACATCTCGCCTTAAGTCACTGCTCGCGAGTTGCGAACGCTGCACCCACTTCTACGACGTGTGTCTGTCAGCTTGCCTGTTGGGATTCAAGGGCCATTTCACTAACATCTTAGCCGCGACGGGGCGCTAGTTCTGTGGCGCACTGGGGATCTCGTTCCACGTGTCGCTCGCTTCATACTTGCTGCATTTTTCCAAAGATAAAGACGGAGGCGGACTGAAATAGTGTAAGAACATACTGATTGTCGGGTAGACATATAGCTAACAGAAAAACGATATTTTCGGATGGGGCAGCCATTATTTTACTGATATTTTTCTTTCTGGAGTATTTAGAGAAGAAAAAATTGCGTGCACGTTTTTTGTTCAGGCGCTCACTTGTACGATTACTTTCCATTAATATCACGTGCTTGTAAACTTCAGAAAATTATAGGAAACAAAAGGATAAGCAGCTGGGATCCCGCCACGCTGTCCGGGCGCTTCTAGTACAGTCCTCAATTTTAGAAGTGCGTACCGATGCGGAGTGCGAACAGTGGGGTCAAAACAATACCTAAATGCGGAGGGGATAGAGGTGGGATGCCCCACTCAGAAAATTTCAGGGCCTGTGATTCGAGTAGATAAGCGCGCAAAGCCGGCATCAGCCTGCGGCAGCGCAAGGGATTTTGCTTCGTGACAAAGGAAGTTTTATCAGTGACAGACCAAGACAGACAGGCATGGTGAAAAACAAGAAGGCGTAGGAGCGCCGCCTCGGGAACGCTAAACAAACTTTCACTATTTTACATAGTTTCCGAGAAGCGGCGCTGGCTGGCGGACACGAAAGCACGCTGGAAGGCTACAGAGCGGGGAAGGGTAGGAGAGAGCAACAGGAGAGTGGCTGTTTGGCCATTTTTCGCTCACGCGTTAGGCATTGTTTATACAGGCGGCGTTGGCTTGTGTGAGCAATTTCCTGCATGCTTTAGTAGCCACTTTCTGTGGAAATGCTTTCGTTTTAAGGATAAAGTCATGGTATGCGCACACTGCGATATTTTTAACTTTTTAGAGTCGGCGAATCTGCCACACATTCCTGAAAGCTAGATGAGCAACTTTGTTTTTCAATGTATGTTTCATTTTATTTTGCATTTTACCGCCAGAAACTACACCTGGCCTTTGTAGTGCGCTAGAGTGGACGACATTAGATTAAGTGAATCACGGGGTAATTTATAAGCCCAAATGAAACCTCGGTGGACACCGGCGTTTTGTTTTCAACCCCCATCCCAAAAACATCCAAATCGATGGAACCCGCGTAGTCGGGGTACACAGCACTGCGCATTAAAAAAAGCCCACTTAACACTTTTTAATGCGTCTTCTAACCGCAGAAGTAGAACATCCGTATTCGCCGCCGATCAAGTATGTTTTGTTAGTGAAAGACAACGGATGTTTGCTAGTTTGTTAGTTCATCTAAGGATGCGGGAGCTTTTTGAGGTAGCTGTTTTCAACGCGCCATTTGTAACATGAATTTTATTATAACCTGCCCGACACCCCGGAAGTCGCGAAAGACAAAAATATTATCTTGACGTATTCGAGCACAGTGCAAACAAATGTAAATGTGTAACTAACCTTCTGTGTAGGCTCTGAAAAAAGTATGTGACGCCCTTTGGGGAAGGAAGGTCGTTGAAACGTGAAGCTTTCTCCGATACCAATGGAAAGTATACATTCTTACGACAACGCTAAGCTAATCGAATGTAATGTTATGATTTTGCACGTATTAGCTTGTGATTGGGTCGTCTAAACGCGCTGCCTCGGTTAACTCACCAGTGTCGTTGATTTATGGTTTCCATTGGTCCCATTGGTCACGCAGACAAAATACATGTTTCTTTCATTCGAAACATTGCCTCGTTAGACTCATACTAACACCATTCTTGACGTAAACTTCACTCAAATAAACTATATAATTATAAAAAAGGGAATGCCCACGCCACCCACTAGCTCATTTCCCGCGACATAACCTATGATGTCATACGTGCCTGCTGTGCGGTAGGCTGAGGCCATCGAAAGCAAACGCAAATCAGGCAGAGCTTATCAGCTTGCCGAACGAGCTGTCTGCGCTTAAATTTAGAGCACATTCTTTTAATAGCAGTAAGAATGGTTGGATAAACAGTGGAAGTTGCCAAAGCACACGTAAACAAAAACGTACCGATGCGTACTGCTATGGGAACTCTGCATAGCACTGCGGCGCTTTGGGGTTGTCTCATACACACTGGCCGATTGGCGTAAGCGACGGTGTCTTACGTGACCATATTTGTCGAGCGAACACAATGTTTCACGAAACGAATGCTATCTACTTCAAGGAAAACAAGCCACGTACAAATACGGTCAAAAACAAAGCAAAAGGAGAAAACGGCCCGCTGCGGTATGGTGGCGCCATCCAGGTTGACTAACGGTAAACAAGTCTCCGCTTTACACCAAGTTTAGCTTGAAAACCCATTCTTATGATCTCATTGCAGACGTCCTTAGAACACACGGTTTGTCGGGAGAATCAGAATTTTCCCGTAAATTGAATAATTTCGCAGTGAATAAAGCATCGTTTTGCTTCTGGACAAGCGCTGGGGGCACTATAAACCAAGAAATCTTTAGAATAAAACAAACTTGTATTTTGTCTGGATGGCCCCTTTAGGCGTGCGGCGTTATCAACGTGCTATCTTTAGTATCTATCTATAGCCTGTCTATAGATATTCTATTTATATGCTATCTATAGCCTGTTAAAGAATGCTCTCACCATATCAACGCTGAACCGTATGACGGTAACTAGCATTTGTCTCTTACGACGGAACCCGTTATGCATGCGAAGAAATCACATTGTTTGCGGGATGTGTGATTGATTGCCCCTTGTGAAAACCCACTGTGTAAAGTTGTTTTTCTACAGTGAGGTTGGATATCCTGCAGTACTTTTTTCCGGCAGCGCGACGACTGCGATATCGAAAGATTAGCTTTAAAAACTTCTCTCATGGCAGGAGTATTTCTGGTGGTGTTACCAAAGGCTACCATAGGAGTATTTCGTCTTCATGGCACGTTAGAAAAATTTAGCGTGGTACTGACTTGCCGGCAAAACTTTAAATGAAAAACGCACCCTACCTTGCAGTAGCGTTCTTGATTGAATGAAACCACATCACCAAAAAGCCCCATTACTAAAACCTTATAGCTCCGTTAACGCGCCCGTATGCTCCCTGCATAGCACTTCAGTTCTGTGGGGGAGGGGACTGTAAGGCTCTAGAACTTACTTCCTTTTGCGATCGCGTCTCCTCACACCCCGTTTTATTTTATTTAAAAGCGCTGGTGTCTCAGTTTCTGAGACATAGCAGGAGTCAGGGCAGGCGTTCAGCACAAAGAACAGTTAAACGAAACACATGATTACGCAACTATTATTGAAATTACTCAGCACCGTGTCTGCGCACACGCCTATCAAGTTCATTCCATAAATCCACCCTCCGTGAAAAAAAGGAAAACCTGAAACAATCAAGAGTTTACCTGGATCAGACCGTCGAGTGTGTACTGCGAGCAGAAGGGGCAACAAAAGAAATGGGCTGCAGGAGGGTTGCAAGCTGAGCTAGTTGGAAAGACATTCTTGGATAAAACCGGCCTGAACTCAAACGAAGACGAAGGAAGTGTACTACAAGGACAGCCGCTGGATCTTATGGCCAAAACTAGCCTCAGGCATTACAACAAAGGAACCCTCCTTGTCCGACTCAAGCACCCCAAGCTCACCGCTTGCGAGGTGGTCAACTAGGGAAGACATTGGGGAACGCTAAACGGGTTTTTTATCTCGCCCAACGGCCTCCATGCAGTCACTTATGCACCTGTTTCGTTCATTGTCCAGAACTTGAGCGGCTGTCCTTGTGGTACACTTCCTTCGTCTTCGTTTGAGTACGCGCTGGTTTTATCCACGAAGAAATGGGCGCCGTAACACCCGAACCCGTTTGAACTATCTTATGCACGAGGATGACGCGGTCACAAATGTGCGCAGTTGTTCGAGATACTGCAAAGATAAAACAATGTGCTTTCGAATAACGGGGGAGAAGATGCCGGTCATCGCGACAAAAAAAAATGAACCTGATTGCTTTTTTTGTGTCCAGATTCTAACTTAGCTATGTGGTGTTTGTAGTGGGGTGATTAAACAACCGAGCCATATTCAATTGTAGGCCTGTCCAAGGTTTTATAAGCTGTCAGTTGGCTTTCTTTGGTGTAGTTTCTTACCGTACGTCTGATATACTCAAGTTTTCGAAGAGCTTTGTTACAGATTGTTCCGACAAGATTGGGCCATTTTTATTGGTTGTTATCGTTACACCGCTGTACTTAATCTCCATAATACGTATTGGACTCACATCTTCATTCAAATAAGTAAAAGGAAGGGGTTGTTTCTTGTTTGAAAAAGTCACGGCTACAGTCTTTTTGAAATTGATGGACAATTGCCAGGTTTCTCTCCAGTCACCAAACAATAAAAAACATTGTTTGTTTGTTTTGTTTATTTATTTCCATAAACGTACACCGTTATGGCTAAAAATAGGGTAAAAAGTTGCACTCAACAACTCGACGGAGCCCTACATTCACGCCACCTGAGCGTGTTCGTTTGAGATCGTGTTAAAGATAACACAGTCGTGAGCATACATTTGAAGCTTTACTGGAATGTCACCAATTATTTCTGCTACGCCACTTAACGAAATATTTAACAAGAAACGACCCCGCAGCACTGAGCCTTTATTATATTTGGAATACCGTCCGAACCGCAACTTCTCGTAGCGTCGAGATTTAATATCAGCTTCTGTAATCCGGAGCAGATGGCTTCAAAATTAGGAAGAGCGGCTAGATTGCTGCACGCAGAAAATGGAGGGTTGGTGTGGTTATGGGTAAAAAAACGATTTGAACTAATTTTTAAAGGCACCCGCGCTAGTTTTAGGATGACAACCAGATTGGTTATCAAGAATAAACGAAGGTGCAGGCCTTCTCGCTCTACAGGACCTGGATGGGTTATACTGAATACAATTTTCCCACAGTATTATTAAAGTAAAACTCTTGGCGTCCTTGTTTTTAGCTCTTACGTTATGCTTAACCGTGCTAAGTAAAGACTCGAAATGACGATACCTCCGTAACCGCCCAATGCGACAAGTGAACTAAATTACTTCTCAACTATACCATGGGTGTCTAAGGCTCCCTTTGATCTATTTTGGGGCACACTGCTTCGACAGGCATTCACGCACAGTATCGGATAATTTAAGGAGCAGCGTGTCTACATTGCAGATTTCGCTACGGGTCCAAAATTCCATCTTTTCCATCAAAATTCCATCAATAAAGTCTTTTCCAATCCAATGAGGGTTAATTGCAGAGTATGGAAGTATCGTCAGTTTTAGAAAAAATTTACAACAGTTTTGAACTCGGGTATTTGGGAGGACACGCTATGTTCAACGCAACTTCAACACCTTTGTCGTCATATCAACATTCAACGGCTTCACATTTTACTCGGTGGGACAACACTTGGTAGTCCACAGATATGTGTTCTAATATTGAATCTTCGCGCGTTACACAAACAAGTCGAGTTAACCTAAATGAAATAGCCAGGTTGATCAGAGAAGCGAAAAGTGTCCTATCGTGGCCATTTCAGAAGCAAGCTCCAGTAAACGCAAGGGAGTTTTAAATCGCTAGATAACAAAAATTTACATTCGTGCAACTTATCTTTGACAAGGTGATCATTACAGCACGAAATATATCATCGCTGTTAGGAGGGCGATAGGGAGCAGTAACAGCTATTACAATACTTAGAATGTATATTTTGCAACAAATAGATTCTGTGCCTGGAAGCTCAGGTAATAAAATAAATTTAAGTCTTGTTGTAATGAAAACTGCTAAACCACCCCCGCGGCCAACATTCCGGTCTTTCCGAAGAAGTCCATAACCAGCACGTAGAATTTCGCTGGTCATAACACAATCATTCAGCCAAGTCACAGTGAGGGAAACAATTGATGGATTGTGGAATTTTGCTAAACAGTTGAAAGCTTCAAATTTATTGAGTATACTACTTCCATTTACATTGAGCACAGTTGTGTTCTGACCGGAACGTCAATCAGCACTCCCTGAAACAGGAGCGAATGAAGCTATATATGTTCATACCAGACGCTTGCGCACAAACCAATTGCACGGAAGCCGGGGGCATAGAGGCTGACAGCACCGAAAGTCAATGCGCTGCAACCTTGATCAGTGTCGAACATGTAAGGAACACCGTCGATCACTGAGTCGTATTTAAGTTTACGTTCAGCAGCATTCTTAAACTTATCTTGCAAATTCTACTGCCATGCCCTAAGTGCCAGCCGCAACCGTGCATAGTAGTCCTCATTGATATATATCTTAGATCATTTAAGTTTTCGGACGTCATTCAAGATGACGAATTTTGACCTGAAATCTAGTAATTTGATGATTGTCGTACAAAGTTTACGCCCTTTTCCTGCTTTAGGTATATTACAACGCTATTCCTAAAACTATTAATGACGCGGGCGCCGCTGCGTACCTGAGAGGCTCTTGCTGCGTTCTAATATTGCGCCATAGCTGACGCTCCCATTGCATCTGTCAAACGCTATTTGATCTCATGCAGCTATACTAAAGCACCGATCTCAAGCATCCATGCTACTTTAGTATTCGGGAATCTGTCTGCGCAATCTTCCTTGCCTTCCATGTTTAAAAATCATAGACTAGTGACGAGGTGCTCTTTTGGTTAGAAATACTCTTTGCTGCAGTGTATTGGTATAGTTAAATGGTTATGGGCCAACTCAACACTCAGACAAGGCAACGTTTTTGCGATGATTCACAGCATCCGGCCTCCGCAGGGACGAGCTTTAACAACAGGTAGGTTTCGGATGGCTGAGTTGACGCGGTCCGCGGCCGCATGACTCTTAAACCAGTGGCGTCAATGGGGTCTGTATTTGCCATAGTTGCTGGCGAGTAAACACGCCTGTGTTGTCAGCTGTAGAAGGACTATGCCAATGGCATCACCGCTTGCACAGCTGCAAGCAAGCGCGGTGAAAGCTTAGCCCGTTGTGCGCAACAGAGCAAACGTTTTGTGCAACACAAGTGACGTTAGGGAAGAGTGAAATATCGCACTGTAACTTAACGCGGCCACACTCCCCGAGCGGATAAGGCGGCTTGAATAACACACAAACTGCCGCTTTTATTTGTACTTCCGAAACGTGAGCCGGCTTATTGACTACTACAGGTCTTCACTATTTCAACTATTGCGAAATTCGAATTGCACAGAAAGGCGTCAACACAACTGTGAGGGTATGCAGCTGAATCAGTGGCGAGTTTATTGGTATGGGTTGTGATTCAAAACGAGTGAGAGCTGTTTACATTGCATAAGCAGAACTTTACATTTTATTCCGCTTACTTTTCTCTCTTTTAACCACACACATAAATGCTTCGGTTTTTCCGACAGGGGACAACGAGTATATAACGCTGGGGCCATTCTCTGGGGAGGTACTTCGGAAAGAAGAAATCTGTAGTGAAGACCTTCAAGTTCCGGTGAGTTGACGGCTTTTTTTAGTCCGTAGAGGATGAAAGTTTACATGGCTAAGTATTATTGGTATATAGAATGAGAATTAAAAAAGCCCTAAAACAGCGAATTTCGGAGAACGAGTAAAACGCAAAATCTCAAGCATGTTGAAAAGTCTAAAGGGTCTTGGAAAATTTCTTTTGTGCGTTTGCTGTGGAATTATATTCATACACATCTTCTTTAACATTACCTTATTTGCCAAACCGATAGCACTGCTTGGGAATGGGGAATTAACTTTTGTCGATGTGGTGAGCAACACAGGAAGCAAAAATACGTCACTTTCAATTGGCGCACAGCGCTAAGCTTGCTAGAGAATGCAAAAGCAGGGAGGGCGCGAGCATCTGTTTCTTAGTCTTGTGCACTGAATTACAAATTTTGGGCAGATTTTCATTCGAATAACCTTTGTCTCTGGTTACCCTAACGTGCTAAAATAAAGGACTACCACCTTTATAAGTTATACCGCAGCACTCCACGATATTGTTTGGATCAGCCAGAGTATTTAAATTCAGGGCCGCATTCGTTTGTAACTGACAAATCTCTGGCCAACATTATTTCATGCACGAAGGACAATATCCTTAGTTCATAAGCACCTATTAGTGCAAATAGCACTAATAATATGTTTCACTGTCCTTGAACGGCTCCCGAATGCACATGCGTTTGATTTTGCAGAAAAATCAATCCTCGATTCATTTGCCGGTAATCGCAAAGGTGAAAAATGAAGATTGTCTTGGCTGTCGGATTGGCTCTTCTCTTCAGCGGTAAGTAAACGGGGCAATTGAAAAATGGCCATGCTCTGGCAGATATTACCACCGACTTGTTCAAATTGAGTGAATTTGGGGAGTGGGTGGAACAAGGTGTTGAATGTAACGTAATGACTCGCACCAAGCTCCTATAGTTACAGGCAAAATATTTGGAATAGTCTGTTCTCGCACAAATACCTGTGTAATAGGAATTTTTTCCTCTAAAAGCTACAACTCCGTGAAAACAGGAATAACTTGTTGTGTCATAATAATATTTGTGAACCGAAAATGTGATTTTGGCATGGATTAAAAATATTTACTCGCACAAAAAAGTAGGAACATATGTTCTTCCGTCGGTCCTAACGAGACGTTAATTTCTTGAATAAAAGTTTCTCTTGAAAGTGCTCCGATTCTAGTAGTAGTTTCCAAAATATATGATTTGTGTGAGCAGATGATAATTACCGATGCAAACACCTTTACTGACATTTCAACAATTTCCGAGAAAATATCCGGTGAGAGCGTGAGCAAAGGTAACGTCCGTTTGAAACATAGCTTAACTACATCTAAGGTTTATAACAATAGCGCAAAGATTTTGCCTGTAATTGTAAAACCTACGAATGCCTAGAAAAGTAAATACGGTAGTTGAACCCAATGACTATTCATGTTATATATCCTCCATGTTGGTGAGAAATAAGTCTTAAGACATCAATTCACTTTCGTAGATGTATAATCTGTTTTTTCCCTAAGGTTAGACAAAAAATATTGCAAGAAAACTTCAATGCCACCAAATAGTGAAAATATTGGCGTAACATGAGCGCAAATGCTTATTGCTTTTGTTTTCGATGGATATTTAATCTCTGCGTTTGAGTTTTATCATGAAAGTTCCAGAACGCATGCAGGGCTTCCTATTAATCACATTCTAAAGGGCTGTTTTTGTAACGGGTGCAGGTGACTTGCGCTGACTCTTAATGAGAGTGTACATTTCAAGTTAAATTTGTCGTTTTGGTAAATTTTTCAAGATATCCCAGCCGTTCAATAAATTTAAAGCTAGAATCATAGCTTTTAACGAAAACCACGCCTTTCCTACCGGTATTCTAGAGTTCAGAGTCCTGCTCCACAACCCGTAAATAAAATTGTATCATTTAGTTTATTGATTATCACATTTAACGCGCCGACGCTACACTGCCGAGGAGGTGCGCCGTAGTGGAGAGTTCCGGATTAATTTTGACCACATGGAGATCTTTAATGTGCGTCGAAATCTCGACCTCAGAGTAGTAAAAGCAGCCGCCCCAGCCGGGAATACTTGAGCTCGGCAGCACAATGATTTAGCGACTGAGCCACCATGGCGGGTGTATCAGTTAGTATCAGTTCCAACTACGTACAGCAGTTCACCGAAGAAGCGTGGTAGAGATAACTGCGCGTCGAACCTTTTCGGATATGTAATAAACGAGTTAGAAACGTTCAAAAATTTCAGGCAATCTGGTGAAAAGACACGGATGGTGACACATGCGTCCTGCGGTTGCAAGTGACGCGAAGAATGCGGTGCAATCCAGTCATATTTAACGCAACATCTGCCGAGACAGGAGCAATAAAACGTGGATATGTAACAACTGCCACTGTCTATGGTTATTATGACATAATTTGGCTGAGATAACGTAAACGCGGCATTTGTGACACTGATAATTGCGTTAGCTTAGCCGTATGCATAAACTGAAAGACTTTTCAACTTCTCTACTTACCTATAATACCGAAAATATTTAAAGCGAAAACTTTGGTCTGTCTGTCTGTCTGTCTGTCTGTCTGTCTGTCTGTCTGTCTGTCTGTCTGTCCTTCCGTCCATCTCGTCCGTCCGTCCGTCCGTCCGTCTGTCCGTCCGTCGATTCGACCTCCTGTACTTGAACAAGGCGTTTATATGTTCAAAACATTTCCGAGCAACTGAATCTGCAAGCATGTTCACAATCTTGTTCAGCAAAAAAACATTGTTCAGCAAAAAGAAACAAAAACACCAGGTGTATTTGAGGCAAAACAAATGCATAATTGGTACGTGCGTTGTTCTTTCAATTAAAAATACACGTAAGAGCAATTTGTGGATAACAAACGAAAAACGCATTGAGAACTCTACTTTAACCACAAAATACAATAAAAAGGTTTGCGCACGACTTCTGGGCTCGCGGCTCCATCAACAACCGCCAAATTACCAAACGGTCATCTCTTTGTGGAACGCCAGCCATGGAACGCGGGAAAATTGAATTTACTCGAGCAAACCTACGCCGCAATTATAGTGAGAGGAACAAGTCGAGAGTTGCAGAGCGTGACAAGTGGGCTAGGAAGAGAGGCAAGGCGTTTTGCATGGCATGATCGGCACAAAGCGGAGCGAGAAGATGGAGGTTGTTTTTTTTTGTTATGATGCGCATTTTTGCAGTCTTCTTTATTTGAATATACTGGAATTATGAATTCATTTTGACACCAAATTTAACGTTCCATTCTTTATTTATTGTTTCCACTTCTAACAGAGGGCCAGGATGATCAAATTATTATTCCCACACGTAACAAAGAACGTAGAAGTACTTCTCATACGCTTGTAAGAGCAAACGTATTACCATGAAGCGTTATTGCCGCACTTAATCGATCGAAATTATTTGCAGTGGCTGCCTGTAGCGCCGCAGACAATGTCACGGAAGTGGGCAAAGAAGAGGCAAGTGACTCCGTCTACGAAACTACACCACCACCCTTAGCGCCTGAGGACACCCAAGGTGAGCGTCATCATTTGAACGTATCAACTCCCCGCGTAAAAATGTAGGAGGCCAGGTCCTTCAAAGCTACGCATACATCTAAGAGGATATTGACGGGCGAGTGCACCAGCTAAGATTTTACTGCCATACTTTATTATTTATTTCAAATTGTTTTGTTTCCGAATAATCGTGCTGCAGACTTTGGCCCGAGAATGGCTGGACAGAACGCCGGGCATACCGTAGACAGAAAACGCATCATCATATCAAATCCCACCAAAAGTGAGCTTCAAGCTTCGTTTTAAATGCAGCTTTGTAACAGGGAAGGCCTTGGGGTAAGTTTTCTCGATGGGCCGTTAAAGACAACGTTCTTGTTTGCTTTGCTGTTGAGCAGGCAAAAAAAGCACGTATTTTTTACGCAACCCGCATTTCTTTCTCTGATTCGGAATACTAATGCATTTTTGGTGGTATTCAAATCAGACATTGCCAGGGTGGGGCCAATGAAGTAAAGCCATCAATGTTTGTAATAGTGCACAATAACCGCCTTGAAACGTCGGCCGCTTAATACATCCGGAAAATGGCAGCAGTTGTGAGAGAATGTTGTAAGTAAATGTAGTCTTGGAGACAGCAGCGACGGCCGCTCATATTGTATGCTGCAGGGAGCTTGTGACCAGAGCTATCATCCTCTACGTGTTGAAGTGGCAGGTGGGCGTCCCTTCAAAATTCAATTGGTGTCACTGCCTTCAGCTTCGGGACGGTCGGTGTAATCGCCGCTGGCTTTTCAACCTGCGTAGGTGTGATGCTAAGCCTGCAGGCTTAACGTTTCAGTCACTCAATGGTATAGCTGAGTGCATGAACTCAGCTATACCATTGAGTGACTGAAACGTTATCCTAAAGCAACGTCAGAATGGTTCCACGTGGAGGTGCGCATACCGGTTGGTGACATTTCCAAAACCAAGTGCGTAACGCATTCACTATGGTCCCACAGAAAAAGAGAAGGAAGGAACATTATTTAAGCCTAAACTCGTAGAAGACAAGGAGCGAGAGGGAGTAAGTCACCTGCCTTCCACGTTCGGCTATGAGCCCGTTGACCCTAGAGGCATCTTCCGCCAGTTCTAGGTGTAGTTGCTGTGAGCCACGGTGAGATCTTAGAAAGGCGGCCTCCCATTGCTCTTGAGTCCTGATGTTTAATGATCTATTACGTGAGCGGGTTTCTGCGGGCACGCCCATATGATATGTTGTAAGGTAGTTTTGTCGGCACACCAGTTGCTGTATATTGGTATGGGAAATATCAGTGGTTGGGGAGGGTGCCCGGGAAGCTGTTTGCCTGTATTCAACTCCACGCAACAGACTTCAATCAGTTTAGGGCCAAAAGCAGCCGCAGAGCTGTAGTGTTGTCCTGTAAATGTGCTCTACTCGCATTAATTAGGTCCCCCGTTTGATTCTCATAGAGTCCCAATGTTCCGTAACTTTTGTTTCTAAATTACTTTGGACTCACGTTTCTGTCTCCAACGAACATTTTTTGCGCTGTTTCACAGGACCGGATGACGGTTCTTCAGTTCAATGAAGCATAAATGCTTTTGCATTGAATTATTGTGCATGTGCCAATTGAAATTAACGTAACTGAGATGCAGGCGAACACTGCTAGCTGCCGATGACATTCAATAAGGACCACAAGCTGAATAAGCACAAATACCTGTCACTTACCATACTACTTCGTAACATTGCGGGATTCTTCGCACTGGAACTACACGATGAACGTTTCCTATGCAAAATATGGTTTTGTGCTGGTGCTGTACACGCAATTGGATGCGCTTGCGTTAAGTGGCTCGTAGAAAGGAAGAAAAAAAGGGTAAAAAATGCAGGAGCGTTAACCAGGCTATGGCCTAGTTTGCTAGCTTACACATGGGAAAGGGCAAGAATGGGGAAAAAGAGAAAAGAGAAAAATAAGGGGAAGGTAAGGACAGAGCGCAAAGAGGTGTGCCATGTGTTAATACACTATAGGCGATTGCGTTCAGTGAGCTCACGGAGTGTAATATTTTGTGCTACATGCTTCTGTTCAAGCCCGTCGTTTTTATGTAGTACGTGAGCGCTTTTGTCGCCTTTTGCGTAGATGGCAGAGAAGGCCGGTGGCGCAGGATTTTCTTCCGAGAGAACAGCCGACGAGAGGCTAGCTTCTGTAGAGTTTAGGAGAGCCGCGTTCTTCTCGATGCGAAATGTGGGCACTCGCATAGAACATGGCGCATGGTCTCCGGAGCGCCACAGACTTGACACGCCGCACGGGCTGCTATTCCGATCAAATAGGAGTAAGTATTTGTGAATGCGACTCTCAGCCAGAGACGACAAAGAACTGTTGTATCAAACCGTGAGAAACCTAATGTAAGATGACGCTGAATATGCGTTTCCAGGACATTGATACAAGCACCCATGAACTCTTGGGTAGTCCGTTTGGATAGCAAGGACTCTCGGGCAACGTTGTGGAAAATCCTATAGCTACGTACACCCTAAATAACGGAATGGTAATGGTCTCCGTTTTTGGTGTGCCACGCGAGCACCATCGTCCGCACCTTCGTTGCCGACAAGGCCGCAGTGATTGTAAAGTCACTAGAATGGCCTGTCATGGCCGATTTTGGCAGCACGGTTATACACTAGTATTATCTCGGCCAGCAGTTGTACATAACGTTCACGGCACAGGGCTGAGTAGAGCGATTAAAGCGCAGGCATTGACGCAGAAAATTCCCATCTTCTGCACGAGGTTTCCACAATGGTGTGAACCGCCCCACGGATGGCGGTAAGTTCTGTAGTTATGCAAATGGTGGTATGGGCTATCTTGCATTTTGTGGACATCGACATTCATGGTGTTACAACGGCGCCGGCAAATGGAGATGATGTTACAGAGCCATTGGTGTAAATGTGGCTGTGGTCACTGTATCTCTCATGTAGATAAAGGACAGTTACAAGAGTTCGTACCTCGATCTCGACGTAAAAATCGCAAACACCGGCCGCAGGTTACTTCGAAATGGGTAGGCCACGTTCCATACGCGCTCTCGACGAGCAGGTGGGTTGTGGTCAGCGACACCTCGAGCTGCAGCGGGAACGAGTCCCGTTCCTGCTCGAGGAGGTCTCGTTGCAGTCTGTGTCTTTGGGACCTTCTTCTTCATATCCTAACAGCGTGCTCAACCTTCTTTATGCAATAAAACCATTTGACTTCACTTGACCTGAGTGTACGCCGTGCCAAGCTGGTGTAGCTGAGCGCAAACAGCAACACCATAATAATCCTGCAGCACAGGCCTCTACGCGCTGTTCATGCGCGCAGTTTTTTGTTTGTTTACAGGATGTTTCGGCAGTTTGATATAGCGCCCCAGATGAGGGCATTGTATACGAAATGCACGCTGCCTGTCTGAATGTGAAGTTGACACAGCATGTCTTTCCTTTCCTTTTTCAGAAAAGCTTGTCTCTGCTAAAAAGGGGTATTTGTGTAAGTATCAGTCATGCATGCCAAACGTCAGCATCTTTGGTTCTCCGTTAGCCCGTAATTGGTCACCGTGACAGCTAGTGCTAGAACGTCCTGCAACCGGTTGTTGAGCCGTGTTAAACTGCCATCAAAAATGATGAAAACAAACTCAAATGCCGCTAAAATAACCTTATAGTTCACAATTCTAGCTGCTGCAATTGAAATAGAGGAATTGCCGTTATCAACTGCGAAGAATTTAGAACAAACTGCTTCCAGGCTGATTGGGGAACTGTATGTTTGCTGTACTCAAGATGAAAATCCTCGAGATAAAAATCCAAGATGAAAATCCTCAAGACAAACACTGAAAGTTAATTTCCCGCTTGAAAGATGTGACGATACAGAGTGTTAGATGGAATCGTGAGCCTCATGAACATATGAGAACATGCGGTAATCATAAACAACAAGTGAAGCAAAGTAAAATGTCATCAGTCAGCTATGCGGCTTCCTTAGCTTCCATGGCAGAACAGCATAGTGTTCAAAGGAGAGACTAAAAGACCTAAACATTGACTTTTCCGTTGCTCGAGCCAGGGATAGGAGACATTCCGCGTCCTGTATTTGCGAACGCCTCAACCTCCGGTATTGGCTGCGTTCAGTAGAAACTTGCTCAGGAGCCCCAGGATCAACCTAGGCAGCTGAAGCAAGTGCGGTAGGGCAAACCCATAGAAATAGAGACAAAATTGAGGGGCAGGGACTATGTAAGGCGCGTGCGCGGTAAATTCTTTTGAAGGAGAAGTTCATCTGGCGTAGAATAAAAGTTACAATTCATTAAATATACTACAGACGAGGGTCCCAATGTTCCGGGACTCTCACGGGACCTTCCATGAGTAATTACAATTCATGAACACATAAAGCAAACCGCAGAGAACATTTTACGCAGTGTTTTAACACTGCGTAAAATGTTCTTTGCTGTTTGCGTACGTACATGATCTGATGTACGTACATGATCTGATGATTATTTGCTTTTAAGCAAATAATCATCAGATCATGTACGTACATTTTTTTCGACGTACATTTATTTATTTGTCCAAGTCCTGTGTGCAGGTTTAATGTTTTGCTAAATCTAAGCACGCAGTGCTTGTAAAGCGATCATGAAGTTGGTGAAACAACACACTTCGATTAAATTTTATGAAAAGTAGCACAATAATTTTTTGCGTATATATAGTGAACACTTGCGAGTTTATGAAATAAAACAGAACAAGTAACTCACACACCCATTAATAAACTGTTACTTGAAAAAAATGGAATATTACAGTAACTCGTTTCAAAGCGATGCACCAATACCACGCTCACTTACCGTAATACAATTCAATGCAACTTCGTATTCATACCAATATAATGGTACACGAATGCAAACAAGTTGGGCACAAACCCAGTGAGCAAATCCTTATATGTTAAGTGGTATTGCCTACTCTGTGTACAAAACCTGCACTCCATTTTATAATTGATTTGTTCTGTTTCCGTTTCGTATTTATCCTACATAAATTATTACTCACTTCAGTGAATACTTCCGCAACATAGTAGGTACGTGCTCTTTCTGAATACTTCCGCAACGGAGAAGTCCAGTGCACTCTCTCCAAAATTAGTGTAAACTCGTGGTTTCACATACCTCTCGGTTTCTCGCTGCGCCACGCTCGCTTTACTGCAACCTTAACTTCTTTGTGAAATAATACAAAGTTTTAGCATGTCGTATGCTACGTGTTTTCCGTAGTTATCGTGTTAACCAGGACCCGACTGGACACTTGCGGATTCGTTCCGGAAGGGTGGATTAGTTCCGCCGACCAGCCGTCGCCATGCCCGCGATCCGTTATGGTGTGGTGTGCCCTCCTCTCCATGGCCGCGCGCGCAGGCGTTGTCCGGTCCCGGTCGACACTGTAAACACGGAAAACACGTAGCATACGGAGTGCTAAAACACTCTAGCGATTCTTCAACACTACATATTTAAGCAATTTATTCAGTGGCATTACACTCAGGACTTGGTATTTTTCCTTCATACTAGTGCTACCTAACGCTGTTCCGTAGGCTATGCTCATGGCTATTTTTCAAATTACTGGATTAGGTTGTTGTTTCTTGTTTTCAGAACAAGTCCGGTATAATGGGACCCCGTACATCAGCAATGATTTAGCTCGCGCCTTATAGCTTAACTTAGAACGGAGCTCTACCTCGAAAGTGATACATGGTTGGAGCAATTGACCTTAGCTTGTTACAGATATGTTTAATGGGAGTCAGGACTCTTCCATATTAGTCATTAATAAAAATATATTCCTAAATACTTTACGGTTGCTTCGAATGGCAATGGTCAGCAATGGCAGGAGTTAGTCTAGAGAACGCAAAAAATTCCTGTATTAATTATAACTTCGTGTCGAATCCTGAAGGTAATAGACTTTGTTTTCTGCTTTTTTTAAAAAATACAAATTTTCTGACACCAATCAGATAATGTCAGAAGATCGCCTTGTCAGCATTCAAACCCTATATCAACGTTGGCAAGCTATAGTAATCGCTGTGTCATCCGCATACAAGAAAAGTTTTGAATTTAAGTTTAGAAGGGCGAGATCTGTGGCATAAATGTTGAAAAGCAATGATCCTAATGTACTGCCCTGAGTCACTCCATATTTTAATTTAAAATTCTCACTGTGGAGTCTCGGTAATTTTTTTCACATACGCCGGACGTTGCAGAATTTAGAAGGGCATGATCATCAACGTCAGTATTTAGGAAGCCGCCATATTTGAAAATAGAAATGTTCCAGCCTTTTGCTGTAAACTGATTGATTTACTACCATTTCAAGGTACCTGTTTCAATTCGGCCCAGCGCAAATAAAAGGCTTGTTCTTTGAACAGACATCATCATTTCGTACTTCCGGTGTGAAACTTGTTCCTTATCGCCGTGATAAGGTGTGGAGAAAAAGAATAATCCCCCGAAAACTTATCTGGGCGAGAACGACCGTCATCTTATCTGCGTTCGCTCCTGTCAGTTGTGCACCCAGAGGGTACACGCCAGCCTTAATCGTTAAATTCACGCCTGGCATAGTGTAAGATCTGTAGGCTGCAAACATGTAACAACAGCTGTGAATAATGCGTATTGCGTGGGGTTTATTGTCAAAGTGTGCGCAAATACTCAACTTTGGCGACTTGAATAGCCATCACCTAGTCAAGACATTACGAGAAATTCCCGGCGTGTCCGTGCAGGCTTAGTAACGACGGTGTAGAGTAGTGCACCGATGTCTCTGCAATAGAGCTTGAGTTTGCTTGTCTTGCTAGTGTGCGTTTCAAAAGACACTGGGAGAGTCCTTTACTAGACCTTTTTTCTCTCCGCAGGTTTGGGTTGTCCGGTCTCGAGCTGCGAATGTGATTACTCGTGCATTAAGGATGGCCGCACCAGAGGTGAATGCGGAGGTTTCTTTGGCATGTCGTGCAAGTGTTCTGATTGATTTCGCATGACATTGCACCCAAATTGTCCCCTCTTTCTCTGCGCTGAACCTCTGCGAAATTGTGATTGAAAGATGGGATCTTGTCTTGACGGAATAAAACAAATGACTCATGCTTTTTGATGTACAAGCTTTTCAACCGTAAAAGACTCACGGTGCTGAGTATGTTGCAAGGGTGGGGCAGTCCAACCATGGAGGTTTGCTCGTGTGTGCGGGCAAACTCACCCTTAAAATTTTCTTCGCAGATTTCAATTTAATTGAGCTGAAACTCCACTCCATGAGCGGTTTCATTGTGAGCCCCTGCTTGACCTCGTTGTCGTGCACCGCACGACACTTGTTCTGCCTCTGTCAGTGCTTTCCTTTGGAAAATCTGGGACCCTTTTCTGGACTGGGTGTGGTAGAGTTGTGGCCGTCGCCCAAATTCGCCACAATCTCAGGTTCGACCATCGCCACCGGGCACCACACCGCGGACTCTGCAACCATCAAACAAGTAAAGCCGACGCAGGGAGCCTCACCTGCATCAAAAGGAGTGGAATCCGGCTCTTCCGTATACATCGAGATGGATAAGAAGGTACAAGAAAACGCGCACGTCAAATTATTTGTCATGCCAGCGACGCTTTTATAGATAGGCATACTGCTCCTGGCTTACGTGACGGTGATATTTCTAATGCCAAATAGCTGAAATTGGGAAGTACGGACCGATGGGGGCAGAACCCTTCGAATAAAGTGGTTCTTTTAGGTCGCAATGTAGATCTCGAAATTAGAGCACTGCACGGGCCTTATTTTAAGGCCCGAGCACGCTTTGTAAAGCCCGAGTCCTACACCGAGCCCGGGCATTTATAAAGGAGCCTGGCCATGGCAGGGCCCGGGCCCGGTCATTTATGTTCGAGCTTAGGGAGGGCCCGCGTGTGTGTTACCAGACCACGTCTGAGACGCTGAAGAAAATTTGTTCATTATATTGGTCCAGTGTCTTCGTAGCAAGCAATAAGACAGATCATCTATTCTGTCAAGCACGTCACGAACTGGAGCGCGAAAATTTAGGGTTTAAAAAGCACACGTAGTTTAGCTTACATCGTCTGCAGTTTATGCCACATGGGTGTAATAGTAGCTCGTATGCTTACACGAGAGACACCATCACCTTTATTGACCAGACTCTTGGCGACTTCACGTGGTTGTCTTGGCCACAAGTTGGTTTTGTTGAATTTTCTCGCTCTGCATTTGAATCCGCGAGTATGCACGTGTGTTGAAATATTTTACCTGCAGTGGTTGTTAAGCGGTGGTGTTTCTCTAGCACCCGAGTTTGATTCCCAGCCACGGCAGCCGCATTTAGATTGCTGCGACATCCAAAACCCACGTGTACATAGACACAGGTGCAGAGCTCCAGGTTGTCTTACTCCTTCCCCGCCAGGGCATTCCTCGTAATCGTATCTTTGGTATGTTATACACCACAAATAAAATCTTCATGCAGTTTATGAAATGTCTACAAAAGTGCAGTATAGTGACTATCAGACCTAGCAAAACACGTTTTTAAAACATTGCGTACAACTGACATCAAGAAGCGGGTAAAAATAAATTCAGACTATTCATTTTTATGCTCTTTTCTACACTACACGTCGGAACTATTAACGGCCGGGCCTGTGAATTCAATTCCGAGCCCGGTCTGGGCCCACGACGTTGAGCCCGAGCCCGGCCTAGCCCGCCGATAATCGACTTCGGGCGGCCCGGCCCGGCCCGCGGGTCGGGTCGGGGCCGGGCTTGCGGGCCTGTCCGGGCCGGTGCAGGGCTCTATATCCTGAAAGCCGACTGGGCCATTGATATTAATGAAAAAACGGTAGAGGAGAGCTCGTGCTTGTTGAACCTTCTGTTGGTCGGTTGTGGAAATTTTTAATGAACTTTCGCGTGGCTCTTGTCGGGCTGCCATCGCAGCTTCAGGCATTTCCGCTTCATTCGACGGCGGTAGCGACTGTTGAGCTGCTCAAACCTCTTCTGCTTTCCCACATTCTCTCAGACGATAATGATGTTAGGTTTTGTTGGCGCAAAAGCATCAAGTCCAAAGAGCGTCAGTACAATGATGTTGTCGTATCAGAGTTGAAAAAGTTAAAGGGCAAATATGTGATAGTACTTATCTAAAACTGATCTTTAAAAAAGACAGCAGTGTTAAAGCCGGTGTAGAGGACCAAGTAACAACAGATGTCACCATGACATGAGGTCACTAAACGGGTCCTACGCGACGGTCCATGCGGTAGCAAGGCCGGACTTTTGTGAATCAAGCGTGAGATGTGTGGAAATGGGGATCCCGACATTGTGGTGCAGGACATTTCGGTGCACGGACATATCGGTGTACGAACTTTTCAGTGCACGGAATGTCCCAGAGATTTTTTTAGGCTTAATATTTTAATTTCGTCAGACGGCATCACTCTAACGTTCGAGATTTCTGTGTCTTTCAAATTTCACTTTCTTTCAACAATTTAAAAATTATATTATACAAGTGGACAGCCCCAATCCTTTATTGTCAGTGTTACCGAAACGATTTGATTTCAATTGATGCGTTTGCTTATACCCCTTCTTGAACTCTCCTTTCCCGACCCCTCAAGTGTCACGATAAAATGAAAAGAAAAGAAACCAAGCTGGCTTTAAATGCAAGCAAAACACGTGAGCATACGCCGCTGCGTCGGCTGCAATCCCTCCACCCAAACGTCGTTTCTTCTCTCTATGTGCTTACCTTTATTTGAGTGTGGATTCGGGCTAGTTGTTGTCGGTGCTTTACGGTCTTGTTTAGCGAAAAAAAAAGCATAAAAACAGGCGAGAGACGCAGGAACACAACAAGCACAAACGTTGCGCGTGCGGTCAGTCCATGATAGTAAAAGTGCTGCGTATCGCAGTGCCGCGGCAAGGCAAAAACCCGCTCGTTTCAGATTGATGTCCGCCTCAAGAAGGAATGGATTCTTATGAGATTCTAACTGGGAAGCCTATCACGCACACAAACAAGGCCACGCTACGTTGACAGGCGTTGAGAAAGCTTGCCGTAGTCGTCGCGCGCTGCATCGCATCGAAAGTGCCATATTTGTGGGGTGAAAGTGTATCGTAATGTTAATTGTCGCACCCTGAAAGGGAATCACTAGTTATCGCCTCGTCGCAAGCTGCGATCGTCTCGTCGATCCCACCACGAAGGTTGGCGCAGTGAAATGTTGCTGCAGTCGCCGCGCACTGCCATTGTCGCGTGGGCCACGTCGCAAAGGCAGGCGTCATGAGACGGCGCCGTAGTCGTCACGCGTTCAAAGGACATCGCAAAGTTACCGTAGTAGTCGCATGCTGCAGTCGTAACGTCGAACCCGTCAGGGTAGGCCAGGCGTCGGGCTCGCGCAGTGAAAGCGTAGTACAATACATGGTACCCTATAGTCTTCGTCAACTGTCGTAGTCACGCCGATTCTGCCACGAAGGCAGATGCCGAGAAAAGCACCACAATTTCGCGAAGCCTGCATTCGTGTGGGGTCAACGCGAGGTAAAGACACGATGCGATACGCTGTCAGCGCGCAGGCAAGACAGGCAGCCGGGGCAGCACACTCCAGGGAATTTCATGGCGCTAAACCACTGCACCAACAAATAGACAAAACGTAGCCGCAACCAGAAAAACGGGACTCCAAGTAATAAACAACGCAAAGAAGCAGCGACAATTTGTGGAGTGTGCGAAAAAAGCAGGCAGCAGCACTCAGTTGCGGTAAAGGGGAAAAATCACGACGCAATGCCACTGCCGACTTTCAGTCAGCAACATATGTAGCAACCCGCGTCAAAATCTTTTCGCCTTCTGCAGGGCAGCGTTTCCTTTCATCCGTCCTATTGGCGTTAGTCGTGCGTCGCTACAGTGAACCGGTGGCACACCACACTGTCCACACCTAGCATACAGCGCCTACAGTCCGTTCAGCCTCATAATCTCTCGAACGGCCATATTGGATTTATCGTGGCGCCACCTATAGCCGCTGAAAGTTGCGAATAGCAGGATTTAGGAGACTAGCTGGAGCTGTCTTCATAAAGGCCCATTCTTCTTCCATGACAATATTCTAGAATTCTCCGTAAGAAAAAGCTGCTGACAACAGTATTTGCAAGTTTGTTTTAGCGTCACCATGCTGCCCACGTGAAAAACTTCACCAGATTTTCTGCATTTCTTGTGATAGTGGCAGTGTGTCTTTTTATTTTGAGAAAATTACTTGCAAAATGCATTATAAACACCGGTCGCTTTCCTTAGCTGATGTGCATGCGGCAAAAAAGAGCGAATCTATTTTATAAAGTCTTGTCGTAAATAAAAATGTCTACAAAAGGATTCACTTAGTTTGCTGCAAAATAGGTGTTTCCTGAACGAGGTATTAAGCAGAAATATAGAAATTCTCAATTTATATAAATAGCTGGCAAAGATGAAACATGGCATCAACGTAAATGTGCTAGCACTGCAATAGATTGTTGTGCTCCATAACCCACGTTACGCGTAAATATAGAATGGCTGTTTGAAGCAAGTAATATCACCAGATAATTCGTATGCTGGAAAGTATGTTGACCGAAACGTCCGTGCACCGAAACGCCCTGCACCGAAATGTCCTGCACCGAAATGTCCTCGACCCGGGAGAACAAAAACTAGAGCACTGCTCAAACCGACATTTCTACGCTATACCCGGCCCCGGCCCAGTAGAGAGATGGCCCGGGCCCTGCCCGAGCCCGACCAAACATTGAGATAAAAGCCCGAGGCCGGCCGAGCCCGAAGATGTTCTAAATATGTCCCTGAGGCTGGTCCGAGCCCGAGTGCATTTGATAAAATAAGCCCGGGCCCTCCAGACTGTTTTTAAATCAGCACGAGGCCGACAGCTTCTAAACATGAACCAGTAGAAAGTTAGGTCTCTTCAACCGTAAATTAAGCATGGAGCGAGAACATTGAATTTAAATTTGCTTTAAATTGGACCTATCTTCGTACCAAAGAAATATTCTGACTCAGACAGTGTATTTCCGAGAATCTCGGTGAATGTGCACTTCATTTGCGACAAACTTCTAACTCAAGGCATGCTGAGAAAAGCGGATAATCTGTTTTTAGGGGCGAAGCTCCTCTTGCTCGGGCCCTGTCCCGTCCCTCGTTGCTGCTGTATCCGGCACAATTAATGATGATTGTGGCAGGATCCCCCTAGGGATTGGCCAACCAAAGATTAGCCGAAGAGGTCAAAACGTTCAACGCGTTCGTTGCTACCCAACAAGGAGGAGAGAAGAAGAAGAGGTTGTCGTTCGTCGCCTGCGAGCTCAAGACACGTACCGGGAGTACGCGACACAAGACGGTCTGCAGAAGGCGACGGCCAAGGTGGCTAAAATGTCACACACCGAATTAGCCAACTTACCTAGGGAGACTCTCATTGTCCAAAACAAGCCCTACATAATCACCACAAACATCGACGTCGTCGACGGCTTATCAACGGAGCTGGTGGTAAGCTTGACGTGTCGAGTCTTTATATGATGTGCGTGCGAATGTTTCATGGTTTTACCGATAAGAATTTTAGCTTCGCCCTCTCATCATCATACCACTTCGTGGAGATGGCGGGATTTTTTTGTGCATTTCTTGACATGTATGCTCCTTTCATTGTTTCATTCAATTTGCTTCACAAAGAACTCTCCTTTTTACTTGTTTATGATGCTAGCACACTCAGCCGAGAGCTACTTTAACTAGTACTTATCTCAATTTAATTCACCAAGGTTCCTCGTCGGTTTGTCCCCTGAGCCTATCCAAGTAAAGGCAAGTTCTTCTCATGATAGAAAAGTGTCTACTCAAATATTAGCTTTTATGGACAAAACATAAGTCTATAAACAGTGTAAGAAATGCCAAAGGGTACGTTAGCTTTATGTTTGGATGGCATGGTCAGCACCTAGTGCAAAGTCCAGGTCACGTTTGGTTTTAGTTTGAAAAGCAGAATGAAAAAGACAATTCTCCTCTGATCAGACATCAATCGGAAAAGACATCAATTGAAAACACATCAATTGGAAAAGACGACCTGCGTGCTCTCATTTTCTGACTCGTTCTGCCCCACTATGCTGCTGTACGTTTTCTTTTGATGGAATTGAAGACTTCCTGAGGGAAATACGTCATTTTACTATTTTTAAGGGTGCCGTGGTGACTGACTTTGCTTTGTTGCTTTCATTAACCTAAAATGTCAATGGGACAACTTTCTGTTATCAACAAGTTAAAATTAGCGGCCCACGACTGCCAGGCTCGGGCACTGCTGGGGACCGCTCGCAGCATGCACGGCCCCGAAAAATGTTTTCTTCAAGCCCGACCCCCGGCCCGGGCCCGAGAAAATCCGTGCTACCCGGCCTGTGCCCGGCCCATGGGCCGGGCCGTGCTTAGGCTGTCCAGCCGGCCCAGGCCCGTGCAGTGTACTAGCGCAAACCCTTGGGCGAGGAAGCGCTAGCGACTCTGTCCTCCTTTAGCGGAAACCACATGGAGCGTTTTTCTCGCGTCTTGCGGCCGTAGGAGTCTGCCAGGGGCGACGTGAAGGGACGTTCCCTGAGGCGGCGTAAAAATCGACGCCCCACGTGACCAACCTACAGCGAATTTTCGACCATCAAGTCCACCAGACGGCGCAACCGAAAGGTTACTTTTGGTATAGAATACAAAACATTCATTCCGTGACTCAAAGAGCCCAGTTCGCTTACAATGTGGTTTAAAAATATTATTAACAAGTTCCGCATCAAACATCCGTTGAGCCGCAACTTTTTACGAACAGCCGACTGGTGCACCACCTCGTTTCTGAATTCGCAACCACAAAGCCGATTGAAACCGCTGCAACGGCCCACCGTTTCTATGTGCGCGGAGCACTGGCGTGACTGTTATTGCTGTTATGTGCTTTTGCGTCCATCAGTTGTTGAGAGGACTGGCAAAACACCTTGTGGAGTGACAAATGCGGGAAATTCCGCATCCAGCTGTCGAGGCCAGAATATTTGCAGAAGGTGAGTGTATGCACTCCGCTAGAAAGACGGTGCAAACGAAACCGTTGTCGCCGTCAATACCTCATTTGTGCCCTTCGTTCGAAATCTTAGCGCAAGTGAACCACGAAAGCGACGTACAATTGCAGCGATCGAAATGAAATGACTGTAAACTTGCGGATGACGATTTGTTCTCAACTGTGGTCTGTGCCAGTCGAGGGGTCACCGCGCTAGCGCGGCGCAAGTCAGCGTTCGACGTTTTTCCGGCCGTGGAGCAGCGAGCCGGCGGCCGCCGTGCGAGGGCAGCCGTTATTTCAAGCGGCCTGTCATCCGCCATGAGCCGTGTTTACAGCGCCATCAAGCGGGGCTCTACGCTTTTTCTGGCACTAGCTAGACCTTTGAAAGCGACGTGAAACGTACTTTGCAGAGGACCAAATTCAACAAAGAGCCGATTTGGCGAATTATGCGGTTTTTACCTAACAAACCAATCTGGCAGATTTCGGTGGTGTCGATTGTGCTCTCCAGAGTTTTTCGCGTCACCACCAGGAGACCCCGACGGCCGCCAGACGCGAGCGAAACGCTCCATGTGGTTGCCGCTTTAGTGGGGCGAGGTTGATCCACACGCACCTCCGTCCTCTCCCTACGGAGGCGACTCGGGACGCGCGCGAGCGATCGCGGAGGCCGGCTTCGAATGCGCAGCAAACGGTATACGTAATGCGTTTTGCTACTCTGCCGTTCTTGCATCGGCCGTTGTTCTTGGATGCGTTGGTAACGGCACCCACCATGTTGATTAGCGCATGCCTTAATTGCATAGGTTCGTTATCTAGAATGTCCCGTAAGTCTCCGGACATTCTCCCCGCCTTTGGTAGGTTGCCCCGCGTCCGCGTGGCGATGGTCTGCGCCAATTGAGGTCAGCGGACGAGCGGCGATGCCACCCGTTTGAGCATAGAGGCTTGAAATGAGTAGTGGTTTCAGGGAGCACTTTTGACCTACCTATGCAAGCGTCGCGTCACCGCATACGTAGGCGGACGCTAACAGCCGCCGCTGACGGGTGTATGTCCCAGAGGCCCGTGCGTAGTGCAGCGTAGTGTTTAAAGCAAAAGCTTTTCCGTTTTCGTCAGTGATTTCGCGCAGGATTCGCAAGGTGACCTTTTGACCGGAGACACAACCACGGCGACACACCCCTCGAAGCGCATCCCGTGATTCGCCGGGCCCGCTTTCGGCGCTGCGCACAAGGCCACGTTTTCAATCGTTCTGCGCCGAAAGAGCAGCGGTCGCCGCCGGCGCTGCGCCTGAGGCAGCCGACCACCCCCCGCAGCCTCCCATGCATGCGGCGCTCGGTCGTCTCGGGCAACGTGACTCGTCTCGCGCCCGGCGAAGAGGAACGCCGCGTTCGTCCGGCCTCCTTCTGTGAGCGTTGCATGGAACAGAACGGCTTTCAGACGTGGTCGGCAATATAGCTAAATCAAAGGTTAACCAAGCGAAACCAAGACTCAACCAAACGCTCAATTTAGTTTGATATCACCAGCCACAATTTTGCCACCAGTATGGTGAAGCGTCGAAATTCGGGCTAGATCTTGGACTGTTACCGTCACCTTTTAAAGCCCTGTTCGGACCCTGTGCGATCGTACCACCACTCTGCATGGCGCAATTCATTCATTTCTTTCCCATGCCATTCAATCAACATTGATCACGCCACGTACGCTTCCAATTTGTTAGATAAAAAAATTTCACCATCTTCCCGTAGGGGAACCCTGAGTAGTATGCGAAGCAGCCATGGGGTGGACTCAAGTTCCCATTAGTTTTCAGTTCGATCGCGGTGTTGAGGGAGGAGAATGAGGGGAGCGGAGCGTGCGCGCGCTACAGTGGCGCCCCCAGAGGAGTTATGCAGCTGCTAACGTCGCGTCTCTAACACTAAGCTGCTTCGCATTATTGCGCGCGGAGCCGCAGGTGTTGCCATTCATTGCGCAATCCCAGAGAGGAGAGGAGCTTCGGAGAGGAGAGCAGGACTGTCGGAGAGGAGAGGAGCGTCGGAGAGGAGAGCAGAAATGCCTCGCATACTACTCAGGGTTGCCCTACGGGAAGATGGCGACAATGGTTGAACGCGAAGCTATCTAATGATGGATTGTTTGGTTGGCCAATCCCTAGGGGCATCCTGCCACAATCATCATCAGCGGTGCCTGGCCAAGCATGCGCAGTGGGGTTGTGGTACTCAGGGCTCCCGTACGGGAAGATAACGATGGTGGTTGAACGCGAAGCTATTTCGTGGTGGATTCTTTGGTTGGCCAATCCCTAGGGGCATCCTGCCACAATCATTATCAGCGGTGCCTGGCCAGGCATGCGCAGTGGGGGTGCGGACGGCGGACAACGACGAAGGAGGGAGGGACACAGCCCGAGCATGAGGTGCTTCGCATTTAAAACATCCATTCATCGTCTAAATTTTAACACCTTCCGCTGTAATCCAGTTGTGTATCCTGTTCACAACCGCATTTTCGGTATGTTGAGCTAAGGCTTCATACGAGGGGTAAATTTTTCGCATGTGTGGGTAATTTCCGGAATTGGTAGCAGCTTCCTGCGGCAATGCCTTTCGTTTCAAGGGCAAATAAATACGCATACTGCAACATTCTCCACTTTATTGAATCAGAGTATCTGCAACGTATTATTGAAGGCTCGATCAGCAACATTGTTATTAAATGTATGTTTTCTTTTATTTTGTATTTTACAGCCACAAGGTACACCTGGCATTTGTTACACTTTGTGGTGAATCACGGAGTCATATAAGTTCAGAAGAACCTTCGGTGGACACGGGCGCTTTGTTTTTAGCCTCCATATCAAAAACGTCCAGAGCAATGAAACCCGCGTAGTCGGAATAAATAGAAGAACGCCTTTTAAAAAAAAAGCCATTTTATCGGTTGAATGCACGTTTTAACCACGCACGTCAGAGTTTCAGACTGTCACAGTTTGGAAGACACGTTTTGTTCAAAGCGACCCAAACAAAGCCTATGGCCCATTTTTAATGGACATACTAGCGTGCTACGGCCTAGCGTTCAAACCAGCGACACAACTAAATTCCCGAAAGGTGCGAAAGCCCTGGGAAGATCAGCAACTTCTTAAACAAATTAAAAGTAGAAACTCAATGTACCACTCTTTTGTGTGAACTCGTGACCCTAACCTTCTTCTCGAATTCAAGAAATATAAAAAAAACTGCGGAGTGAAATGACAAATGCCAAGCTCACATACTATGAATTCCTCCTCAAGGATATAAGTGGCGATTCAAAAAATATTTGGGAAACTGATTGTGATAACAGGTCCGCAAAAAGAGCACGCAGTCGCATGTTGCTCGCTTGAACAGTAGACTGGTAGAATCAGGGTAAATGGCAATCACAATGAATTGCATTTCATCACAGGGCTCTTACATTGCTGAGGTCGATGAAGAAAAAAGGAGCGCTCTATTGGAACTGGCGCAACTTACAAACTGTATCTTTTTTATGTCCGACAAACGCGACGTGGTGGAAACCTTTATTCCTTACCTCAAAAACAACGTCGCATCTGGCAAAGATGGTATCGCACGACTTCCCGTTAAAGACACCCTCTTTACAGTTAGTGGAGCTTTACCTTTTATAATTTTACATTATCGAACGGGGTTTTTCATCGAGAATTGAAAGTAGCGCGAGTTAGGCCAATTCACAAGGGCGGTGGCGATGATCAGTCGTCCAATTACAGGCCAATCGCTGTGTTGACTGTCTTTTCAAAAATATTTGAAGATTTAATACATGTTAGACTAAAAAACTTCTTCAACACACACAAGGTCATTTCACCTTATCAGTACGGTTTCTAAAAAACACGTACACACGGCAAGGTCTACTTAATACAAAGGAGCCATGAATACGACATAAAAGTGTGTGTTATTCGAAAGATTTCATGTTTTATAGTGCCCCCAGAGCCTTTCCAAATGCAAACAGTGCTTTGTTCACTAAGAAATAATTTATGTAAGTAAAGTTGTGATTTTCCCACGAAATCGTGCGTTTTCGTGGTATGCAATGACATCGCAGGAACCGACCGCTCTGCAGCTGATTGGGAAGCCTTGTTTACCGTTAGTGAACCCAGATGGCTCCATCATACCGTGGCAAGCAGTTTTCAGCCTTTGGTTTGTTTTTGACCCTATTCAAACCTGGCTTGTTTTTGTTCAGGGAGAAAATAATCGTTTCGTGAAACATAGTGCTCGCTTGACAAATATGGTCACGCAAGACACCGTTGCTTGAGTCAATCGGCCAGTGTCGTCTGAGAGCAACCCCAAAGACCGGCCGTCCTGTGCAGCTAAACCAAGCATAGCGCGCGCAGTACCAACAGCAGTACGCATCGGTACTTCTATGTTTACGTGGGCTTTCGTAACTTCCACTGTTTGCCCCATCATTCTTACGGCTTTAAAAAGAATATGCCCTAAATTTAAGTGCAAATAGCTCGTTAGGCAAGCTTATAGGGTTTGCCTTATTTGCGCTTGCTTTTGCCGCGAATTGGCGAGCTGGCTGCTATGACATCATAGGTTCTGTTGCGGGAAATGAGCTAGTGGGTCGCATGGCCATTCCTCTTTTTCCTAAGTATGTAGCTTATTTCAGCGAAGTTCACGTTGAAAGTTGTGTCAGTATGATTCTAACGAGGCAACCTTTTGAATGAACCAAACTTGTGTTTTCTCTTCATGGCTCCTTTAAGGACAGTACAATAGAATATATGGAGGGACAAAATTGGCTCCAATCCACCCTGCGGATGTGTTTTTAAAGCAAAGGTTTATACACCACCTAGCACGGGGGGCTACGGCAGGCTTGCTTTAATCACATGTTATACTGCGCCTGTAATTCGTTCTTTATTATTTCACTCAACACGACATTAAGAACGGCCTTATGGTTGGCGTGATACAAACACAGACTTCGCGTTTTCAGAGAAGTTATATTATTCTTGAACGTCAAGTGAATGCACGTTCCAGGAATTGTAGTCGGTTGTTTGGTATCGGAGTTACACTGGAGTCCAAGCTCTTCGAGGGCGAAATGGACGAATTACTGTCGCGTGCACGGCTCCTATACGTGCCGTGGGCGGAGCCCACAGCGTCGCGACAGGTCGCTGGACGCTATCACGTGTCATTCAGTGAAAACGCATGACATAAACCCACAGCTGGGCTCGGTAAGTACACGGTCTGTCTCCCCCGTCTCCGCGTGCGCTTGTAGCTCAATTGGTAAGACAACGGGCTCTCTCTCCGCTTCTCTATTCTATCCAGGGTCGATTCGTCGCGGTGCCACTAATTTGTTTTATTTGTTCGCAGGAGTTTTCGGTTGACGCCGACGGTCGCGGCTGAACCCTTGGCTGGTAGAGGTACGAACATTAACTTTAAAAATTTGCACTGGGTTATTCTTGGTCCAATCAAAAGAATTTGACCCTATAAATAATTGAATATTGCTAAGAAAGCTAAAAAGGTAAGGAATACGCGGTGTAGCGGCTGACCTCTTAGGAAGCTTTTTAAGTAGTAGGGAGCTATTTGTTTGCGGGAACGGTCGCCAGCCCTTCCCGCAACTGACGCCATCGCGCCAGAGTGCCTCTCCACTGGAAGACAAAGAGAAAAATAAATGTTCGGTAATTAACGTCCCGAAGCCACACCTGCGTTAGAAGGGGTGCAGTAGTGTAAGGAACGGGATATTTTGACCAGACGGGTGTCTTTAACCACTTATGACGAGCTGTCGCGACTTCACATCACGCCAATTGTAAGCCGCACAACCAGAAGAAAGAATCGGTAGCCACAACACCCTCGCTAAGATGGAATCCACACATCGATGGCAACATATGGAACAAGTGGCATCATATACCTCATTTCAGTAAAGTGCGGACCGCTACCATGATCACCGTTCCTCTGTGGCCGTCCGTTTACACCCATACTTACTAAAGGAAAGTAAGTATTCTGATTGCAATAAAAATGTCGCCACTTAGGTACTTTGCAGAAAAATACAAGGAGTTGCCATACAAAATTTATTTCTCAAGAAACTTATCATGTACTGGACTATAAAGGAAATTAGGTATTGTGATTGCAATAAAAATGTCGGCACATTAGGCACTTTGCGGAAAAACACAAGGAGTTGCCATAAAAATTTTCTTTCTGAAGAAACCTATCATGTACTGGACCATAACGGAAAGTAAGTATTCTGATTGCAATAAAAATGTCGCCACATAAGGTACTTTGCGGAAAAACACAAGGAGTTGCCATAAAAAATTTCTTTCTAAGAAACCTATCATGTACTGGACTATAACGGAAAGTAAGTATTCTGATTGCAATAAAAATGTCGCCACATAAGGTACTTTGCGGAAAAACACAAGGAGTTTCCATAAAAAAAATTCTTTCTAAAGAAACTTACCATGTACTGGACTATAAAGGAAAGTAAGTATTCTGATTGAAATAAAAATGTCGCCGAATTAGGTACTTTGCGGAAAAACACAAGGAGTTGCCGTAAAAAATTTCTTTCTGAAGAAACTTATCATCTACTGGACTATTATGACCTCTAGTTTTGTTTTTGTGCCATAGCCGTAACTTTCCTCCGAAAAGCCCGGTATGTGTAAAAGTTCTTCTGCGTCTTCCTTATAAGCAGACTAGCAAAGCGGTAGCAGAAATATTTTGTTCATGCCTTACCGAAAATTCAGGCTGGAAGAGGTTCACGTGCGCTCAAGTCTCAACACAGGCGTTTCCGTTCCCTGCTTCCATCAGGAAAATTCCACGGCTGCCGGGAATCCAACCTCGTCCTTGGGCTCAGCAGCGCGACGCCTTACCCACTTAGCCACCGCGCCGTGTTTTTCACCGCAATTCACGCCGACCTCTGCATTGCGTCACTGAACTAAAACGCGGGGCGGATGATTAACCCCAGTCCCTTAAAAATCAAGGAAGGCATATATTATGGGCAGAAACAAAATAACATAAAACACTGTATATGGCGCTAATTGCATGAACTTCAGAACTACTTTTCGATATCCGTGGTCCTTTTCCCACCGCAAGCTGTGTTTTGAAACCGAGGGGTGGCCCATGCGGACAAGTTTAAAGTTACCCTAAAAATAGGTACAGATTTCCTTCCTTAGAACATTCACGTACGAATGCTCGCATGGCTCTAGAGTCAAGCTGCAGAGCTGATCTCACACTCGCCAAAAAAAGAGAAAATCATTAAACAATTCACCGGATGTTACACGTTTAGCCAAGGGAAGAGCAGGAATAAGACAAGAAACAAGAAGAAAAGAAAGAAAGCCACTGATCATGAGCCGAATATCTCAAAGCCTACCTCAATACAAACTTACACTCAGCGAAGAAAATCAAGTGAAGACCATAATCAGGACAGCATATAAGGCAGCCCTCAACATCGCTATTCTATAGCGTAAGCTACACTGCCCGAGGTTGAGCAGTTTCGCTTGGACCCTGAAGGGCCGTGCTGCGCAAGCGTGAGGAGCATTGGATTGAAATGGATTAAATTGGATTGTATTGGACTTGATTGGGAATCCAATCCAATTGGAGTACGGGTGTGTCGAGAATTGGGTCAGCACATTCACCGGTCTGCGCATTCCACAGGAGTGACGTCATGGCCGCGGCAGATGCACTGGCGCCTGCGCGTGCCCAGCTGTGTGCCTCTGTTACACAGTAGCCAAGTCTCACGCTATTAAGACTTGGCTACTGTCTTACTAGTAGCTAAGTAACTAGTAGCCAAGCCGTTTCGGGTGGCTCCTGGAGAGCCGGGCTGCACATGCGCGAGGAGCATTGAGTGGACTAGACTAAATTAGGCTGAACTGGAATGGACTGGACTAGATTGAATTCGATTGCTGAACCTTAGCTTACGCTACGTATATCCTGGAATAGCCGAGCTAAGCCACTGCTATTTTTTTTACCGTGAGACAAACTGGCAACTGGTGGGCCACCATGGTAACAGATCGGACACCCACAGACGTATCGAGAAGAAATCCAAAGCCTTTAACTCTATGGAGGAAAAAAATGAAAAAAAAATCGGAGAGACAATAGACTCGGGAAGCGCAGCTCCCTGGCGGGAGTAGGTCACTGGGACAGGTCTTTCGTCTGCAATACAACTAACTTGGCTGTTGATGACGATGATGAGCAATGGGTTCTCCAATTGTGTCGGTAAAACGCTTTGGAAGAAAAAAGAGAAACCGCTCTCCTAGCACCAAAGGTGTGGCTCAAAAGGCAAAATTGGGATCGGTCATCGCCATTCCCCCCTCTGAGAAGTATCGATTGCACGCAATCACGGACCATGTCACCGATCCTGCGACTACGCATAAAAACTCTCTACCAAAAACGTGGATGGAAACCTACGCGAGGGCAGACGATAAGGCAGGATCAACAATTCATTCGATGAAAGTTCTGGTATCATGAGGACACAGTATACACTGCCGCCGGGACGTACGAAAGTAGGAGGCAGCAATTGTCGTGTATGTCCGCATTGGCAATCTTTATGACTGCACACCCTCCAACATGCAGGCAAGAAGAATCGGAACTTGGAGGTATCTACTTGGCAATCCGACTAGCGGAGGTATCGAAGAGAAGCGTAAACACCACCATAGACTGTCAAAGGGCGTTGGCCTGTTGGATGCAGGGAGAATACCCAAACGCTTCGGTAAGACACTCCCACCCACAATGTGGAAAGTTAACGTCACCTGGGGACCCGGACACAAGGGTATGAAAGAGAACGAGGCACCCAGTAACAGTCACACGAACCCACGGGTCTCGCACATTGCTTCCAGAACCGCCGCACACCTTTCCCCGAAAACCGCAAATAACGGATACTCTACGTGCGCTTAAAAACGCGATCTTTTCCGTGCTACATGGGGGTCTAAATGCCAAGAGACCACAACATGTGTGGAGAATATATTAACAGAACTATCTGGAAATAAATTTGGCGAGGATTGTCACTGAGAACATCATACGTCGTATCCACTCTCTTATACGCAGCCGAAGCCACGTTCAAGGGTATTCCCAGGGGATAGCAATTGCAAACAGTACATATTACACCTTTATCGAGATATAGGGCGTGTGGACTTTGACCAGCTTATTACCTCCATATCACTACGAGCTGGTTGAGAGGGCAAGGAAGAAGCTGCTGCATCTGTGGCCATGGATTTCACGTTCCACCTTTCCATATGTTTATCCCTTTTTCATAAACCCCAATTCTCTCTCTCTCTCTCTTATTCATAAAAACAAAAACAGTCAGTCCGGCATAGAGCTTAGAGAATAAATGCTTTGAAACATTTATACTGTAACCTTCATGCTCAAACTGACCAACACGCCACAGCCGCAACCTTTCATGCTCACATCTTAATTCACAGGAGCACAAAGGGCCTCTGTTTCTGCTGTTCCACGGCGATTAAACAAATTTCCTGCGAGGCTTTCTCTCTTCGCTTATCTTTAATGTTATGAAGCATAGATTGTAAATGCTCTCTGAGACTCGGCAACAACGCCGAGACTCTGAGACAACGCTCTCTGAGATTCGGCGTAACGCTATCACATCGTACATCTTAAGACCCAAACTTACATGTCACCTGCAGCTGTTTTAGGTGTGCATCTATCAGCGCGATCACCCAGACCTGCATGCTGCGAACAATGATGGAAACCACGTTAAAAGTGGTTTGAGATGTATGGATGTGCTATTGACGTCAAAAGGCGCGAATGCCTGTTCTTTTCTTTTCGTTTTTCGTTTACCGCTGGTCCGCTACACGGCGCTTCTACCCGGTTCGGACTAACTCTGGTATGAAGTAAATAGATACTTATAAATGTGGTCAAACTTGTTTCACAAAAATGACTTACAGTAATGGCATCGAAGACTACCTATATCATTTTTATACCAATAAATAAGGAGAGAGATCAAGGCATTCGTATTGCACATCGGGGGATATTTATCAGCCAAGTCAAGGAACAGAAGTTCTTACGCGTATGGTTTCATGAAGAATTATCTTGGCACGTGCATATAGAACACTTAGGCAATAAAATTCGAAAAGTATTGGCGTTCTCTGCAGATTAAGTGGTTCAATACTGCTTTGGCACAAAAACAACGTTACAACCCTTTTGTCTATACTACACACTAATCTTTCTCACATCCTCATTGGCCGAAAAGGGTGTAACAATTTTTGTCCCATTGTAACCACCTTTAAAAGGTGTTTTGGCTGAAAAGGGTGTAAGGATGAAAAAAGGGTGTTCGTGTGAACAGCCTAAAAAAAGGTTTAAGGTTGCGCATCAACCTAAAATAAGGGTGCGGGCAGCTAGCGCAGATACACACGTGACAATGTGGATGGGCCGATCGCGCAGCATGACATACAGACACCTTAAACACGCTGAAGTCACACTTGGACTACAAATGAATTGAGCAAGAAAACCAACGGGATGCATGGTGAGAGCTAGAACACACTTACTTGAAAATACATCAGCTTGTCTTGCTTTTACAGCCAGGATAGGAAAGTCCTCCCATATATTCGGTTGGCTTGTCGCTAAAATCAAATACCTTAGCGTTAATTTTAGAATTCAGCATTTTAATTTGCGACTGCACAAATCAGCATGCGGATTTGCAAAAACTTTTTAATCGTGACGTAGTTATTATATTCAATATGCAAAAGAATTTTATTAAATACAATAAACGTATTCCAGATCAGTTCAACACCCAACAAAAAGGTGTTCGTTATTTCAGCGCCTTTTTTCCCCTCAAGAGTCAAGGGCTACAAATAAGGGCGTTGGAAAGAAAGAAAAAGGGTGTAAGAAAAAAGGTGTAAGAAAAGGGTATAAGGAAAGACCGCCAACTAAGAAAAAGGGTATAAAAGACCTCCAAATTTTGAGGTATTTTATACCCGCTTACACGGGTGGACGGAACATTTTCCACAAGCGGGGATGTTTTGTACCTCACGATGTTTAAAACAATATGAATAACATAATTTATTACCAATGGCGCTGTTTAAACTCGAGCTACAGGCTCGGTGGCGTTAGCAAAAAAGACCTAGAACTGCGCCGCCTGCCAAGGGTGCACCACCGCAGATAGGTTATTACAACAGTGAAGCCGACACTCGAACCTGTTTGAGTGCGAGCACAAGGGTAGCATGCGTATGCGCTCCTCTTAGTATATCATTTTAAAACTACTAGACTCTTTGGGATACTAAAGCGCAAAAAAATGGCGCAGCTTTCACAAGTTGCGCGAGGCTGGAGAAACCCCGGAGCTGGGGGTTCAACTAACTTGTTTCCCTCTTGGATCCGGGGTTAGTGTGAAGGACGCACTAGAACATCCGTGTAAAATGGACTAAAATTGGTTTCAGTTTAGTGTGTATATATAGTCTTTTTAATTTTAAAAGTTCGCATTGACGTTTCACGTGCCAAAGCTACACCTTGAGCCATGAGGCGCACAGTATTTAGAAACGATAATGGCAGAGGAACATTCTTGTGGCTATTGAACATTTCTTACGAGGGGGAGTTAGGCATGGGGGAATGTCTTGTATCTCGCAGTGCAAATATACATGCATGCATGACCTTAATCAATCAACGGCAGGACCCTTTTCCCCACCTTTCAACGCCCTACCAAAAACGTTTTTCACACAAAGAGGGCACAGCTGGGAGTAAGGATGTTGAGTTCTAAGGAGAAAGGTGCAATGGCCTCCCAAACACACTTTTTCCACTTACGCTACATTCTGTTTGGCAAAAGCGTGTTAAAAGGTTTAGTGTGTAGGCTTTGCTCGAATATTAGCCCGCTGAAAAACAGTAAAACAAATTGCAAATGGCTGATTGGCTTACGAAAAGAGTTCTCCGTATATTCGCCAATTTTCATGGACACTATGCTGGCTTGAGCACGGGTCCACTATTTCTTCAGAACTGTAAGTTTAACGGAGCCATTGAGAGAAAATACAACTTTCGTGTAATTTTGAAAGAACTAGGATTTCAGTATCTCACTCAGCTCATTACAGCCACAAAAGATGTTTTTTAACGAAAAAAAGCAAGAAGTATTTCAAACCTTTCAAATTTTGCGCCACAGTGACGTGTTATGAGCAAGAATGGACGTCATACGGTCAACAATAAAACATAATTTTCAGGTGCGTTAACTGCACGTTAGCATTACAAGTGATGCGGTCAAATGGACTTAGAGGCCCCATTACAGACGTCCAGTCATGTGTCGTCGCGACAGATCAGTTAGGCGGCCGCAATTCGCACAATCAAGGTTCTGTGACGTCATAGAAAAGTTGCGGGAAATGGCTAGGTGGGTCCGACCTGCTTCACACGTTTTCTTTAATATCTCCGTTATTTGTTCGAAGATTGCGATGATATTGGTTGTCATTATTATCGGACTACGCAGTCTTTCTAGTAAACCCACTTGTATTTTGTCTTCATGGCTCCTTTAAGGGCTGACCAAATGTATTATATGTAGGGTGACCAGGCACTCCCGTTTCGGCCGAGGCAGTCCATTTTTGATGTACGCTTCTGCGTCCCTTCTTTCTGTCCCAGTAAACAAAGTCCCGTTTTCGGAGTGCTGCATAGTTTCAAAGCTGACGCCAAACACGTTTATCACACCAAAAGTGCACCGACTCGCTACAACCATATTTTACAAAGATGGAAGTACTTTAATGTATCTACTTTAGAGTGAAATTTAGATCTATTCTTGCCGAAGAACGTTCTAAAGTTTCTGGCCGAAGACGACTTTGAAGACACATTATATCACCAGTCTATGAATGTGACACACAACATTGAGAAGCAAGTAGAAAATTGAATTCTTCCCGCAATTTCGGTCTCTGAGATATTGGTGAGGTATTTAAAGAAATGTCAATGAGGGATGCACGCTGCGCTGAAATTTCTCGCGTCACGGAACGGGCCCTGTGCTTTCCTGGAGTGGCAGGCGGTTTTTTTTTCCTTTTCATTGTGATCTCGAGGTGGGCATCAACCTGCTTTTAACTTTGCGCGGAATATTACTTGTGCGGCTAAACATTCTGTAAAAGTGCGAAGAATTTTAGCAACCGAGCCTACGGAATAAAGTCCTGCACAAAAAAGTAATCGTCAGAGAAATACACCAAAGCAGGACCCAAAGTGGGACCTTTAGAATGAATGCAAGTAATGGAACTCTGAGTGGGGTAGTTCCCTCGGCCTGATTGGGGGCTCAGTGCAAAATGTAACGTTTTAAATAGAGCAGCTCTAACACTAAAATATTTCTTCCAATCTCAACACTTGCTTCTTTTGTACGCTCCCCCTCCGCCCGCTGGTTTGTCCTGTTTTCTATTTCCAGGGAGATGGTTACCCTAATTATATGAAGCTTTTACAAGTTATATAGAAAGAAAACCTTCATGGCAAAAATAACGACACTAGCAGTATATGCTCTTTGAGATGTCCCAAAATACATACACCAAAATTACAAACTACGGGAGGCACTCTTTTCTGTTTGAACACACCGACATACTAAGAAAGGCTGGAGAACAGATTGATTTCAAATACACTAAAAACAAATTTAAGACACCGGCTAAAGAACATCTTCAGTCAGTATTTCTGCTTGAATGGGTAGAACTGCGGATATCGTTTAGACCTGTCGTTTAATGCGCTGGTTTTGTAATTGCGTCTATATTTAAAACGTAATCATAGTTCTACTCTGATTGTCCTAAGTACTCTTGTCTATTTTCATGTGCTTTATTGTACCTTACCCATCTTCTTCTTTATTTTCTTATAAAGAACAATTTTTCTTATGTTTTATTATAGAAGCATTTGATTTTCCAGCTTGCCAATTTTTCTTATTCCTTGCTCTGTACCAAAAGGTGTTGTGGCCCCTCTCAGTCTTTTGAAGCCTTTAGACCCAGCCTCCCTCCTTGTACCTCTGAGGAAATAAAATCCTTGAATCTCGAATCTTGAAAATGTCTTCACCCGTCATGTATCGAGTTCGTTATGTGTGCGGAAGACAACGAATGTTTGCTGTTTGGTGGTGCATGAAAAGGCGCTACCGCTGCTGTTTGTAAGATCAATTTAATTTTAATTTCCTCGTCACTCTGGCAATCGCGCCACGTGAAAACATTGTTGCATCTGTCTTATTTGTGAAAGCCAAACCAATCAAGTTTGTCACCTCCTGTATACCTCCGAAAAAAAAAACCTTTCGTCCCTTTCTCGAAGACAGATGGTTGAAACACGACAATTTTCCCGATCCAAATGCACATTCTACAATCCAATCAGGGAAAGTCCAAACCTACGACAATGCTGAGATGACCGAATGTGATGTTATGATTTTTATCTATTAGTTCGTGACGGGATCTCGTCTAGGCCATTTTGCGGCAGGACGCTGCGGTGCAGGACGTTTAAGTGCGGACATTTCGGTGCACGAACTTTTCGGACAACGAATTACAGTCAAACCCGGCTATAACGAACCCGGATAGAGCGAATTATGCTATATATCGAACAAAAATATTTCAGTTACGGAATACATGGGAAACATATTCCTTATAACGAAGTTCACATCCGATATATCGAACTCTGGGCGCATTCAATGCCCACCGAAATGCATGATCTCGGAGCGGCGATTGAGATGTGGATTGGCCGTGACCACGGAGCAAGAGCCGCGACTGAGACATTGCGCCTCGCACGGAACGACGTGACGCCCAATACTTTCCGGAACTGTTTCCGATGCGCTGGACTCGCGACGGAACCCGCCGAGTCAGTGAGTGCGGACCAAGACAGCAGCATCGGTGAACTGTGGGGAGAGCTCGCCAACGTTCCCGATGATGTCGCCAGTGTAATCCGTCCGACGCTTATAATGAAGCGCTTTCGGCAGTCGATGTGCTCCGCCAATGCTTCTTAGATTTTTAAGGACGCGGACTCGAACTGGGGCAAACAATGTTTCGTGTAGAGAATGCTATGCTAGTTGAAGCCGCCAAAACGAAAGTGAAAACAAAAATCACCATTTTTTTTTGCAACGTGGGCTGTTAAGGAGGAAAGTAGCTTTGATACTTGCAATAAATGAATTATTTTGGTCTGGTAATGGCTACTGTACTGTGCTCGTTTCTGCATACGCGGATGGCGTAGTTAGGGAGGGGGCGGGGGGTCCCCGCGGATTGCGAACTCGTCACAATAAGCTCGTTATTGGCGGGTTCGGTTATATCGAACTATTGGATATATCGAACTAATCGCGGTGCATATTGTAGTTCGCTATAAACGGGTTTGACTGTATCGGGTGCTTGATTGTTTGCAACAGCCGCTACATCTTAATTTCCGCGTAACGTGTGTTATGACAACAATCTACTGATTGCATATTTAGATTGATGCCCCGCTTGAGTTTGCCAGTTATTTGCAAAATTGAGCACTTGTATTGTTTTGTCTAATTACTCGTTCAAGAAACTCTTGTTATGCAGCTAACAAGTTAAAGTCGTTTGCAGATCTTCTTAACTCGCATTATTCTGCATTCACTTTTGCCGCACGCACATTAGCCGATGTTTCCGATTGTATAATGCCTACTACAAGTAATTTTTTTAAATAAATGCACACTCTCACTATAGGTTGTATTCACTGGCGTGGCGCGCATGCCGGCCACCATGTGTCTCGCCTTAGCAACGGGGAAACGTGGCCACCACCATGCAGCGTACGCATCAGGCCCACCGAGATCAAAAGCATTACCTCGTGGGGAAACATGGGTTTATTCCTTTCACTCTTAGCGACGTACCAGAAGTGTTCCTCTCCATGACAGAATGTGCCCTTAGCTCTCAAGTGGTTCCGCCGGGCGTATTCGATTACGGAGCCAGCGGGTATCGCGTAGCCTTGTTTTTTACACCGGGGGCGCTCTCGGAGGGACTTGTTTTCGGCGGCCCGTTGTCTAAGCGGGCCGCGACCTGGGATTTGGATGTCGCCCGGCTTTCGCCTTGCTGGTGTGGGCCGTCGTGTGCCAGCTCCCGCTTCCGAGTACTCGCCTGTCGGCCACAGTCCCATTCCAGTAAACTCTGAAGTGGTCGGGACCGCCGCACACTTCGCGCCTCGTCGCAGCATTATGCGAGCCATCAGTATTCGCGGCGTGTTGTGTGCGACGGCATCAACCACAGTGGAACTACTCTTCTCTACTATTTCCTCACATTTCTAATCTTCACGTTTCTCTATTCTATCCTAGCATCACTTCAAATGTCGCTGCGATTATTCATATCTGTTGACGCCATGGTCGAGACGATGGATACGAAGTTGTCGAGGGCAAGTGGAAGGGAGACTAAGAGCGCCGCCACATAATGTGAGTGCGATTAATAATATATTGTTTGACGCCACCGCCGAGACTTAGGGTTGAAACGCGGCTGACGGTGCACTTTCTTTTCTACGAGATCCAGGCCCAAAGCGCATGCGCAGGCGCAGTAGCCCCGTTTACATTGACCCGACGAGGGCACGTTGAGTTGAAATAAAGAGGCTTTTTGGACTCAACCCCCCTATGTATAAGGGGACAGGTTGGGTCGGAGAGCCGTCGCGGCGAGTCAAGTCCACTCGGAGGCGGGGGGTGGGTTGGCTCGTTCGTCGGACTGAGTCGGTGGGCTGCGGGGAGCAGAATACCGTATTTGCGCGGTTCTAACGCGCCCCAGTCATAACACGCGGTTAAGCTCGCGCAGGAAGATTCTAAAAAAAAAAAATAATTTGACCCTGACGGTATTGCGCAGATCAAAAAGACATAACACCACGTTCCTGGAATGGGGAGATTTCATTCGGCGTACGCAGCTGTGGAAGCCAAAAATGATTGTGCTTCATGTGATTGCTTATCCAGCTGCTGCTGGATATTGACTTATAGCGGGGAATATTGAAGTTGTTTGCAATTTCAAGCGCCTTGGCCTTCATAATTCTAGGCGTTACGGGCTAATTGCAGCAGCACAAAGAATTGTACAACAGCTGGCCAAGGTATGAGGCACGCCATTGAGGAATTAGAGCGCCGAAATTCACTCACGTGGTGTTGACGGACTATTTTTTATTGGATTGAGTTGGATTTTGAGGGCACTTCGTGTCCGTTCCACATGGCAATGCTGCTGGCCGCTTGAAAGCCTATTTCTTTTTTGAACATGATTGTAACGCGCATACAAATATTAAGGCTACCTTTCAGCGAAAGAGAGTGCGCGTTAGAATCGTGAAAATACGGTAGCTCTTTTTCTGGGAACCCCTCGGCTCCCCTCACCTCGATTCTTTTGACGGGGTTCATATAAACGCGGGAGGGGTCGAGGTAGCTGAACCCGCTAGTCGACTCGACCTTTTCTCGTCGAGTCCATGTATTCGGGGCTAGTGGCCATGTCCATGGCGGTTTTCAGTGTTGCCAAGCGAAGAAATCGCCCCCTAAACTTTTAAGTCAATACTACCTACACAATTAAAGCAGCTGTACAAACGCACAAGTGCTTCCCCCCATAATGCAGACGAGGAGGAGGACAAACATTTTATTGAGCCTTCAAAGGCCCCTTAGGGGGGCGTGGTGACCGGCGTACTGGTGACCGCAGCAGCCCTCGCCGTGACCACCCGTTGGGTAGACAGGTCGGAGCTGAATGCAGACGAGGTTTGAAGAGTTTTATATGGGCTGCGCTGTCGCGCTAAAATTAATTTGCTACACGCTCTCAGCAAAGAAAGGTTATAATACATTCACCATGAGCTGACACAATCTCTCTTGTGCGCAACAAAAAGCTACAGCAGAAGCGCCTCAGGACACAATGACCATTCTCGTTGGCCCCCAGTGACGCCCCCCTCGAGGAGCGAGCTTGCTCAGTGCACCTTTCGCGCGTTCTGCTATACCGACGGCGCCTCCTCTCCAGGAATCACTTCTTGTTCACTCCCAGTCATCCCAACGGCAATTAGGTCATCAAGCCGGTCATATCGACACTCCGCACATTGTTGGATGAAGAATTCTCCTCGTCTTCTTCGGTTACAATAGGAAGAAAATGTGAATTGACTGGCGTGGCGACAGCTGTAACAGTAGTCTTCCAGGTTTTGGCGCCCACTTCACACATAGAAGAGGAACAATAGGCACCCCCCTACCGACGACCCAGGTACATATGCGCAGCCCACCCCTCCGGCATTATCCCCATAGCGTACGACTGTAAGTGCGATCCCTGATTATTTACCGAATTGAATGCCGACTAGTGTGATAGAGAAAATCATGAAAGGAGAGTGTACACGTGCTTAAAAGCTAGCTTGGTTTCTCTCCTTTTCCTTTTTCCGTGATGGTTTGGGGTTCGGGGTAGGAGAGTTCGCAACAGAGTATAGGCAGCAGCGTCAAGTGCAATCAAAGAGTTTCAGTAACACTCAGATTAAAAGGGATTGGGGCTGTTCACATTAATAATAAATTTGAGAACAGGTGAACAAAAGTAAATTTACAGCGTTCATTGTTAACATCTGCTATCAAAATGAGGTTTTACGCGGTGATTCAACGCCTAGGTTTGCTGTTCGCTTCCGTGCAGTGCGGCCTATACACAACTATCGAACGTTAAAATAATATCGTATGACCAACTTAAAATATTAAATCTAAAATGTTAAAAGAATGCCAAGAACATGACGTGCACTGAAATGTCCGCACTGAGACGTCCTGCACCGAAAGATCAATGCACCGACATGTCCGCACCAATACGTTCTGCACCGAAATGTCCTACACCGGAATGTCCGGATCCCGACTGGGTCATCTGAATGTGGTTATTCGGTTAGCTCAGCATTGTCGTTGAATTGGGCTTCCCATTGGTTAAGCGAGGGGGGGGGGGGATCGACGCCCTTGCTGTGAGCCTGTTAGAGAATACTTTCATCACCATCATCACTTACCGTGTGACAACTGGCATTCGTCGGCCGCAGCGGAACCCGTTAAGCATGTAAAAACACCCCATTGTTTAGGCTGTGCATGATTGGTGTGCCCTTTGTGAGAACCCATTGGGTAAAACTGGCTTTCCTAAAGCAAAGTTTGCTGACTTGCAGTGCGCATTTTCAGACAACGCTACAACTGAGACAGAAAGCTTCGCTTTAAAAGCGTTTTTCATGACAGGTACAGAGCTGAGTTTGTTAACAAAGGCTGAAACAGTTGTGTTTTGTCTTCGTGGCCCCTTTGAGAAATTTAGAGCGCGCCGGAAACTTACCAGCGATACTTTGCCAAGACTACTTTGCCAGAAAAAGACGGCCATCCTCGTACAAGCGTTCTTGAGGGAAACAGGCCAATTCGCCAGCGAGCCCCAATACCAACCCTTGTAGGACTCATGAAATTGTTCATACGCTCACGGTATGCATAGCATTTCAATTCGCTGGGGGAAGGGGGCTGTAAAGCTCGAAAACTTACTTCCTTGCTGCGATTGCGTTCCCTCACAGCGCGTATACACAGCAAAAGCTTTTCTAGAACTATTAATGACGCAGGCGCCTCTTCGGACCTGAGCACTAAATGGGGCGTGCTTGCTTCCTATATCGAGCCGCAGCTGATGCTCGAATTGCGTCTGCCAAATGCTATTAGAGGCGATATTCTTTCTTGAGATACTTAAAAACAGAAATTTTGGTCTGTCTGTATGACTCGATTCAGCCACCCGGCCAAAGTGAAGCAGGAGCTGCGCAATAGTCGTATATACCCACAGCCAAGGGAGGCATTTACTTGCAAGGGCGCCAGTCGACTGTCGTCTTTCGTCGACATTTGCAACAAAATGAGAAGATACGCGGCCATTTTTGTATGTGAGGTAGCTATGAAAAAGTACTGGTTTTGAGCATCTATGCTACTTGAGCATTCGTGAATGGTTCACAGCAATTTTCCCCGCCTTCACACAAATTAGTTACGAGCTCCTCTTCCTGAGGGGAGTAATTTTTTCCACAGTGTATAGGTATAGTCAGATGGACATGTGCCGTTTCCGTACTGTTATGGAAGCTTTTTCGCGATCATCGACAACATCGGGCCACTGCAGGGACGATCTTTAACGCCACTTAGGTCTCTGGTTGCAGAGTTGATGCTGTCATCAATCGTATGACTCTAAAACCACTGACGTCAGCGGTGTCTCCACTCGGCATAGTAGCTGGAGAGTAAACACGCTTGTGTTGTAAGCTGTAGAAGGACTATGCCAACATTGTCACCAATTGCACCACCGCTTGCTATGCGACAGAAATCACACTAAATGCTTAGCACATAGGGCGCAAGGGGGAGAAATTTCTGTACAACGCATGACGTCAAGGAAAACTGAAACATATCGCTGTGACTTAACACGGCCACACTCTCCCGAGCGGATAAGGTGGCTTAAAATATACACACACACACCGGCGTTGTTATTCATACTTTCAAAACATGAGCTGGCTCATTGGCTACTACAGGTCTTCGCTGTTACAACCACTGCGGACACCTAACTCGCACTAGTGTGTCTGCACAACAGTGAGAGTATGCGGCTGAATCACTGCAGGGTTGAACGGTACATGTTTTGATTTTAAAAAAAAGAGAGCGGGTTACATATTTTAAACAAACCATTACTTGTACTTGCGTTTACGTTTCTCGCTTTTACCTACGCGGATAATGTTTTTTTCTTCTCGCTTTGTATCTACACACGTAAATGCTGCGCTTCTTCCGCCAGGGGACAGCGAGTATATAATGCTGTGGCATTTCCCTTGTGAGGTACTTAGGAAACAAAGAACCTGCAGCAAAGTCCTTCAAATTACGGTAAGTTGATGACTTGTGGTTTATAGAGTATAAAAATTTACATGATCAAGTGTTCTTGTCCTATAGAGTGATAATTTAGGAAACCCTAAAATACGGAATTCCGGAGCAACAATGCAGCGTGAAATCTAAAGCATGTTGGAACATTTAAAGTGTCTCAAAAAGTTTCATTTCTGTGTCGATCTTGGAAGTATTCCCATACACATCTGCTTTAATGTTACTTTATCTGCCAACCCTATAAGCACTGCTTGTCAATGCGGAAGTAATCGATGTGGTGAGTGAGGAATGAAGCAAAAATCAGGTGACCCAACTGGTGCACACGGAAAAAGCGATAGATACGGAGGAGCTGAAAAATCCCAGTGAGTGTGTAAATGTGTTTATTAGTCCCGCGCACGGAATTACAAAATGCTTGGTGTCTTTGCATTTGAGTACAAGTAGTCTGTGATTAGCCAAACGTGCATTCTACGAAAGGTTAATCTCGATGGCGCGGTTCTAAAGCGAAAGCGCAAATTGATTTTTGTTGGCCAGTAGCGCGGTCGTGTTTGACGAGATTGTTATTGTGGAAATAAATAATGCTATCTTTCCTAAATTGGCCAAACGGATTTGTTAGTGCACCAGAAATGGGAAGACCGAGTACAGGGGGTAATAAACGAAATACGAACAACCGAGCGCCCAACCTCCAACGCATGCTGCACTATTTGGCTGCGAAGTTTGTAAACTGCGCGCATGCGCACTTCTTCGAGAGCGTTTGACAGTGCGGCCTACATTTATAGGAAGTAATTGGTCAAGGAACGACGCCGGTCATTTATTTTGGGGGGCTTTATCACACTGCATCGCACCGAGCAGAGTGACCGTTGAAAGGGATCATGCTAGTTGCAATCGACCTGCTGCGTCATTGGCTTCTGTATACCGTAGATTGCACGCACTCGCATCCTGCTCAGTCACGACAGAGCGTAATAAGGCGCATCCAAATAAATGACCAGCGTCGCTTCTTCATCAAGCATTTCCGCTAAGGGTACGCCACCCTCTCAAACGCTCTAAAACAACTACGTATGCGCGCGCGCAGTTTACTGACTTTGCAGCGAGACGGTGCAGAATGCGTCGGAAGCTATGTTCCCCGTTGTTGGTTTTTCTTCTAATGTCCCCTTACACCAGAAACCACAGCTATGAAAACAGTAAATTTATACTAGGAAAGCAGGGCATATAACTTTTTTTGGATGTCCACTACTCTTCTGACCAGGATAGAAAGCAACGCTATTCACTCTCAAAATTCTTTTTGTTGTTAAACGCTTTTTTGCTTCTTGTGTTATCTTGCTCCCACTATAGTGAGTCTCCTGATAGCGGAGAAGTAGTCCGGCATTTGAGAAGGACCTTCGTGATTTAGCTTTAAGATCATACGCTTCGATTCCTTCCCGACTTATGTTCTACTGCTAAAAGGACGCCTTTCTAAAAATTGATATTGGAATATGAACTTTGCGACCGTTTCCTACTCACTTCCTTTTTGTGGCGTAAAACAGCTTGCGAAAAAAAAATAGCGAAGAAGTTGCCCACGAAAATAGAGCCAGAGCAGCGGATTCCCCTCAGAGGGTATGTCGCACTGTCTTTTCATTCGAGTTCAGTCACGTGTCTGGTGGCTCTAATAATCCATGGCCCTTCCACCTGGTTGCAGTATACACAATACAAACAGTAATAGTGGTTTATGTCGCCCGCTTTACTGCGCGTATTGTTTTTATTGCGCTGTGCGATCGGCAACAAAATTTAACCTTAATCGAAACTAAAACTATCTTGGATCTCACAGAAGATGTTTTTTGCATTATCAGATGGGGAATTTTCTACAGTGCAAGTAAACCGAACACTCCAGAAACTTTTTGTATTCACTTTATACTTACTATTTTACAGTTTCTCGATAATATCACATCTTTTTTTAATATCACCGGCTGATTTTGTTTATCACTGCGCGATATGCTGTGTACCAAATTCTACCCCCCCCCCCTCTGCCCCCCAGAAATGTATGTTGCATCGACACCTCTGTTTGCGCTTTCCACATTTTATTTGTTTATAAGCAACTCCTGCTGACGCGGGTAATATATTTGCAATAACGTGCTGCTCTCTACAGGTAAATGAGCACCCCATTTTATGTCATTGCCTAATTTTACAGCGTGAAGTTTCAAGTTTTGCAAATATTTTTGACAAAGGGAAGAAATTCGAATGAAATTTCGGAAGAAATTCGAGTAAGCACGTATGCAGCCCCACAATAGCTCGGAAAAACTCGGCATCCAGGCATAACTCCCATGCGAACGTTACGTGAAAACAACACAATCTTAAAAAATAATTTCAAGTTGTATACTGGTTAACTTGCTACGTAAAGTGAAACAATGGGTATACTGTCAGCAAGGCTCACTCAACGTCCCCTTAGATTCGACGAAATCTTTTCAACCTTTTGAGATTGCACTGAAGCCCTATATGAACTTCGTTTCAAGGTACTCATATGACCTACAAAGGTAGGTGCTAAGAAATATAAACCTGTCCGTCTCAGGGCAAGCGCTTCGTATGCTTGTGAAAAAAACACAGTTCTTTTTTGGAGTTGGGTTTACAGTAAAATAACACGCTAATATTGTATGTATAGTTGAAAATGGTCCTTAATTAACAGACAGCATAAAAATCGAATAGTCCTCCAATTTATTCGACTGTCATTTTAGTGGCCCTCACTTCACATTTCGCAGGAGGATTCCTGATCTATCCGTCTGTGGCTAAACCCAAAAGACAAACATGAGCATTTTCTTGGCTGCGGCATTGATTCTTCTCCTGACCGGTAAGTAATGAAAGCAATAAAAAACTGTATTGTTTTGGGTAACTTTACGACCCGACTTGCTAAGCTGAACAATTTGCAAATTCGGCTGGAACACGCTCTTCAAATGCTCCAAGCATAGTACTTAGACTATACTGCTTCCGTATAAATGTGTGTGAGTGTCTGCAATGAGGCAAATTTTCCGGAATAAGCTCTAACGACGCGAAAGTGTAACAGACTGCTGTCCTATATTAATAGATTTAAGACAACATAGGATTTTTCTACAGTGGAAGAACTCCCGTCGTATAGACAAGCCGGAGGAAAATGAACTGAAATTGCCGGGTTTACCCTAAGGAAATGTCTGTTACTTAAATTGTAACTTCGACAACACGCACCGGCATTCGCTGATTCGTACATTTTATCGTAACCTAAGGGTTCGTATATGCAATTGAAAGTTTCAACACCAGCACCTCAACAGAAATGTCAATGTTTTCAATAAAACATCGCGTGAGAAAGCATTTTCGATCAACACATTTCAAACAAATTTAAGTGCTTTTAACGTTGGCAAATTTACCGCATCGGTTTTACCTATAAAAGTTATGCCTGCGAACGCTCCAAAAACTGAGTTTTTACGAACAAACTTTTTGGCTCGACAGTCTTCATTTAGGGAAGAAGTAAGCCTTGACAGATTTTTCAAAACCTGATGCACTCCTTGAGATGGAAAGTTTGTTTTCCCTTGTGATGCCTAGACAAAGTGATTACTGCGAGCAAACATTATTACTACAAAATTTCGGCCGTATAGTGGACAAGATGTTTCTTGATTTTGTTTGCATGAACTTTTTTGTTCGTTTGTTTCAATTGGAATATAAGAGTGTCTAATCAGTAACAGCAGGACTTTCAGTTATGCAAACTGTAAAACGACTGCTCTGGGACAGCTGACATTGACTGGCTTACGCTAAGTCTCAACCGTAGTGGAGATTCTAAGTTGAATTTTCTGATTTGTAGGTTCTTCGAGCCCTCCTAGAATCTGGATGGATCTATAGGTAGAAATACGGCTGGCACTGAACTCAGCCGTACCCGGGCGGCTTTGTAGAGTACTGAACATTGCTAGAAAACTTACAAACACAATAGTATCATATAATATCAATTGAACAAAAAAATATCCAGACAACCCAAACAACAGCTATTCGAACATTTTTGGATGACTACTAAACGAATGAGAAGCCTGCTCACATTTCAGGCGATCTGGTCAACAGACGGTAACGACGCGAATGGCAACCTGCGGCTTCAAGTGATGGAAGGAATCCGGTGCCACGCAGTCATTATTTAAGCAAGCGCCTGTTATACAGGAAAGAAACGTGGTTGTGAAGCCGTAAAGGTTCTATCTTTCTTTGTCACTTAATAATATAGTCTACCTAACGTAACCCTGGTATATCAGACACTGATAAATCTGTTAGCTCGGCCTTGCGGGTTAACATTACAGGGATCCTGCAACACTTTTCTAGCTTTCTTTTAAATCCTAAGAGCTTTCAGAACGTAGTCAAAAAACACATCCATTACTCAGAATTGGAGGTCACAGTACCTCAGCCAAAAATTACTGCTATATGCCCCATGAGATACCTCAGAAACTTTCCCAAAAAACCTTTTGCCTTTTTCCCGGGCTTGGCTGTTCCTTGTGCGCTCGAATTACATCAAAACAGCGGTGTAGAGGTGATTGGCCGGCTTTCTTTCAGTTTCAGCGATAAACGCATTTGGTAGCCACTGTTTAAAAAAGCCACAAAAGCAAAGTGCAAAGTGAAGGCAGATAGTTCTGCTGCGACGAGCAAATCGCGCAGTGCCTCCGCGTTTTGGCATAACTATAGCTTTCACAATGCTTCCAGACGCAAAATAAAGACTGAAAACTTTAATCGGAAGTGTTGCAGAGTCACTTGAAAGGGGTAATGAAGACAAATATAAGCTTGGTTCAATAAAACACTACTTCGTCTTGATAACAATGATACCAATTTTATAGCAAACTTCAGAAAATAATCGAGATATTGAAGATACGAAGCAGCGGCGGCTACATGTCACTTTCCGGTGATTTATCTATGACGTAACAGAATCTTGTCTCTGTGATTGGCTGCCGCCGAGAAAAGTCACGGCCAAGAAAGATGACGATTCTTGTGGCGCACCTCGTTGCGTTTGATAAAATTACTTGAATTCCAACGTGGAGTTAACGCACTGGCAACCATGATTTTACTGCTGCACCATATTACTTCCCTGTAGGGAAAAGTATTTGAATGTTTCTTTTATTATTCGTGGCGTGTTTTGGGAAAACAAAAACGTCTTTCTGCTTAAATGAAGCTCAGTTGGCTACCAATGGCTAGTTATTTTAAGCTGTACAGACTTGCATTTTGTCCTCATGGCCCCTAAAGAACATGCGAAGATGGGTGACCCGGCAGATTTTTACGGAGACTTACATAAATATTCAACCAGCAAACAGCCGCCTTTTTTCGGCTATTGGTTTGACGCACATTGCAGCCACTTGATATACGGAGATACCCTGATAATATAGACTGGCGGTAATACTGAATATGACAGTAAATTTTCAATCGGTTCTTTTCAAAGGTAGAATAGGTATTACAGCTCTGAATTATTCTTTTCACACATAAGATACAACGTAGGAATATCGCTAAAAATTTGCAAGAGCCCTTCAGCAACCCCCTCTACCGTATATAATAACACGAAATTATTTGCAGTTGCCTTCGGCCGCGCCGCAGGCAACATCACCACAATGGACCCACAGGAGGGCATTCAGGACGACGACGTTAACGACACAGAACCCCCCATCGTGCATCTTCCCTCTCCAGGTGGGCGAGTGCTATCATTTGAACGCAGAAATTTCCCGCGTAAAAAGGAAGGAATTCAAGTCCGTGGGAAACCGGGATCGCTTCCGAATGAGCACAGCAAAGTGACATGTGGCGCCATCTAGGGGCACGTTTGAACGTTTATCGCCGTGTTCCTGTTAGACTATTTAAGACGGTTGGATCCGCTGGCCTTCTCGTGTAGTGGTTGCACTCCTCTGGCAGGCTTGCGATGCCGGGTTCTGATTGCGAGTGCCCCGGTTTTGTTTTTTTACTCGTTAGGTTCACACTGAACGGGATACTATGTGGTAAACGAGTAAAAATGCGTTTATTGACACTATGAGGCATTAGTATGGTATTCCTCCTACTGCTGCTCTCTTTGGGACAGTTTCAGCTGCTGCTTTTTGCACGTTTTTGTAGTTTCGTTTCTTTGGATGTGCGTTTTATCTTTGTTTGTTGGTATTATTATAGCGAGAGGTTATCCCGTAGGCTGGGCCTCGGTTGCCATTCTTCTTTTGCGATTTCAGTGGTTTTGTACGCTTTAGGTTGGTTTCGACTCTCTGTATAGGTCAGCAGAGGTCTCTGTACAGGCTAGCAGTGTAAGCGCCCAGGCACGTCATCTTCATTACAGTTCGGGTATTTGGCCCAATTTAGTGTCGTTTTTGCTGCTACCCATTTCAGTTCGGGTGGTTTTGTGTGCGTTAGATGGGATTCCGCTATAATACACCACCTTTAGCATGCTCAGATTACGGCTGGCTGTGTTCACAAGGAAAACCACGTGCGGATCCGGGAAAAAGGTGCCCTGTGCATCAGAGAAGATATTGACGCGCTATGTCACTTCAGTGTTTTATTAATTGATTCAAATCGTTTACAGCACCATCGAATGTAACTGGAAATGTCACCCTCAAGCTGGATGCACAGAACTCAAACAATACACTGACAAAAACAGTCACTGACATCCAGTGCCGGAAAAGGTGAGCTTCAAGCTTCAATTTAAATGCAGCTTTGTAACAAGAAATGCATTTGGGTAAACTTTCTCGAAGAGTTTGCTGTTGAACGCAAGGTAAAATTAAGGAAGCTCGCACTAGCGCGTAAGACTTGAAGGTATAGAAGCTGTACACAACCTTCACGACCATCACGAGGCTTTAAGTTCACTGTTGCAGCCGATTTCCTTCATCTTCGCTACCGCAACGACTTTTACCCCGTCATTGTTGCTATAAGTGTGAGCATCTTTCATTTTTTTTTTGAAGTGATAATCATTGGACATCACCTTGGAGGGGCGTACGTTATGACGTCTCTTTCTCGCCTCGAGCAAGTGTTGCCAGGATTACGGCGAACGCTGGACTCTTTCTCGTTCCTAGCAAGTGTTTCCACGATTACGGCAAGCGCTGGAGTTTTTTTTTTTTTTTTGGCCACTCTTGGCCAATCTCCCTAAGTGGGTATGCTTGGCTTGACAAACGCGCACCGCGGACGCTGGGCGGTCATCTCGAGTCACGCACAAACGAGCGCTAGACATTTTCTTGGTTTTGTTAACTACCGGGCGGTCCCCGCGAGGCGCGCCTTCACGTGCGTGCGCTCGGCAATTGCTTGGTATTTTTAACGGCGGACACGAAAAATTACGATTTGCTAAACAGCTTCGCTGTTAAAAAACGCACCAGTTTTCTTCTGCAAGGTGTATTTTTCGCTTAAACGCGGAACAAAGCATTTCAGTGACAATAAAAATAAAAGATGGCCACGGTATGATGATAAAGTCATCAATGAGTTCGTAAAAAGGTACAATAAAAGGCCTATAATGCCTGCGGGGGCTTATCAAATCTGGAAAATGGCGGTAGATGTGAGAAGTGGTCTTGAAGACAGCAACCCTCGCCATCATATTGTAAACCTGAATTGAGCTCATGCCGACAGCTGTCATTGTGATTGGCCGAGGGATTTTCGAGTGGGTAGGAGGAAGCTATTGGTTGGGATGTCGACATTGCAGTCAAGTTGAAATTTCGGTTGCCGCCGTGAGCTTCAGGACCGCAGCTGTAATCACCACAGGCCAATCCACCTGAGTAGAGAGAGAGAGCGAATCAACTTTTATCGAGCCCATTAAAATGGTTAGTGCGTGCAGGCAACAGACGGGATGGAATCTTCCTCGCGGGTCCCATATGCGTCAAGCAGCTCCTGGCCCCTGACTTCCAGTGCGAGCGGGGTCATCAGGTCGGGGCGGACAACAAGGTCTCCCATCGCTCTCGGGGGTTGGGTTTGGGGAAGATGGGGGAGAAGGGGGGTTCTTGAGGTGAGTGCACTCGGCTATGACGTGTGCCAGGGTGCCTTCCTCGCTCTTGCAGAATGGCCACTTAATATTGTGCTCGTCCGGGTACATTCTATGTAAGAGAACGGGATACGTTGGTGACCCCACCTGTACTCCGCGAACGATTGTCTGTTGGTTCCTGTTGAGTCGCCGGTAAGGTCCGGGGAACCTACACCTGCCTTCTCTGTAAAGCTCGGCAATGTCTCTGTAGCTCATGACGGCGCGCGGTAGTCCCGGCTCTTCCTCGACCCAGTTGGTCAGTTATTGGGCGTAGTGGCCGGTGAGTTCTTTGCCTTCCACCTGTGGGTGAGCCTGCACCCACACGAACTCTATGGCTCGTCCTGGTGGCCTGCGTCTAGGCACAATCGCTAGTGCCGCGGGAGAGACCCTCCTCTTGCGGTAGCTTGCATAGGCCGACTTGGAGTCTGTGTCCACGGTCTTCGCTCCCGGCTGTGGGAGGGAGAGGGTCACGGCCAGTTCTTCTCATTCAGATGCGTTCGTCGTTCTGGTCGACGCGCTGGTGTCCAGTCTGTCGATGGTAGTGATGACCGCCGTCTCTCTAATTCCGTGTTTGGGGAGCGAGGCGTCCGCGTAGAGAATCTTCGGGTCCTCTTCCAGCTGCCGGGCTAGTGTCCTGGCCCTCGCGGAGCGTCTATCGTCGTTTCTCCCTGGCTGCATGTTTCTAAGGAGCGGTTTGGTCTTTATCGCGTCCAGCCATTCCTAAGATAGCGTTTCCGTCGCTAGTTGCGGTTCGATCTTCCATCCCACCTTGCCCAGCACGGCCCGGCCGTGCTCAGTTTGGCTCAGCCGTATCTTTGGCTGGAAAGGTGCCATGTTGTGCTTGCCCATGCCCAGCTACTTTTGCGTGGATGAGTGGACGGGCGCGCCCATGGCGAGCTTGACCGCTTTCCTGATCGTCGTGTTCAGCGGTTTCCGGTCCGCCTTCGTTCGCTGTAGGAGCACGACACGACAAAAGCCTGCGCCAGGCGCAGGGCGTCGTCTTTGATGCCTCGGTTCCTGTTGGTGACCCTGCGGATCATGGTCAGGATTTTCTCGGACGTTGTCTTATCTTGTGACAGGATTCCCTAGGAGTCCTAGGAACGGATCTGCTGCGTGGGCTTGATTTGTGTGCCTTCTATGGTGACTACCACGTTCGGCGGCGGCTCTTTCTTCGGTCTGCCGGGTTCTACCATGAGTAGCTCCGACTTCCTGTGGGGCGCAGCTCAGGCCGCATGTTTTTGCGTACTCGTGGATGGTCGTTGCCGCTCTCTGCAAGGCTTCCTCCGCCCAGGTATCGGACCCCGCGGTTCGTCACACCTTTGTGTCGTCGGCATAGGACGCGTGGTCCACGCCTTCGATTTCGTTGAGTAACTCGGGCAGGGGCAGGAGGGCCAGATTGAAGAGCAGAGGCGACAAGACCGACCCCTGAGGGGTTGCCCCTATCGCCGAGCTCTATCGGCTCCGACCGTTCCTCTCGTATCCCGATGGTCGCCATTCTCTTTTTCAGGAAATGTTTGATGTAACCGTACGTTCTGCTGCCGCAGCCCGTCTTGCGCAGGTTCTCAAACACGCTGCAGTTGGACACGTTGTCGAAGTGTCGAAGTCCCCCTTGAGATCCAGTATCAGTATTCCGCGCGGCGTGTGTCTCAATGCCCCTTCTTGATCACCAGTTCGTGCAGCTAGACCAGCACGTCTTGCGTGCTCAGCTGCTGACGGAACCCGTACATGGTCGCCGGCATCTGGCCCGTCTCGTCCAGGAATCCTTGGAGTCTTCTGAGGACCATGCGCTCCATGACCTTGCCACGCAGGACGTGAGCGAGATCGGTCGCATATTCTCGGTCGTCAGAGGCTTGCCACGTTTGTGTATGAACCTCACCTCGGCTTCTTTCCGCTCTGCGGGCAGCTCCGAGCGTTCCCAGGTTCTGTTGATGTGCCTTAGGAGCTCGTGAGCCGCAGCATCGCTCATGTCGTTCAGTAATTTGTATGTTATGGCGTCCGCGCCAGTCGCGCTCTTCTTGTTGCTTTCGTCAATTGCCGTTAGCATCTCCGTGATGGTGAAGGGCTCGTTCATCTTCGGATTTTCCCGTCCCCCGTACTGCTACGGTATCGGGAACTGTCCCTTTTCCGTCTTCAGGTACTTCGCTTTGAGGTCTGCGATGAGTCTCTGGCCGTCTCCTCCGTAGGCGTTCAACACCTTGGTGAAGTTATGATGGGTTGCAGACTTGCTGCTCAGCTGGTCGACCAGGTGTCTGAGCCGCACCAGGTCTTGCGCGACGACTGCTTGCCCTGCAGTCCGTCGCAGGTGGTCATCCAATTTTCGCGGCACAGCTTGGCGGTGTATTTGGAGATTTGCTTGTTGAGCACTGCTATGCGCTTGACCAGCCTCATGTTGCGTCTCTGGCGTTTCCACCTCTGCTTGACTTAGTGTTGCGCCGCCAACATGTGTACGAGCTTGGCATCGACGAATGGCTTTGGCGTTGTTGTGGTCACTTCCTGCGGGAACTATCGAGCACGGCTTTTTGGTCTTTCGCCCATTCCGTGTGGATCCTGTGGTTCGTGTCCTCCATTTCTTTCTTGTGGTCTCATCCGCTTTTTACATCCACTTGCGGATGCGGTCACAGTCGGTGATCCGATCCCAGGTCGGCCTCTTAATTGCGCCAGGTAGCGTCTAGGGGATCCCGCCTGTCAGATCCGGTACGGTGTCGCGGCTCACGCTGTCACTTCTTCGAGTCGCAACGCCCGGCTCGTTGCGAGGTGCCATCTCCTGGTCTTCTATCGCCTTCACTGGAACCTTTTTGCGTTTGTATTGAAATTTGTAGCCCCATGCGGTGTGCGAGGCGATGAAGTCGCCGAGGATCAGGAGCGGCCTGTTCCCCGCCAATGCTCCGCTTACCTCACCGTCTTGTAAAAATCGTAATTCCCGTGTGACGGTTGGCAGTACGCGCTCATCACGAACAGGTTCCGCAGCTTCCGATGGTCCTAGAGTGGATCTCGACCAGTGTGTGATCGCAGCCCTCTTGCGCCATGAGGTGCTGGGTTGCTGCCACGTTGTGACGCACCAGGATCGCTGTGCCCCCTTCCGTCAAGTCCGTGTAAGACACGTATCCTGCTGGTAGTCTGGGTCTGCCGTGCGTCTCCTGTGACGCAATCACGTCTGGCTTCTGGTCGAGGACGTCAATGTGTAGTTGAAGTTCGACAGACTTGTTGCGGATGCCCCTGCAGTTTTATTGTTAAAGTAACGTTGTCTACTCCCCCACCTCCCAACGCACGGGATCTCTTTTTGCGGTTTAGGCGCATCTTCGTCCGAAGTCGTTAGACGGCCGCGCCTGCTTGCGACTGTCTCCTTCATTTTACGGTGCATCCTTTTTTCAAGGCCCCAAACCGGCTCTTTGCGGTCATTGCCGCCATCTTGGCGATTTGCCGCTCTTACTTGATTGACATACCGTTCACCTGGGTCCCCATGGGTTCGGCTCGCATGACGCCGTACTGTTCCGTGATTTGATTGATGACCGCTAGGATCGCTCTCATGTTGCCCCCTTGAGGCGTAGCTGTTTCTGACAAGACTGTGGCGCCGCCGTCTCATCGCGCCCCGGGGTTTCAGCGTCCATCTCATCCTGGTTCGGCTGTGCCGACGTGAATGGGCTCGCCTCTCCTCGCGTGATACGAGGCGATGGTGGGTCCTCCGTGGCACTTTGCGCTTCGCGTTAGCGCCCCCGAACACTTCGTTTGGTTTGACGTCCCCCAGCCGGGGCCCTACCGCTAGCTAGCGCATCCATTTCTCCATCAGTGCCCTGATTTGCATGTTCTGCTCTTGGGTCTGAGTGTTTTGCTTTCCCATGAGCTTTTGGAATCCTGCGCATTTGCCACACTTTTTGCGAGTCTCGGCGTTTTGATTGATGGTAGGTATGTTGTTAGGCCTACGCACATTCACGGTGCGATTAGCAGGTGACGTAACGGGGCCATCGGTATGAAATACAAGTTTGGTTAAATAAATCTTTTCCTGATAACAATGATACCAATTTTATCGTGACCTTGACTTGCATAACTCAGATATTAACGAAAACCTGATGCAGTGGTGACTCCCCAGCCACTCTCGATTGTTTGCTCTGTGACGTCACGAAGTCTTGCTCGTGCGATTGGCGGACGCCGAGCTAAGCCACCACAAAGAAACATGACTGGGCTATTGTAGCGGGGCCTCCAGTTCTATGCTGTACTGCACTTGCTCTAAATGACGAATACGAACACGCCCAAGCCTACGCCCTATTAAGCTGTATCTACAGTTACCTCCCATTGCACTCGAATGTTAGCTTAGAGTAATTCACCGATCACTATCTTTTTGTGCTGGCCAATATTGCGTCTTTCCTTCCCATAATATCTCCCGGTAGCGCGAAATTTAAAAGTTTTTCAATAATTCTAGCGCTTTTTTGGCTAGAAACATGTTTCGTGACTGGGATTAAGGTGCGTGTGTTACCAAAAGCGTGTTTGTTTTTCATGTCGAAGCAAAGTTTTATTTTCTATTTATGGCCTCTTTCAACGTTGAATCTAATTACGGCCCAAGCTAGGTCAAAATTGTTTTAAGTGCAGCTCTGTGCACCGGTTGTGAAAATTTCTCATGATGATGATGATGATGCGCCCTTTGCGGTTGTGTCTTCCCTGTTTAACACGGTTCAATACAGGCTCAAGTCGAAGGCCACTGCGCCCTCTGTCGGAGGGTCTGGGAACCGGTTTCCGCCAGGCCGCCGAGGCGACTGGTGATGTGCTCCTACCCCTTCGTGACGCAAGGCCTTCAGCAGACATTCGAATTGGCTCGACCTTCAACAGCTCAGCTGTTGAAATATAACTCACATAGAAACTTCGCGATTACGAACTCGGCCACCAGCGCGTCTTCGGGAAGGCAGCACGCTTCAGCTTTTTCTTCATCCTTTTTTTCGTTACCTATGCAGATCCTTCTACAGCCCGAAATGAGGGCTGTGCATTCTGCCTCAGTGAAAACCTACAATAGCCGCTATTTTGTTTCTTTTTTCAGGAACGCCTGCTGCTGCTCCACTCACAGCGTTTCTGTGTAAGTATGAGGAGCCAAGGCATGTCAAACTTCCGCACCATTTGTTCTCCGCTGGCCCACAGTTGGTCAGCATGACAGCTTGTGGGTTCTGTAATTGTCTTAAATTGCCATTAGGAACGTTTATCGCGATAAAAACAAAGCAATATGCCCATCAACTGACCTAAAATTGCACATTTCCAGCAACTGCAATTACAGGTAGTCATATTGTAGCTTCGTACTGCGAACGATTTGCATGGCAATTCTTTAACTCTGTTCTAAACCTAGATTAGCTGAACTCACGAATACCAAGAGGAAAATGTGCCAGACAAGCACTGAGGGACAGTATGACTCAGGAAGGTTTGGTCACATACGGGGTGGAATGGCTATTATAGAAACATCCACCCCGAGCACGTGTTTCCTTTTTTCTTTAAAGATTTTGTCACAGAGCATAATGTAATAGCTATCATTGACTCACCCACCTCAAGAATGTGTGCGACCATGATACATTCATGATAAACAAGCGCTGCAGCGTAAGAAGTCAGCAGTCCACTATCCCGTTTTCACCAAGACACAGTGCTTTAAATTTTTGGCAGGCAGATATTCCTGGCATAACCAAGCGTTTTTTCTGCACTGGAGCCAAGCGGAGATTACAATTTGAAGCAAACGTTCGAATTTCGTACCCGTGAAACCGAGAACTTGACGGGATGTCACGATTGTTAAAGGGCTTGCTCAGTAGCACTGCAGCTGTCAGCAGCATACTCTCTTTTGGGCGGTAGTCCACTGCGGCTAAAAAACACAGCAATTGAGATATAAAATTAAGGTCGAAGGACTACCTGGAACTCGTACAGATGCATTCACTGAATGTTTTACGTCCTAATTATGACAATATTAGAATTCACAAATTGATTGTCAAAACACTTTTAGGGTAACTTTTTACCAGCTGTAATGCGGACAGTATCAGTTTCTTGGCACACACTGCTCTTAAGTAAATACTGTCACGCAGCCCAGGACGACGCAAGGGTTATTGGAGAAATGACGTTATTTGGATTGAACTTGTACTCTGCGATGAACTTCAAGACAACACAAACGTCGAAGACGCAGTCATTAGACTGATGGGCACAAATGAGCGATGGCGGATGTAATGCCACGGCGTTTGCTCTGCGAGCGTATATCTGTGCTTTTTATTCTGCCTGGAAGAACTAAAACAAACCGAGGGAACGGGTGGTCAAAGAACATTCTCGTCTAGTGATGACAGGGCACTATCCCTACCCTACCGCCCTCTATGCCCCTATCCCTATCAAATAAAATGGCAGGTGCGGCATACAAAAGAAAGAGGTGGAAAGACATGCTTTGCTGCGAACCGTGCACGGACCAGCGCTGGCAACAAAATACTATAATAAACCATAATTCAATAAGCCAAACTGTAAATAAAACATAAGGCATGCATGGTTCGCGGCAGGGCTAGACGTGAATAGATTGTTTCGTTCCGCAACTATGCTGGCAAAAATGGCTAAAGTATGCTTCCCATGTCATTCAATGATGACACGCTATGAGAAAAAAAGAACTCATGAGAATATTCAGTTTTGATCATAACAACATTACGTTCGTTTGGCTGTGCTACGTCGGGTAAGGTTAGGTATGGTTACGTTAAGGTTAGGTATAAGGTTAGGCATGTAGGAAAAACCGAACTTTTGAGAATTTTCAGTTTAGATTATCCGAACATTAGTTAGCTGGTTACATTACATCGGGTAAGGTTGGGTAGGTTAGCCTAGGTTGGCTTAGGAGCTCCGTTTTGTTATGGCGCCCCCCAGCGCTTGATAGCCTGGACCATAGGATTTGCTTCAAGCTAGTTGCAAAGCTTAGTGTCGCAAACACGTATTAATCGTATCGAACTATTGGCCAGGAGATCGTCCTATAGGTGGCGCCGCTTAAGTTAGAGGGGCGCCACGGTCAAATTTCTGATAGAGGGGAAACAAACAACAAGAATACATAGGTTTATATAGGGCACTAGTCGGTTAAATAAGATTGCTTTGATGTACAAGGAAATTATGCGCAGTGGGGCAGTGGAAAACTACGAAAGTACGCATCGAGGCGTTACCCTGCATCGCTTTCCGCAACCGGAAACCCAACGCAAGCTCTGAATATCAAAGCTAAAATTTTGAAGGAACGTTGAACTCGGTCTGTAGTACACCTCAGGGAAGAGTGTTTCAGGCACATATCAGACGGAAATCATAATAACAGCACAGAAATCGCCGCAGACATGAAAAGCCGACCCAAAAGGCTTTACAATCATTCGCGGCAGTGAAAACACAATGACTTAAAAGAACAGCTGTTCCATCGGACAACCTGCCCGGTGTGAACATGATACGCCGCCAAAAGTTGCAAGTTATTGGAGAATTCGCATTGAACGTTCCTCCTTACCGGGCACAAAAGAAGTTTGGCTCTAGGTCACTTTTGATGAACCCTGTGTGTACGTAGTAAGTTCCATACCTAACGAATTGAGTCGCGAGTCAGTGCGGCAATTTATAAGGCCCCGCTTGCGAAGACGATGGATACACCACAGTGCACGCTACGCCGAAATGTAACTTTAACATGCTAAAAGCTGCTCTCAAAATAATTTGTTCGCTAGCAACCTTCACTTCAAAACAACACACGCGACAGTGGTCTTAAAACGCGTTCATCCTATTAAAAACGCGTACAAGTAACATTAGCACCTGTCACCTGCAACGCTCAGGTCACAGGCCCGGTTTAAAAAAGCTGATGTTTCCAAGATGAAAGCGCTGATGAAGAAATGCCAGGATACGGCTTGGCGAACTTACAAAAAAACGAGCACATCACAATAACACACAGCGATTTCTTTTTAATATTTCACCTGTTGCGCAACAGTCAGGACCGCGATACTTACAGGTAGCAACGCAAAACATGCTCCCAGCGCGGACGACTACCCGTAATCCGCACAAAATAAGCAGCACTACACGTACCACACACTCTGTTGTGTGAATCGGTATCCAATGGTCATTAGACGTCGTCGCACGGAGAGCCAGCAGCGCATATAAGACGGGCGAGCTGACACGCAGACAGTGATGGATCAAGCACAGGGAATTGAAGGCAAACCGCGCGATGGACACACCATACAGCATCATAACTCTGTGGGACACACTGCACACCGATACAGGCCAGCTAAATCAACGGGCGATAAGCCCACACCTTCCGCGCAACCTTAGTGGCCTTAGCACGTACTGAAAACCAGTACGTTTCAAGCAGAAGCTGTCGTCGCCACACCAACGCTCATTGGTCTAAACAATCACGCGACCCGTGGCTCTGTCTGCAAATAAATGCCTACAAAGATATATAGACAATTTGACGTTGAGGAAGGGAACGATAAGGAGGGGGAATCTGGCCGCCGACTCCACCCCCCGCCGTCCCTTTTCTTTCCCCAGCACTCAGCGCTTATTGGGCTGTCCGAGTCAACACAAACACACAAAAATTCCGGAGGTGGCTGCTCTTATTGTTTCCCTCTCCTGAACAACAGCACGGGAACAAAGCGCGGGCAGTCGTTAGGGCAGTTCGGTGGCTCCTAAAGCCGCACGCGATTAGCGAATTTGGCTAAGCTTCTTTTCATGCGGGTATAACCATGTCAATGTAGCGCGTATTTGCGCGTATATAGTCTGCGAAAGCCTGTGAAAGTATTATAACTCTGCTGCCTTAAGCGGCTACTGGGTGCGACTAAGTTCAGTGTGGGAGACCACGTTTTGCACCAGTCAGGGAACCAGTACACGGACGCGAATGCAGTTTCTTATCAAACTGGAATTTAATTCGAACGCTGAGAATTCGCTCCTCTCTTTCTTCTTTCAGTACCTTTTGTAGCTGCAGCAGTTGTACAGATTCTCATAGCCATGGTAAGAATGACTGAGTGCGGCTGCTCTCGTAGAGACGGCGGAATGTCAGGTAAGTGGTTGTTTTAGTTCGGACAAAACGCTTTAAAATAACCAGCAAAATCTTCTCGGGAAATGTGTACAGTTGGAGTAATTCTTTTAGATCAACATATACTCGGAAGTGCTCCCTAGAATAGGATAAACAGTTAAATATTGTTCTCCAGAAATATAAGGTACCTCTTCGGCCATGTGAAAAAGCCTGTGTTGTCTGCTTTGTTCCTCTCTATTCAGTTTCTCGTTGGCGCCGCTAGGGGCGCCACTTTAAAATCTTCTCCCCACTAGGCCCGTGTTACTTATACGGTGCACGCGTGCAGTCTCCATCATTATCAGCAGCAGCAGCTTAAGTCCACTGCAAAGCGGAGGTCTCTCCCATGTTCCTCCCACCATCCCTGCCTTCCACTGCCCTAACCCATTCTTTGCACCCGAATTTTCTTATCTAACTACTTTATCGAGTTAACGGCCTTCCTCTCCTTGTAGTTCCGTTTGTTACACTGGTTCTGTCTGTTACACTGGTCTGTTACACTCTGTTACACTGGTAGTCCACCGGAGGTCATTTCGCCGCACTACGCAAACGCAATACTTAGACCACTTGAACAGCGACCAGGGGGAGCTGTTCCCGTAGATTCAATGTGTGTGCGAGGACGCCTTAAGAATGGGCAGTGCGAGCTTGTGCGAGCATGTGTGTCTGCAACAGTTTGGGTGTAAAGTATGACAATATTTTTTTGTCTCCCTAGGTGCCTCCTGCCAAATCCAGAGCTTCAAATGCAACAAATTGTGCATCGACAGGGGCTCCGAAGGAGGGGAATCCCGAGTTTTACTGTTCTTTGCGTGCGAATGTCACCATTAATATAAACAAAATATTGCGTCCCAACTGTGTCCTGTTTGTCTGCCCCTAACCCGTGACGACCCCTAAGTCAGAGCCGGACACCTCTTTTTGGAACCAATAAAAGTTTTTTACGACCAGCATTTCCACGCACCAGAGTATCAACCTTGGAAAGTAATTCTGTGTTAGTAGGTTTTCATTGTGAATGGGTTAGGCCAACTGTCATAAACTCCTCAGTTGAGCCGGACTATGGTCTCGTCTATCTACTCCTTGCATTTGTCTAATGGAACATAAACAATATCAGGTACACAGAAATGACACCCTAAAAACACTCAGGCATTTCCATGAGCCCACACTTACACGTACCCGCGGAATTAACAACCCTGAAGTCGATCTCCAGATTCCCACAGGAAGCTCCAATTAGTTTCCATCGCCGCAGAGTTCAAGCGCGGCGTTTCAAGATTTGGGAAGGTTTTCGTAGGAGAACATTCTTCACACAGCAAAGCCATTCGGCAGTCGACAGCTCTGATGTAAAGCACGGAGGAACATGAACACACCTCAAATGAAACGGATTAAAAAAGCTGTCAATAACCATTCGGCAAAGATCGTCACCTCCTGAATATTAACACAAATTGGATGCAAGTACTTTCGATCCCATTGTTGGATTTTCGTCGACAGCTGTTGACGTTAAGAAAATAATACGATACGTACATAAACGAAATCCCTGAATCATATCACTAATCTCCGGGTATCGACACACACAAAGACACGCGTACGCGCACGCACCCACAAAAACACCACGAACGCACGCTTAGTTGTATAAGTCTTTGTGGAAACAGGAAAACGCAGTGCATAAATGAAAACTTTGCGCATTTACAAATACAGCCTTCAGATAAAGCGTCCGATAACGCCATGCACACTCCGGTGAATTACAGTGTCGGGCGACAGCTGCGTCAGCGCTTTGGCCCGTACACGGATTCCCATTTTAGTGCTGATCGTTTCCAACCCCTGTCGTTCCCGAACAATGCGCTCGAACATCCCGATGACACCACAAAAAATCATGTTCCTTTCCGTAGCCAATGTTTTGAGGGAAACTATTTTTGCTCTGTCACACAGCAATTTGGAATATCGCAGCTCTGACGAAAACCTAGGCTGCGAAAAAATTCCCAAAGATATAAGGTTGTATGGAACGAGGTAAAAAAATCCAACTGGTGTAAACAAAACCGCGCTTCCTTACTACAACTCATTCTCAACTGCTACTGTGTCTCAAAGTCCGCTTTTGCTGGGAACCTGTGCTGCGTTTCTTGGTAAAGTGTAGACATTTTTACAACTGTTTTTACAAAATTTGGGGGGACAATGCAGCTGCATAGCTTGTTTATTTGTTAACGGTAACTTCGGGCGAAAAAATACGGAGTCGGGAAGGGAGTAGCTTCATAGCTAACTTTGAAAAAAAAGGGGAATATGGGTCATACCCGCCGCGGTGGCTCAGTAGCTAAGGCGTTGCGCTGCTGAGCACGAGGTCGCGGGTTCGATTCCCGGCCGCGGCGGTCGCTTTTCTGATGGAGGCGAAAAGCAAAAACTCCCGTGTGTTCGAGATTTCAGCGCACGTTAAAGATCCCCAGGTGGTCAAAATTAATCCGGAGCCCTCCACTACGGCGCGCCTCATCGCCAGCGTTGCGTCGGCGCGTTAAACCCTACAATCAATCAATCAATATGGGTCATGTTCAGGCATGTGTGGTGGCCCCTGTAAAAATACAGTATCGGGGTGATTTCAAGGGTGCGTAGGGTGCGTAAGGTGCATAAGTATTTTTTTTTTTATATTGAGCGTCCCCCAAGTCCTCAGACGGCGAGCCGTAAGTCCGCTTCACTGCTCCTCTATCAGCGCAGTTGGAAAGAGCGCATGTTTCGTTTGGTCCTAACGATGTTGTCCGCTTAGTAAAAGTGATTCCGCAGGCATCCGCCGGCCTTCCGCGGTGCTGCAGACGAAGCGAGCCCCTAAAACCGGAAGCAAAAAGGACAGTAAAATACGATGCCACCTGTAATAAATGAGGATAGGGCAGGATTCTGTGTGGCATAAAAGGAACCGGTTTGCTTGACGTATCGCAGTGTTGGCTGCACACACACAAAAAAAAACTAATTGTAAACTCTGCGGAATTTTCCGAAAAGTTTCTAGATGCAATACAACAGTTATAGCTGCACCACTTCATACGCAAACAGCACGCAACGCACGTTAGAGACCTAAAAAGTGGCCTGAAGAATGATGAGGTGGTTCTTCTTTTAGACTTCTCGTAGGCTTAGTTTTCTCGTGCAAGATGCTTCCTAATCGTAGCACTGGGTAAATACGCAAGCACGATGCACCCCTTCGTGGCATGGTATGGTTCACAAGAAACGGGGCCTTCTGTGTAACATCACATCCCGTGATTTCAGGCTGTCTTGACCACACGATTGTGGCCGTGGCTGATTTTCAAGGTGAGGCGTTAGAGGTTCTGAAAGACGTATTTTGTGTTGTCCGGGAAATTCCTTATTTTTCCGTCGATGCATCATGCGGGTACATGAACTATTTTCTGATTTTGTGCTACCATGAAACGACTTTAATTTATCAGCAGAGTGGAACTTGTTAGCAACGTAACATGGAAAAAGAGCTTGAGACGGGGTTGGCAGCAACCGCAGCACAGTGAAGCGATTGGCAGTCACGGCAGGTTTTCAGAAAGCTTACCTCGGACGGATAGGTACATCCACCAGCTCACACTTCATTGGCGGACAAACAACAGAAAGGTATATCCCTGCCACCTTAGCCTTTCGAAGTGGCAAAGCGCAAACGTAGACAACCACGGTTAAAAGCGCGCCTGCTAAACCACCACAGCCGGCCTGACGAACTATGCTGTACTATATCTGCCTGCATGAAGCCAGCGTCGCGAAAGTTATTTAAGGGCTCCTATAACTGATCATCTGCCGATGACGCCCTACCGAAATCCAGTACCAGCCAGCCGCCCAACTGCAAAGAAGCTAGCCACCTGGCCACCCAAAAATTAAAGCCGCTCCACTCAATGTGAAAGCTGTCGGAAGTGCAGATCCATGATTCGCCATAACGGGATGTAGCGCCGTTCTCCGCTCAGTGCTACCACCCCATGCAATTCCAATTTCCCGCCTTCGCAGTGCTCGCGCACCCCCTGCCTGAAACTGCGACAGCGAGAGTTCTGTTCTCTTTGTGCTTTTCTCCCCGCACGTTGCCGGCGTTGCACTGCGACATTTTGCGTTTACTATCGTAAAAAAAACAATCGAACGGGCGTCCTTAACTAAAGGAACGCGGGCGCTGCCGGTTAATTACGTATATGTTCCCTCAAATGTACGTATATTTTTTTTGCGCTAAACAACGGGAAGATGTATGACAAGCGCCAGCGTTTCACGAGTTTTCGAACACTTATGACTTTAAACACCGCTTTGCTTTCGAAGCCTCTGGGATACGCCGCGAACGACAGCGTTACCCCGGGACGCCTCCTTGGTGCTCTATATACTTGGGTCCAGCGAGCGAGCTAGGACGACAAGGCGAGCGACGAAAGTGCTCTGCACTTAAAACGCGCGCGGCCACCACACCTTTCGCTGTTGCCAAGGGCCCTTCGTGCAATGAAGCGAACACGGCCAGCCGACTTACACCGTAGTGGCCTCTCAAGGAAAAGTATTTACTATATAAAATAAAAAAGAACTACGCTGAAGCTTTCAGCAATAAATTCCCCTTATGCAACCTTTAAATGAATCCCAGACTATTTTTACAGGAGACCACACGCACTGCAATTAGTGCCGGAACATGAACGACATTTCAAAATTAACAAAGGTAATGTCTTAGCGCTCCGAAACTGCTCAATCCCTTATCCTATATTTTTTACCGCAGTTACCATTAACAATATAAGCAAAATATGCAGCTTTATCGTCTCTGAGAAAGTTGCAACAGCTGCCAAAAATTTGTAAATATTTCCCTGAAGCGCCGTATTGGTTCCCCGCAAAGCACACTTTGAGACACATTAGCAACTGTCCATTAGTTGTAGCAAAAAAACGTGGTTATTTTTCTTAACAGGATTTTTTTTGCGGCACTCCGTATCTTATTCCAGCGATTTTTTGCGCCCAAGGTCTTGGTCAGAGCCACGATATTGAAAGTGCTAAGAGAGATAGCGAGAAGTTAACAGCGGAGCTGTTGTACAAGCCATGAGTTGGGTGCTGCAGGAAAAAACACAAAGAAAATGCGGAGTGCTCATGAGCGCGTGCCTTGCGGTGATAGCCGAGTCCGCGGCTCGTGCTGTGGCTTTAACAAGAAAGAAAAGCTCCAGCACTGTCGTCAAGTGCTACCGCCCATGGAATGCATGGCATGAGGAACACGACGATATCGATGTATATGACAATGACTGCTACTAGCACAGTGCAAAGGAACGACGGACATGTAAGTAGACAATTTCAAACTTGCACAAATGCGTGGTGATGTGTCCTTTAGTCGTCACCCATAAAGAAACACCGAAGCTTCGCTATGGTTCAAGCCTTGCGCGACTTAGTGCAAGCTTGAGCTGGTGGAAGTCTACAATGCTAAAGATGACTTTTCATCCACCAGTCGCCGCGAAGAAGACGACGACCTCTTCGATGCATATGACGACGATTGCTAGCGTTCGAAGTTAATCAATAAGCGTAAGACATCTCACATACGGAAGTATAATATGGAGAGCATCGATTACGCTGTAAAGAACGGAGGTAGCCTGAAAGCAGTGAATAGGCATCTTGCCGTGGGGGAAAATCAGATATATGCACTTAAAGACAAGCAAGGCAATGTCATCACTAATAGGGATAAAATAGTCACAGTAGCCGAGGAGTTCTATAGGGATCTGTACAGTAGCCAGGACATACAGGATAATGCCGAACAAGACAGTAGTTCACAGGAGATAGACATCCCACCAGTAACGACCGAACAAGTACGGAACGCTTTGAAAGAAATGAAAGGGGGCAAAGCACCTAGTGAGGATCAGATAACCGCAGACCTCTTGAAGGATGGTGGAGAAATTGTACTTGAAAAACTGGCAAACCTGTATACGCAATGCCTAATGACCGCAAGTGTGCCGAAGTTTTGAAAGAACCAGAACATCATCCTAATCCATAAGAAAGGTAACATGAAAGACATCATAAATTACAAGCCGGTCAGCTTACTGTCAGTCGTCTACAGGGTACTTACCAAGGTCATCGCTTACAGAATTTCTGCAACCTTAGAATTCAGTCAACCTAAAGAACCAGCAGGGATCCGTAAAGGCTATTCAACACTGAACCATATTCACACGATCAATCAGGTGATAGAGAAGTGAGCTGAGTATATTGAACCCCTGTATATAGCGTTCGTAAATTATGAGAAAGCATTTGACTCGGTCGAAACCCTAGCAGTCACAGGCATTACGTAACCACAGGATAGATTGGCATTATGTAAGAATACTAGAGGATATGTACAATGGGTCGGCAGCAACCATCATCCTCCATAAGGAGAGCAGTAAAATACCTATAAGTAAGGGCGTCAGACAAGGAGACACAATCTCTCCAATGTTATTCACAGCATGTTTACAAGAAGTATTCAGAACGTTGGATTGGGAACAGGTGGGAGTAAGGGTTAATGGAGAATACCTCAGTAACCTCAGATTTGCTGATGACGTTGCCTTGCTAAGTAACTCGGGGACGAATTGCAATGCATGCTTTCTGCACTGGACAGAGTAGAACCGTAGGCCTGAAAAGTAATATGCAGAAAACCAAAGTAATGATCAATGACCTCGGGACAGCACAGCGGTTTGAGATAGGGGGCGAGACAGTGCACGTGAAAAGCGAATATATCTACTCAGGCCAAGTGGTGACCCGCATCACACCATGAGGCGGATATAATTAGAAGGATAAGAATGGGGTGGAGTGCATACGGCCGACATTCCCAGATAATGAATGGCAGCCTACCATTGTCCCTGAAGAAGAAAGTGTATGACAGCTTCATCTTACCGGTACTCACCTACGGGGCAGAAACTTGGAGGCTCACTAAGAGGGTTCAGCTTAAATTGAGAACGACTCAGCGGGCAAGGGAGCGGAAGATGATAGGTGTAACATTAAGGCACAAGAAGAGAGAGGAGTGAGTAGGGGAACAAACGCGTGTTAAGGACATATTATAGAATTTAAGAAGAAATGGACGTGGGCTGGGCATGAAATGCGAAGGCAAGATAACCGTTGGTCATTAATGGTAACTGTGTGGATCCCTAGAGAAGGCACGCGTTGAAGGGGGCGGCAGAAAGTTAGATGGGCAGATGAGATCAAGAAGTTCGAGGGGATAAATTGGTCGCATTAGGACAGAACCGTGGTAATTGCAGATTTCTGGGAGAGGTCTTTGCCCTGCAGTGGGCGTAGATAAGCTGGTGATGATGATGATGATGAGTAGACCGCAACTCTGCAAATAAACAATGGTACTGAAACATAACTATGTGCCGCAATGCTCACCTGCAACAGCTTTGTCATTCAATTCTTGCGCGTGAGTGCAGGCTTTCCTGTATTTTTCTCCTTAATAAATTGATTACGAAAACGAATACTGTAGTCAAAGGATCCACCATTTTTTTCTAGTCCAGCGCATTGTCTGCGGCATTTGGTATGGAATGATTGTACTACGTCAACATACATAACCAAATCTCAATTAAATGTCATCTCCATTAACTGGCCTTAGAGGCGCCAACCGCAAAAATTGGCGCCTTAGCGCAACCTCTTGTCGACCATGGGCGGGGGTCTTTTTTCAGCGGTTGGCAGATGGCAGGAACCTCTATTTAGGAAGCTGCTGCCCGTCACTCGAGCAGTGATAGGCAGCGCTGTCTAGCCCGGACCCGGAGATCACCCGACAGATGGTGGACCGGACACGCAGGACACCAACCGACGCGGGAGCCCTGTACTGCGGGGTTCTTCCGCTTTCGCGAGCCTGCCTCCCTTGTGTCAAAGGAAGTGTCGCCACCACCACCACCGTCACCACTTCCGCAGAGCCTACAGTTAGGACAAGGTGCACCCATGTTTTTCCGGTGGAATTTGGGTCTGCATTCCTTGCATTTGGGCCCCAATGTGATGCGGGAACACGCCTTCTCTGAGTCCGGTTGTGCGGCACACGTGGTAGTGGGCGAAGGTGCGGTTGTAAAGGTATAGCGCGTCGTTTCCACGCCGCCAACGTCGCCTATAAAGGGCGATTTTTTTCCCAGAAAAGTTACTTTACTTGCAATTGCCTAATCTGAGCCACGTAAGGCGTCAAATCTTGGGGCTGAGTTGGCTTTCATATTTTTTCGTGTCTTGCCTTGAGGTGCAGGCTTTGGATTACGGCTTTGCATGAATTATCCGGGAGATCCCGTAAGATAAAACTTCTAAGGTGCCTTTACCAAATATGGGTATTTTTATCTGCTCGGTGCCGCGGCAGGGACTAACGAAGGGGTGCTTACAACGGGCTTGATCTTATCTCCATCGATGTGTTCTCTGATGGTTGTGCCGTCGCTTTGGAGATTCGATATGGCATAAAAATACTCGGTCTACTCATCCGATCCGATCGCGGAAATACAGCGGTCTATACCCACCCTCCCCTTCCATGTAACGCAGATCGTAGGTCTGCTGAGGTGCGTAACTGCTAGGGCCACGGCCCGAAGGAGAAGAACCGCTGCCGATTCATCCAGGCATTTCTACTGAGCCGCATTACCTACTCCCTCTAATATCTGTCCCTTTCTACCACGGAGGTCACCAAAGTAGACGGACTCATCCGTAAGGCATACAGTGTTGCCCTCGGCTTGCCTCCTCACGCCTCCACTGCCAAACTATGGGCCACCGGCCCTTACAACTCCCTGGCCAAATTAATTGACGCACACTGTACGGGCCAGGTACATCTCCCGGCTAAATACACACCTGGCACACTCTTACTGAAGCAGGCGCAAATGCATTCTCCTCTTGCACCAACCCCCACGGCTTGCATCCAACCCGATTACAGAGATTTCATAACGATTCGTCCACTCCCCCCAATTTTAGTCGTAGTTGCCGAACTGCCCCACCATCTGTTCGAGCAAGTGCCCTCGTCTCTGCTTTTCCACCCTCGTTAAACACCTTCTACGTAGATGTAAATTGAGGACGACTCAGCGAGCAATGGAACGGACGATTATAGGTGTAACGTAAAGGGACAAGAAGAGAGTGGAGTGGGCAGGAACAAACGCGTGTTAAGGACATATTAGTAGAAATTAAGAAGAAATGGGGGGGGGCGGACAGGGCATGAATGCGAAGGCAAGATAACCGTTCGTAATTAAGGGCAACAGTTGGGATCCCTAGAGAAGACAAGCTTGGCAGAGGCGGCAGAAAGTTAGATGGGTAGATGAGATCAAGAAGTTTGCGGGGATAAATTGGTCGCAGTTGGCACTGGACCAGGATAATTGGATATCCACGGGAGAGGTCTTTGCCTTGCAGCGGGCGTAGAAGGCTCATGATGATGATGATGTTGACGACGTAGAACCTATAGCAGCACACCGGTACAAACCGGCCTTCACTGTCGCTGTCGCCTCCTCGCCGACTACTACTCCTCTGACGTCCCTCACAATTCCCACCACAACCCGACATGTTGCGGAAAAGGTGGTCATGGTGATAGCCCTTGCCCTTGCACAACTGCCTTCCCCTTATCTAATATGATCCAATAAAAAACAACCATCAAAAATGTTGCTACCGGCACTATTTCCACACTAGCGTACCAAACTCCTCTTCAAAATTCACCTTCCCCAACCCAGGCCCCGCAACCTAGCGAGCTCTTCTGGTTACCGGCACACACGGCACTAGACGGCGCGGAGTGGGCTCATAAGGCGGCCCCAGCACTCGCCTCCCGTGCGCCTGACGAGACCACTTCCCGTCAAGGAGTTTACTCCGCCAGGGGCTCCCTCACCACTTACAGGGAGGTTACTGACTACTACCGCCTCTCCCGCAATACGCCACCCCCGGCTCAGCCATCCCTAACACTCTCGCAGGAACGTCTGCGGCACCTCCTCCAAACTGAATCGCTTCCAAATCGAGCCCTCCTCCATCACATCCACCCATCTGCCTACGCCTTTCCCTCCGCCCACACTAAATTCACAGCGCAACACCCCATGTGGGCCTGCCCCTGTGACATCCACCCCATTGTAATCTCCGCTCCCAATAGACGGAGGCACTGGGACGCTCGGACGAAGACTGCCAGCGCCTACTGGTCGCCCGAGCAAGAGCTGTGGTGGCGGCACCCTAAAGATCGGTGGTGCAATTAAAAGTATCTCTATCCCTCTCTCTCATACAACATGCGATTCGAGAGGACCATCGGCGTCACCTTACTTAGGGGCAGGCCGTTTTATTGCGCAATTGAAATCTAAGCAATCATTAACGTGCGCACGCACAGCCCTGACAAAACTTGCCGCAATTTGACACTTAGCTTGCAAATATTTCCACTGAGATGCTTAATATTCGGCATAAGACATATGAAAACGCTTACACGTATTCCAACAATAAAGGCGAAAGTTGAGGCTGGCAAAAAAAAAGAAATGTTTTAAGTTTAAATTAGCGCCAGTACCTCAGGGGCGATCAAGTAACGCTGATCAATGGAGAAATCCGAGAGAGAGAGAGACAGAGAGGGATAGAGAACGAGAATATTCTTTTTTTAAAATCAAGAAATACTTTCAGAGATACGTCGCCATTTAAGGATACTTTGAGCTCCGGCAGCGCCCGACATCCCTTTCGAGCGCAGCTCACCTTCGAGCCCGATGCTGGCCAGGGCTCTCTCCCAAAGCTCTATGGGAACATGGAGGTAGGGTGTTTAGGGTAGATTTGTTGCAGCCGCCCACTTAGCGAATGGGGTGTGTTAAACTGAAGAATATTGCACAATCTTTTGCCGTTCCTATTTATTTTTTTAATATATTCTTGAAACATAATTAAGGTCCCTGTTTTAACGTAAACTTGAAGGCGGTGGTTTAGCGTTGTCACCTTTCTGGCCGTCAACCTTGTCACGCTATCGTGACCGATTATGCCGGGATCGCGGAAAAAAAGGCGGTAACTATCTGGCCTGAGTTGCGGTAAGGACAGCAAATGCTACGCGTGATAATGGTGAAGCATTTTAATCCCGCCCATTCAGTCATCCATTTAATTCGAACTCCATCCAAAATATAATGAATAAAACAGACATTTTTTTCTTTTAGTTTTTTTGTGACGTAAAAGTTCGCTGAAACGAGTGTGGACAAATGCAAAGCGTTGGGTTTCTGTAAGGGCGAGGCATCTACTGCCCTGTAGTGCTACTCTTAGTCTAGGCCAATAACTACTGTTCGTTTGCTGTTTGTGATCATAAAACATTTCGCGTCATAGCCGTCATGCATATTATTTGCTCACTGGCAACCACTTTTAAACTGCGCCTCATGTGAAACTCTACCTATTGCAAATTCACTAATATTTCGCCCGCGAAGGTGTTTATATTTGTTGCCCTATTTCAGGGCGATGGCCGCCGCCATTTCCAAGCTCTAACGTAAAATAAGGGCTGAAGTTGCCAATGTGTGACGTTCACGTTCCCGCCATTCTGTTTATCATACATCGCTCTTATCCGCCAGTCATAAACAGTGTGTGACCTACAAGCCTCATTCTTGTAATAGCAAAAAGAGGCCTTCGTTGTCGTTTTTGTTCTATTTCATCTGTTTTTTTTTAATATCGGTCAATAATTATTCTCCTTCAGGAGTGAGAAAGAAGGCAAATCTAAGAACTGCGCCCAGGAAACGTCAAAAAACGTCAAAATGACGAAAGCACACGCAGCCCTTTTGTCAGCCACGTCCCGTGAAAAAACAGGCACTATGTCACGTGAAAAACTGGAGGCCAATCATAGAGAGCTTCCGGTTAATGTGGCGGATTCATGAAGAATTTACGAAGTTAAGAAAAGGGCACTAACTATTCGATTGCCTGTGTCACGAGGTATCTCGACCGTCTCAGGGGGATGAACGAGGGAAAGCTATTGGATGGTTGCAAAAACCTCACATTTATTCCACCCGAAGCCAAACCAACCCACCCTAGAACCAAAACTACACGAAACCCACTAACAGGTAACCACCTAAACAATAATCACAAGGACAATTCAAAGCATATCATATCAAAAGCAACTACAATAGTCTATACAAAGTCAATCCCAATAAACCCTTACTCATGAATAGCCACTTAACCTCGAAGCCCAAAACACAGTCTGTCCTGCGTGCTACAACTACTTGATTCTGAAGGATTAATCAACTAATTTCGGGGAAAGTTCCTGCTTTGTTTGCCTTTTTTTATGTCTGTAAGCTGCTCTTTATATTCGGATATTTGTCTTCGTTAGTGCATGCGCGTAAACTCAGAGCGGTGTACTTTTATTATGCTGTTCACACGAAAAGGGAACCCTTTCTCGCTGTTCGGCACTCCATCTATACAGTGACGACCGCGCACGCTGGTAGGCGTCGGATAACCATGCGAACCCGGATGACCCGAGCCGCTGACGGGATGTACGTCCACTTACATCCCTTGCTGTAAGCAACAGGAGCACGAACATTGATGTCACCACTGACCAAGCTGCAAGCAAGCACCATGATATTTTGCCGCCTATTGCGTGAAGTAGAGAATTGCTCGCGTAACACAAATGACGGGAGCGATCTCTTGGTGTAAGCTTAACGAACCCAACCCTCGCTGTTGTGAACCAAGCGGATTGGAGAGCACACATGCTGTCTTTGTTATTTTCAGTTTGAAAGCGTGTGTAGCCCGACATGCTAACGTAGGCGTACACTGTCTAGACAACTGTACAATTGATACTTTTCATACATTTGTGACCATACAGTTGTGATCATAATACAGTTGTGATTATAAAATAAATAAGGCCTTTGAGGTAACGAAAAAAATAACTAAATAAAATAAATACTGTGTGTAACCGCAGCCTGCCCTCAAATGAGGAGGACAGGGCTGAAGGCTTTTAATGTGATGCTCAGGGGCCTCTCCCATTTTGCCTTGGCGAAACAACCTCCCCGAGGAACCTTGCTTTTGAAGGCTTCACGTACTTGTGCTTCCTGAACTGTACTCTTCTATATCCACTGTTCATCACTAACTATTGGCCCTATACACCAATTTTTGACAAACACCTCTAACGGAAACACCAGCCCTCCTCTTGGTGCTCTTTGGCCCAGTAGCCCTTGCGCCATTAAACCACACCATCATTATCATCCCCAATGTGTCTCATTTTTGAAGATCGTTTGAATGATTTTGGTGTGAATGTGAGCACAACCTTAAATATGGTGCCGTATGATTCCCTATGACATTACGGCCATTATTGAGGCCTAATTCGACACATGTTTTAAAGGGGGAACAGTTGTTGTTATGATATTGGTGGTACCAGTTGAAAAATGCACTGACACATCATGTGGGCTTCAAGCACTGCACGGGAAGGAAACCTGAACCTGGTTTAAGCTGCAATCACCTAAAAGAGACTTCAGAAACAAGATTGTTTCACTTGTATATTTGTTCAGAAGTTCATCCCATAGCCTTTCCAGACTCCTTCGGCGTAATCGTTAGGGCAATGTTATCAACATTTAAGTCTGAGCTTTGTCACAGAATAGTGGAGGCAATAATTTGCTGTAGTAGCAATGAAAGAGCTCATCTCGGCACATTTTTATGCACGCATAAACTGGTCATAATGAACGGCATGTACTTCCAAAGAAAGAATTGAGCTAGAAACTTGATCGTTGACATTGTCACCTTGCTGTGATAGTCATTTCGGCCATCCTTACATCGAGGTTAATGCGGTATTTTAACGTTCTCATATTCTCGCTTGGAGTGTAAAAAACACCTTGCTGAACACCTTAATATCGCATTTAGGACTTTGAAGGGTTAAGGCTAACGCAACTTGCTTGTTGTTTGCTACTAACTTCCGTCTTGTAGGCTACTGACTGTTACACCTTGCAGTGCAGATCAGCTGGCATGCCCTACTTTGATGATCTGAATGGACCTCTCATCACCGGTCACTGGCTGTTTTTCAGGTTGGTTACAATAGGTGAGCACCTAGTTCTATACAATTATAGTGCAATGCTATGACGTGCACAGTGAAATTTAGTCGCCAGAACGTGCCAGATTTGACTGGAAGTGGGTATTAACAGGTGTTTTGCTCTTCCAATAGCATGGTGTGAACATGTAGGTCGGCTTCATTTTAGCAATTCATTGCTCTCCGAGTTTGGAATCAGTGAATTTGGTTGTATTGTATTTAACGTCTTTTTGTAACGTTTACCCTGAACCTTTGCTGCCATTGTAGATTGGACTGCTCAAGCAAAAGCACGAAAGTGGGAGTTCTCAGCAAAAAAATTAGCAGTGGCTTAGCTCGGCTATGCCAGGATACACGTAGCGTGAGCTAAGGTACAGCTGGTGATTCTTAGGTTTCCTGGTTGTCTAGGATTAGCTCATTATCATGCTTACTGCTGCTAGAACAACTTCCAATCCAATTCAGTCCAGTCCAGTCACTTCTCCTCGCGCATAAGCAGCACGGCTCTCCAGGAATTACGCGAAACGTCTATCAAGCGGCACCGGCGCAGTGACAGACTTGGCTACTGCGCAACGGAGCCAGTGCGTCTGCCGAGACTATGACGTCACTCCTCTGGAATGCGTAGACTGGCGAATGTGGAGACCCAATTCTCTACACACCCGTACTACAATTGGATCGGATTTTCAATACAATCCAATTTATTCCAATCCAATCTGAATACAATCCAATCTAATCCAAATCCAATCCGATCTCATGCTCTTCGAGCTTGCGCAGTACGGCTCTTCACAGCCCACGCGAAACTGCTCACCCTCAGCCAGTGTAGCTTACGCTACAAAAAAAAGGGAACTAGTATGAACAAGATGCGACATTTCGAGAGAAGTGACACTGCCGCTTGATCTCCCCCTTTTGGTGCAGCCCGCCGAATGCTTCTCTCCGCTTGTGAGAGCGATAATTCTCTTTCTCTCTGCCGCGTGCCCTGTGGCATGCGCAACTGGCGATGCGGCAGCGTACGTCATTTCGGAAAGCGGCCACACAATCAGCCATCCGCGCTAGCAGTTCTTGGTTCGGCTTTAGTATTACTGCGCTTTGTCATGCTTCTCTTGAGACACCCTGCTGAACAGGCTTCAGTCACGTATTTGCCTGGAGTAGATGCATGGTCCTTAACATGGGATTGCACTATTCAGCTTCTTTATACCGGAATTTCCGATTCTGAGGCCTGTTCGTGAGCTTTGGGCTTTTTCTGAAGGAACTTCAGGCTACTGATACGGCAGGCGAAAATATCAAGGTGGCGCGGGACAGCTTCATTTTTTCAGGTTGTTCGACTCAACGTGCCATCGACTTAGGAGTCGAATTGGCTTCACAATTGACGAATTTTGTTGGATCTCAAAGGGGGCCTTGAGAACAAAACAGTCCCTAATTTTCAGCGTTCTGAGCAGATTTTGTTCTGAGGTTCTTAGTTAAGTGGTTCGGACAAATAAAAGAAACGTTGGGTCATTTTCCCACACTGGATGCGGCACAACAAGCTGTAGTGTGTTGTCGTCCGACATGCCTTGAAACATGTCGTTGTTTATCTGGTGGCTGTCCGTGGCAGTTCGGATAATTAGGAACCCCGCTTCTTCCACAGAGTTCAGCACACTAAAATTCAGGTTACGGAGCCGGCCATGCTTCAGGTTCCCGATAACAATATATCCTAAGGGGATAACGTAAGCCGTGGAAAGCCCCCGCGGGACAAAACAAAGGAGCCTGCAGGCTGTTTCAGTGGCACAGCCGGTTCGAGGTTCACAGCCGATATCCACAAGGCCAAAAATTTTGTTGACTTGTCGGTCATAAGTTACTTATTGCTATGTTGACATTTCGTCAATAATCAGGCCGCAGTATGGCTCTTTTAGTGACCGCAAGCTTTGTCTCTCCACTTGAAGCCGTTCCTTTACTAGGCTTGTTACTCGAGTCTCTCCTGCAGAAGGTCTGGCGAGATTTTTAATGTGCTTCAACACGGCAGCTTCAGCAGTTTTCTGCCCCTCACATTGTCGTAACCTTTACAAGAAGTCGCCTTCCACAACACTTTCCCGCAACGTGGGTTCCTACCTAGTCACCGCGCCTTATCACAATTGCTAATCTGTTCCATGATAAATTTGGCACACCTATCTCCTTCTTGTGTGGCTTCCGAAAGGGTCTTTAGAGCTTGCACAGCTCGGTTGTCCTCAGTGTTAAAACTTTCTCTCTAAATTCATCACAGGTTTAGTGAAGTTTTTGCAAGCGCTCGTTTAGTCTCGGCACTTTCACCTCAAGACGGTGTGCATTTCTTTTCGTTACTTCAGTGCATCCAACCAGGTTAAATGTCGTCTGTCATTCTTTAAATTTCAATTTACTGTGTTTCTGACCTTCAACAGACTCGCCTGAAGTTATGTTTTCTTGCGTCTGGTATTCACTGGCTGCGGTGTGAGCGTCGAATCATTCTAGACGAGGGTTTTTTGCTTTTTGTCACCTGCCGCTAACGCGTTCTCTTGAAATTCTCGCTTGCATGCATGCATCACGTGGGGCGGGATGCAGACTGCTGCGCTCCTTAAAACAAGACGGCAACATGTAGGTTGGGTAGGACGGAAACTGAGTCGGCACGGCTGCTGGAAGCCAGCAACTTGCGTTTCCTTTATACCTTGTAATCGTCTGCGGCGAAGTCAAGCGAACACACCAAGGTCCTGGCGCTTGGCTGCCACTGGCCGTCCTTGTCGCTCCCTTGTCGGAAATGTTCCGCCGCCAGGCATTGCGGAACATTTCTTTCTACGGCAACTCATGGTAGCACAGTTCCGGGTTTCATGAGGCAATCGATATGCAAAGGCCACACAACAATTTTTTAGGCATCACGTGCAGTGTAATTCATATACAGACTAGTAAACCTAACAGCAGTCCCGAAAAAAAATGACGTCGCATGTTGACCGGACGACAGCAGCGTAATAGTGTCAAGTGTAGAAAGAATGTCAACCTTCGCACGGGGCGGTGCGAGCAGGGGCAAAGGAACTTTCTTCGCCCATAAGCAGTGCCCCCACCTCCCACCGTGGCCAGTGAGTCTACTTCTCCTTTCACAGGAGTTCTTTTGTTCGCGAGACGACTCGGCAGGCCGCACTAAAGGGGAGATCGAGCGGCCGTGGAAGTGACATCTGTATTTTCCACACCTGACATGAACATGCTGAAATGATATAACAGGAAACTGATTTCAAACTGTTTAAGCATCACTGAAAAGGTTAATTCAAGGAACAAAGAATATGTGGTGTGCACTTGCACCATCCCATCCCTGCAGCACAGCTGGGTGGCAACAGCATTGCACTGACCAGTCACGTATTGTAGTCCACAGAGGAGAAGTGTGTTCTAATCTGGGTAGTGAGTAGGTTGCTAGATCAAGAATGCTATGTGTTAAATGAAAAGAAAAGAAAATGTGGCGCTAAACAGACGTGGAAGAAGGTAAGATACAAAAGACACAGGCGCCAACTTCCAGCGGTTTATTCAAAGAGAACCACACTTATTTCTACATTACTCGTAAAAAAACTAATAAAAACAAAGGTACAGTTCAAATAACAAGTGTAGGGTGGACAATCGTTGGTATGCACAAGTGCAACATTAGTAAAAGCATAGCAAGATAATTGTGCATGCCTGAAGTTGACAAACCAAAGTGCACGCGCGTATTTCAGGTGCAATACGGTCCACAACAGGGGAATGAAAACTGCACAGTTGAATTACAACTGCACAGTTTAAACTATGCGGTTACTCTTTGTCTTGATGCGAAGGTAAGTTTGACATCCACCTCAATGCAGCCGTACGGCTACACAGGAAAGCTATACAGCTTTCTCAAACTTCGCTGTTGAAGAAAAATTCGTCCTACTCCAGGATTTTTCTTCAACGGCGAAGTTTCTGAGAAAGCTGTATAGCTTTCCTATGTAGCCGTACAGCTGCATTGAGGTGGATGTCAAACTTTCGTTTGCAGAAACTTGCTCCACGTTGGAGATTTTAATCTCCAAGGTGGAAGATAAGGTTTTTTTGTCACTTAATAATAGTGACGGCGTGATGACGCACGTGTCGCCTGCTCCTTTAATAAGGATCGGCCTGATTACCTCCCTTTCCGTTTTGTATTATTTTGCTCTTTTTAAAAACGTCGTCTTTTCCAGTAATAGCTCCCACCCACAGCGCTTGCAGTGGTCTGCTAGGTGTCTGCCCATGTTGCTACCGATTGCCAACCAGTGCTCTCTCGCGCGTTCATTGAAGGAGCGTCCTGTTTGTCCAATGTACACCCTATCACACTTCAAGGGGATTGTGTAAATGACATTGTTGCGCACTTTGGCTTGTTAACTTCAGGCCTGTGCCTGAAGTTGATGCTTTCACCAAGCTTTCACCATGCTTTCACTAAAGTGGCACTTGTGCTTACCAGCGATTGCCACTCCCCTCTTACATTCGTTAGTTGAACTGTACCTTCGTTTTGTTATTTTTTTCTTTGCAAGTCAGGTATAAATACGCATGGTTCTCTTTGAAGAAACAGTTGGAAGTTGGCGCCTGCTTCTGTCGTATCTTGTCTTCGTCTACGTCTGTTTAGCGCCACATTTTCTTTTAATTCACGTATGAACCAACTCGCTGAGCAACAAGCTGTGTTAAATACGTGTTAAAAATAGCTGCCATCTGAGCCGAGTTGCCAATCTAATATTGGAGGATGTGCCTAGCACTTAGTTCACAACAGCGGCTTTGCAATACTGATAGCACTTGGACTTTTTGTGAAACCCAGTTGTAAGGGGTTGGGATGAGAGAAGACTGGGTGATAGTCAAGATAGACGGCTTAAAATCATAATTTTTAATTCTTTCACCGCAAAGTTGTTTCTAAATTAGCCGTGTGTACTGGTGGATGCAAGGTTTCATTTGAGGGGATGAACATTGAAGGAGGCAAAAATGGAAAAGGCAAGGGCAGAATGTTAAACAACGAACACATTCAAATTAAGAAGAATATCTTGATGTGGTGAAGATAATCTACGCAAGTTTCACTTTGTTTTCATATTTGTTTTTCTTCGGAGTATTTCAAAATGGCTAATCGTTAAGGGAGAAGCGAACAAGCCTCAGAAGCCTATTACGTAGCTTGTAAAAGTAAATTATTTATCGATACTCTTTATGTGGTGATAGAGTTAGTACACCTTAAAGTGAGTACACCCCCACCTGAAAAATTTTAGGAGCCCCACCCCCCCTTTTCCTCCTCTATGTGCCTAAACAGCACCCATAGAGGGAAACATCTGTCACCTTTTGCTTCCAATGCGTAGCAGTCTCTGTCTGAAGTTGCGGGGTGGTTGGACTGAATCGTTATTTGTGCTTTTTATATCGCAGTGGTTTTTCCTGGTTCAAAAACCACTACCACTGTACAGATATGTTAAATAATGAGGACTCTGAATGCTAAGTATATACGAGGAGAACCTTTCCCACTACTGCCAGTGGTGCCACAATTCCTTCATATCAACATCGCTTAGAGCACAGGTCCGTTTAGAAAAATGATACGTCAAATCACATGTACATAAGCGAAAATTACAGCACTCTGTTAATTAAAAACACACATCAGACCTTATCTTCAAACAGGTGCACTGAGAATAACTCAATCTCACCTGGAAAATTGCACAGGTGCACGCGGGAACCCAGAGCGAAAAACTGGGCTACATAAGAGTGACAACCTTATTAGCTTACATTAGTTAAACAACTATAGTCTACGATTACGGTCAAAATAAAAAAGAAGGGATCAAGTTTTGAATGCTGTCTATGTGATGCAATTATGAATTTTCTGGTTGTGTGATGGATTCAAATGACAATCTTAATGCACTGCACCTGCTCCCATCCACCGCCCTGCTTGGTTTGAAGGTTTGATTGATGCTTTGCTTGAGGGAAACACACAGATACCGATGCAGCAAGAAAGGTGGAAATACCCCGCAGTGTGAACTGCAGTAAAAGTATTATCTCAAAAGTAGGTGCAACAATATGCCGGTCCAGTCCTGCCCAACAGAGAGAAATTATTCACTCAAATAATAGTGCAGCTGTGGAGATAAATTTTCACACAAAAAATGTCGCTTTGGTGACAAATGGACATCCTGCCTGCTAACTCAGTTTGTTAAGTGACTGTGCTATATAAATATTTCTTTGTTAAAGCCGGAACTGGGACAACTTTGCTGAACTTCCAGGTTCACTTCACTTCACTTTATTTCCTTAAAGACCCCCGAGGGGGTATTACATAAGGGGTGGGTTAACAAATGAAGTTTTTTTATTGACACAGGTTTTCATTGCGAAAGATGTGCAGACAGTAGGTCGGAAAAAGCTATCTTTCCATTTCAAATCATCTGACTTCATTTTGATGGATGGAAATTTAAATTCTTGGTCTACCCACAGTTATATTTTTGTAAGTACCTATGCTCGAGGCTAGCTTATCAGTTTGGGCGTTGCTCCTGAGCATTGTTTTCACTCTTCTACAACCCTGTAATTGCACTCCTTCACTATCCCACTGGCGGATTTAAAACTTTAATGTACACAGACTGTCGTTCTTTCTAGGCAATATTCTTGCTCAAGCCTCTAAGTTGACGAAACGAACTTCCTGATTTCACACAATAAAAGACCGATGGTGGAAAATTGGAATTCGCTACTTGAACAGGTTTATCAATGGATCTTCAGGTACTCTGAATTAAACTCAACGCATCTTTTATGCACGAAGCGTGAAAATAAGGAACGAGAAACCTATGCACCGAGTTCGATTGCTTTTCCTGCAAGAAATATGCTGTGATATGTACCTCCGGATATGCACGTGCATGGCTGACTGTAGGACGCGTTCAATAGTAAGTTGGTTGTTAAAATTCTGGGGTTATTAGCAATTACAAAAGACAAGTCTGAAGTGCCGGGCTACAAATACAAATGGACGTCTGTGCAGCAATTATTCGAGGTTCGTAGGATTTTCCGGGTTTGTGTCGAAGGGCTAAGGATATTCACGGCCTGCCCAGAGGCCACAGGTTCCATTTGGTGCTATTTTTTTGCTTAAGTGGCTTTGTGACGTCTGATATTGGAAAGGTCATGTTATTAACAGAATTCAAAAAGAGCAGAAACACAAGTAGAAAAACTGTGTGCAAACAGCCAGTAGGTGCACAATAGGGTTGCCAGGAAGCTGAAGCCTCTGCGTCACTGTCACATGGACAGAAATGTTTGGGGGGTGATGAACACGACGTCACGCTAGTGGTGCTTGCCAACATGACCAGTATGGCAGGTCACTTGAGGTTTCCTAGAAACGGTAGTTTCAAAGGCGTCCCCTTAATTGTAGAAGTATGAATTGTGAAAGTATTTTGCATTATGTGTCTTAAAAGGAGGCTCAAGCGATAAATTAGGCAAAAGCCCATTTGTTAAAAGCCAATTTTCTCAGAGGAGTGAAACGTAAGAGTAAAAGCTATGCCACTGGTTCATTTCTTAGCTCTCTTACAAAAATCCTTTCCCGCGAAAGGCATTGCCACCATGCGATGCCTTTTAGAGCAGTGCAGGTCAAGAGCACCGTTCCATGGCCTGAAGGGAGTCCTAGCAGGATGGTTTCCACTTAATTTGGTGAAAATGTTCTTTTTCTGCATGTTTTCGATGTTTATGGCGAAGGGGAATGCAGAAAGAAGCAAGGGACCACATCAGAATCACCATTGTCCGAATGTTTAACGAGGCATGTCAAATGTGCGTATACATTTGTATTGAGTTGATCTTGATTGTATGAGCTTGGGTGTGTAACTCAATTTTTTTATTTTCAGCTGCCTACCTGTTCGAAGATAGTCTCCATATTTGATATTTCATAATAATATATTCAAAGTTAAAACAAATTTGTTTTGTGTAATATTTTAGGCACCCCAGCACACACGTCTAAACCCCAATAAAATGCTTGATAAATTTTCAGAGCATTGGGGCAGGATAGCAGAAAAATTATCACGACATAAATAGACAGAGCAAAACCAAGTCACCCAAGCTTACTTATTTACTGCAAATCTTGTTTTATAAATTTATTGGCAAGAAATGAAATCAGGTTTTAATTAGCATTGCTTAGCAACTTTGCTTTTTATGTCGTCATCATTTTTGTGCAATTTCTCGTATACCTGCCGTCATACCGTCACCCAACCTGCCAGCATCGACGCTATCACTATCAGCATGCCGTCAGCTACCGACGCGCCGACGTCTACCAGCATGCCGACATCCATCACCTTGCCATCGTGCCAGCGTGCTGTCACCACTACCACAATCCACCATATTGGTGTTTGATGGATTCCATCAACTCCACATTTTAAATAGGGTATCTGCCTCCTTTAAACTACTGCGCTCAAGGCCCAAGATTGTAATGTCAATCTTGGCATAATAACGCCTTCTTTTCTGGAACCAAAATCTCACTAGGTCGTCGAAGGATCAAGAAGTGAAGCCGCCTCTCCAGCCGTTGGCAGGATCGTAGAGACTCACCCCCGGAAACTCCGCAAAGTCTACCATTCCTTTCTAAACAAAGTTTAGAGGAGTGCGACAGCTTTCTGGCATCAAAACTGCGTCAAAAGGGCATCAGAACCTTCGCTAAAATTGCGTCCAACCTTAGCTAAATGGGCGCCCAAGCAATGTCATACCTTCAAAGACCCAAACAGTAAACGAAGAGCGAACCCACGCGATGATTTTTCGTGCACTAAGTAAACGCATCTACGGTCGATCTAAACGTATACCGATACGTGGTTTAAGAGAGAAATGTATACCATTGTACTCCTTCTGCGTTATCGATGCGTATATTGTCTTACTTAAACCATTCGTTTTTCGCAACTTTCAAGTAGCCGTTTCGACACAATAGAAACACGGTTTCATGCACGTGCCGCGTATTCTGAATTATTATCAGGGCTTTTCTCTCGGCAAACTGGTCTACGGGGAAATGCATTAGTTTATCAGAGCCCTTTATTAAGCGCCTTAAGCCAATGCCCTAAATCACTCAGCGCCGGCTGGACTAGTTGTGCGCGCCCTTTCGCGAAAGCGAAGGGGTGAATAGATTTCATGCAGTCGATATACTAGATGGCAGGCTCTGAAATCTCTGATTGATTGATTGATTGATTGATTGATTGATTGATTGATTGATTGATTGATTGATTGATTGATTGATTGATTGATTGATTGATTGATTGATTGATTGATTGATTGATTGATTGTGAGGTTGAACGCGCCAACACTACACATGCGATGAGGCGCGCCGTAGTGGAGGACTCCGGAATAATTTCGACCACCTGGGGATCTTAAGTGTGCCAAAGTCTCGAACACGCGGGAGTTTTCGCTTTTCGCCTCCATCAGAAAAGCGGCCGCCACGGCCGGGGATCAGCCCACGTCCTTGGGCTCAGCTGCGCAACGCCTTAGCCACTGATCCACTGCGGCGGGTGGCTCCGAAATCTCAAGCAAAGGCAAACTTTCACGAAACACTCAGTCCATAATCTTTTATTTCGCTGGTGACAAACTTGGTTGAGTGAATTTGAGCCATTTTTCCTTTACAACAGCCACCTGTGTGGATGCGCATTACAGGTATGTCGTTTCTTTTTTTTCAACAGAATGCTCGATAAAACGTCAATTGCGAAATTGAGGATGTTCATAAGCAAACAACAAAACGCTGTAGAAGAGTCAGGTCGTTCCCACAGGTGGCCGGGCTGAGCGTGTACTTATCACTTCACAGCGTGGGTATGAAAGCGCGTAATGGGACGGAGAGGGGCGGAAACAAGTGCGCTTTGTAGGGCCGTGCGGACTATGTACGCTACTCTGAACGGGGAACGAGGCCTCACAACCACCGCTCCGAGCACATGGAGATCAGGGTACAAGCAGCGACAAACACGGAAACGGTTCGAGTTATATCCTTTAACTGTTCATTTATAGCCTTGTCTGTGTGCGGTGATACGTAATACCAAAGAAACAAATTGCGTCGTACCTCGGACACCCCTAACACTAACTTCTTTACAATGACCGTTACTACAACAAAATTGCAGTCCTTTACTACAGTCCATAAAAAAATGATATATGCATAAATCGTTTAGCTTCTTTCTATTGCTTCGGTATTTTTCCTAACCGGCAATACCAGTCCACCAAAAAAATATTTATTTTTGGTATGCATAAATTGTTTACGTATAGTTGTTTCTATAAAAACCTTGTACATACCGCTTCCGTTCCAATTTACAATACATTAACCGGCAAGCCCTTATATGCAGATAAATACTGCGTTTCTGTCCCCTTCGGCTTTATACTTTACGGGTGCGATCATCGTGGCCGTGCCAAAATATCGAATAGATGAAGCTCTCAACAAAATCCCGAAAACATTTTGTCTGCAGTTTCTCTTGTACTTTAAGAGAATACTGCTTACCATCAATACTCAATCGAACCATGCAATTCTAAGAAGGTACGGTCCCTGGCTTCGCCTTAAGCAATAAGTCCGTGAAAGAGCTTCTTGTGAATTAACGCAAATGTTTAATTTCTGTGTTCAGATCGATGTTTACTTCAACCGTCCAAAATTGACATCAACCTTAATCGTAACATTAAAATCTTTATGAAGTCAACATGATGATCGTTGTTCAGGACGAATGGAAATGTAATTTCTATTCCTCTCGCTATAAACAATATTTTACTGAACTGTTTCTAAAAAAACATTATTTTACAGGCACAATTGAGCTGGAAACCTCGTAGACGTAGACTGACGAACTCATCATGCACGAAATCAGCTCACTCATTGGCCCACCTCGAAGGTATCACTTCATCGTCTGGTCTCTTGTCTTCGTGCGAGCATTTCCTTCTGCCTGGAACACGTTCGCGGCGCTCTTCATTGCGTCAGATGTGGCAACACTGGTGTTCCGAACCTAATCACTCATTGGTCACCAACTGGACGGTAAACCAGCGGAAGACTGAATCCCTTGCTGCTGCGAACGTCTCGAAGCTTGTAACGACGTTCGAGCACAATTCCTGCCTGATGTACCCTATCCAATCTGTGCTCGTAAACAGTTCCGATGAGTCCTTCAACAACTCTTAGCACCCAGTGCTGTGCAAGAGGCGTGGATCTACAACGAATCCGCACCCGGGATCGTCGGTTGTTCCAGATGTACTAATGTCATTATCTTTATATTTTGTATGATAACGAGTTAGAAACAGTTAACTTAAGTGCTCAGCAATGAGGAATTACCGTGGCTGGCGAAAAAACAACGTGGATGTCATCTATGTACCAAAGAGGATAACCTTAACAACTTCGTTTGTGCCGTTACAGCGAAGCATGCCTTTAAGCGAACCACGTATGGCCCATATAGTCATGTAAAACCGCTCACAGCACATCAGATCAAGGCATGCCGAGGGAATTCGTGTAATGTATGGCCCCATATATTGTCGATCTGTATTTTTTTTCTATCGCAATTTCTTTTCAACAGAAAGGCATTGAGGGGTGCCGCCCTTGCTTTTTATATTTTATGTTTGCGCGGAAGTGCACTTTTGCCGCTGTGTGCTGCAACGACCGTTACGCGACGCCGTTCCGACCTGGTACACCTGGGCCCCATATGGCGCCACTCTTGATACCTATTGTAGTGTGTGAAGTAAGTGTAACCGAGCAAGTGTGAACTTTGGGTAGCCTGATGTGCCTATCTGTGTCAAGGCCAAGCACATATGAATATAGCACACGGTGTGAGAGCTGGCTTGCTGCTCCTTTTATTCTTTTCTTATTTCATTGTTGATCGCATTTAAATCGTTTCCTGTGTAGGCGTCATTAAAGGGAAGCAAGTTAGACGGACTCCTAGTCAGTACGTATCTTCGTGTTTCCTATGAGTTTGTTCTGAACGCCAAACATATATGAGCACCATTATTTCGATCTTTCTACGGAATTGTCTACAGCCCATCAGCGAAGGCGCTCAATGTTATGTGCTCAAAACTTATTTTGCAGAAAATACAACTAATTTGCACCAGAAATTCGGTTGCACTGCAGCGAAAACCGACAGTTTAACAGCGACGAGGCCATCTAACTTTCAAAAAAACCATGGTCAAATTGAGTAGGGTTTCAGCTTAGGGATTCGACCTAGTTTAATGCAATACGTTTTATAACTATAGGCTTTCCTCTACCGCCCGACATCAAAAATGGAAACACACACATTAAACAATTACTGTGCTCGCGAAATTGTTGTTCGAGTTGAAATTCGCGCGTTCAGAGCGCTGTTAAACGCCTGACGCAAATGAGCCACTCACAGGCGTAATTTCACAAATTTTTGTGCGACAACGGAATTCTCAACTAAATAATGATTTAGCATTCTTACGCCTTTGTTGTTGGGTACTGCTCAGTGCTAAGCGGCAGCGAGAGACTACCGTGTGAAATACGTGATTAATGCCCTTACCTAGACCAGCCAACAACACCATAAATCAGGTAATGTACGAAAGAAGCTGTAGTAATGGTTTAACGTCCTTGTATTTCTCGCACTTGGCCAATTTCGTCACTTTATGACGTCTAGCTTATGGTCAGATGCATTATTCTACCCTGCCGTCTTAAAAAAACTCAAAGAAATTTTCTTATCTGATAGCTCGTACCAACTACTCAGTCAAAATGACGAATTTCTGTTCTATTCACCTTACAACAATTACCACAGCTGTTTAATCCCCTTTTAAACATTCATGGCTTAATCCCGCCCTCTTCCACGACGCTACTTCAAATGCCATTTCGCAATTTGATTCCCATGCCCTCCATTTTTCCGCAGTAAAACAAGAAAAAGGGTATGTCCTTTACGCTTGAACGGACTGAGTAAGAGCTTATTTTTACCCTGAATTGACTAGCTATCCGGAAATTCTTCCCTTAAATTCCTTAATGTTTTCTATTAAGTGATGATTGGAGAATTAGCAAAGTTGTTTCATTCCTCAAATCAGGTGATTCACAAAACCCCTTAATTATCGCCCAATTTCACTGACTACCACTCCTTGCAATATGTTTGAACATATCACTAACTCAAGCTTGGTTACATTCCTCGAAAATAACTGCCTTTTTTTGTACCATGCCAACACGACTTTCGAAAATCATTTTCCTGCGAAACTCGGTTGATTTCTTTCACAAATTACCTTTCCTGCGCTCACAATGGTGGGCATTTTATTGTTTGTATCTTTTTTGCAGAGAGTTTCATTCTTCACTGCGGCTTTCATTCTTGATGCGTTTCGTTCTTGACAGCGTTTCATTGTTGACCGCGGCTCAAGCGCAGTTTGCCTTTTCCTTGATTTCTGGAAAGCTTTTGATAAAATAGGCCATAGATACCTTCTCTTTAAACTTAGCCAACTTAACCAATACTGTAAGACGTTTCTATGGATAGAACAATTCCTTCTGAGCCGCTCGCAGTATGTAATATGTAATTACCAAGAATCGTCTCCTAGCCCTGTTCACTCTGGAGTGCTGCAAAGCTCCAATTTAGCTCCACTATTTTGCTTTATAAAAATTATCTACCTGACTGTGTTTTTTCTATGTATTAACCTGTTTGCTTATGATTGCTTTATTTTGCAAATATTTGAGCGATAAGGACACTAGCGTGCTTCAGATGATATTCATGCGAGTATCCGCATGATGTAGGAAGTAGCACATGGAACAAAACACGTGCTAAATCTAAAGCTATGCGTATCTCACGAATATCATCTTCCCCGCCCCTATCATTACATTACAATAATCTAACGTTCGAAGACGTAACGTCACACACGCCTACGTAGATTTCACATACTTCTCGTCGCTTTCATGGTCACGCCGCATATTGAACAAATGAATAACAACGCCAACTGCATGCTTGGATACCTTCGTCGTAACTTTTCCTCTACTCCATTTCCCTGGAGACACTTTGTAGCAACTTTGGTAAGGTCTAAATATGAGTAACCCTGCATCAATATGGAACCCAGGCACTAAAATATTAATCGAATCTCTCGAACTCGTTCAAAACAACGTTGCACGATGAATTAAAGGCAATTACAGCAGAGCACCCAGCGTAACATCCATGAAAAACACTCACCCATCGTCGTCATTATTTCAGACTTTCTTTATTTCCTGGAATATATTATCACAATCTCTACTTGCATTCCATCTTGATTTCTGCGACGTCAAATGCTTCTGCCCCATTGATCACCGGCATAAAGCTTCAATCATCTCCCGTCGAACCTTCTTGTTTTCAGTCTTTCGTTCTGGAACCACCGTACCGGACCATTCGCTGCCATTGAAAACCATTAAGAGTAAAGACGGAAAAAACATGGAAGCTTACTTCCGGAAAAATTCGTCATACACAGGCGCTGATATGTCGAGCATCGAATACTTCGGGCCAAACAACATTCCTTTCCTGATGCCAATCAAAGGAAACACACCAAGAGAAAACACTTAAAACCTGTTTGTGTAAGAACAGAAGAACAGCAACTGAAAACGGAAGCAACTGAGGCCACGAAATGAGTTAAGAAAGTATTGGAGCACTTGGACACAGTGCAGTGTCCCTAAGCTAAGTGGGTCAGCTGTACATGTGTACGAGAATAATAACTCGTGAAGGCAGATTCTTATTTTCGAATGCAATGCGGTTTTTTCTGAGAACCGTGTCTTTTCAACTCGAAATACCAAGCTTATTTCTGTCTTGTGTATTTGAATACCCTTTCAGTGAAAATGTCTTTGCTTTTGCCTTTATGGCTTCGCAATTATGTCTTGGTTCTTGCATTTTCATTTTTCTGTATCTTCTTTTTTCGGCTGATTTGTTCAGAAAACTCACTCTTTCCTTTAACGCCCCCTGGACATTGTAGGAACTGCAGAGATATATATAAAAGTCGCCGTTGTCACCACATCTAAACATTACTAAACGTACTCACCCGTATGTCATGCATTCCGTATTTTTGCGAAGAAAGTGTGTTGAGAGACAGAAAAGAGCTGATCTTTGTGGTATAAATAAGCATTACCTGTTTTGCGGAGACAGAAGCTTATGCCTCATTAGAGTACGTTCTAATGTTGACCCAGACACCAAAAAACGCACCAGCACATCCGACACCGAATTTCGAAAATTAAAGGCGTAGCATTTTATAGGCAGGTATTCCGCACTTTTTCGACCCATTTCCCTTATTTTGTCTGTCTAAATTGCGTTTCGATGTTCCCCTCACTTAACGTAAATCCGTAAATCTGTGTCCCCAAAATTATACCATAAAGATACGCACCCCATCAATCCGCAGCTGACAGATTTTTTGTGCAGCTTACATTCCACTTAGGAAGCTCCCTTTCAACACCCCAATGTAACTTTCAATGCCACCTCATCATTTGCGCTTGTGAACTCTCCAGCATGCGCTGAGAAACCGTGCCTTTTTTTGGCTTCTTGTAGTAGCTGATGTCTCACGTACGCAGTGATATACAAGTATCACTCGAAAAAATTTCTTTGATTGAGTTCTACAAGAAAACAGGGACTTTTTATGTGCAGACCACGGTCTAACAAGTTCAACCCTCATACATATTCGCGACACGTTTTGGCTCCATGAACGCCACTGCGAGATTCCATCTTTCAGCTCTGCTCACCCACGCATCTACACTTTCGTAAAGACTGCGCGCGCCTCAGCAGGACGCAGCGTTCGTGCGGTGTGGGGATAAAGAGACCACCCTTGATGAAGTGCACTATGACACGTGTTCGGATGCTCTGACAACACGTCATGCTCGGTGCACTAAAAGCCGGTTGTGGCTCACTGCTGTCTCTATTAGTCGTTCTGACCAAAAATAGAGCATTTAAACGACATAGGTGAGTGCATTGTGTCCATGCTAGTTTGAGCCCGGGCTCTTTTTGTTCATTGAAATATAGGTTATATACTGTGCCGGCAGTGCACGCTGTGCTGTCAGCTTCCGTGTATTTCATCGCCTGCAGCCGCTGCCTCTACTTCACCTATCTTTCGGGTCCACAGCAAGGTCTGGCGTTTTTGAACTGTTCTGCAGCGAGCTACTGAAAAAAAGAAGCCATTTCACTCTCTCAAAGTGGATGACTAGTGAACTTTTTCAGCACACGACATAGAGGTGGGACAGAATTTCATGCAAGCTTTGATGAAATTTTATTTCTGTTTTTCTCGGCTGTCATTTCTCAGAAGGGCACGTGCATACACGCACACATTTTTCCTTTGATTCTACTGGTCTTAAAAATGGCGCCTTATTAGCAACTAATCTACGCGAACTGCATACCCAAGTGATGAGATGAGACAGATTAGCTTGAGAGGTAACTCATGTTTTGATCACGAAAAGGAGGAAATTTAAATCTAACCTGCAGGAGATCCTGATCCAAGTGATGACACCTGTAAGCTTATGCTCAAAGTAATGGTTTGGACGCAGTGCTGCTTTCGTGGTGACTGCATACACAGTCGCCAGGCTATTCCTTTTTCAACTCATCGTGCTTCAAAGCCACACGTGAAAGTCTCTCAAGTGTTTGTTGAAGGACATAAAAGTTTTGCTTAAAAAGAGGTCTGCAAGCACCCAGAAAATACCACGCGACATTTACGCACGGGGTCGCTGGCTGTAAGAACGGTCGTTTTAGCATTGTCATTCAGTTGCCCGCTTTGTGTTTTTTGCACCTGAATGCTACATAGTCCAAGTTGGATGCTGCATCTTCAGTGACGGCAGGATAAGATACCGCGGCGCCTACTAGAAAAGCCAATTTTTTGATATTTAAGGAAAAGCGTCATGCGTGGGTGAACCATGTGACGCTTTGTATTACTATTTTACGGAAGACTATAGCCTCTGTTCTCTTGCTGACTTCGTAGAAAAGAGCACTCCAGGAATCGCGCGCGACTACCTCGACAACTACCGATAGAACAATAAGTCGTTTAACATTAACAAGTAAAAGAGTTACTTAAACGTAACTTGTCATTGTGGCCCTATAATGAGTGTTTTGACCTTGTCTTGTTGATCCGGGGCTTTTCTCCTGTTTAATTGGACACGTTCTGGAGCTACGTCCCCAATGTGGCTTACATTTATTTCAGTGGAACCTGGTGTGCCAGCACGAGTGGCAACGATTCAATGATGACGAGCGTGGCCTTCGCGGGCTTCCTCCTGGGAGCGTTGGTTATGGGCCACGTGTTCCGACAGGTAGGCATCGCCTTGTATGTGCATCTGGTAGACGTCTGACGGGTGAGCAATGCACGTTCACCTCTCGACGTGGGGCCCAAGGTTATGTCTCAAACGCCCAGACAAACTAAGCAACGCGAATACTAATGAACTCCGTCTCATTTCCCCGCCCATTTTTTTCGTTTCGGGGGTGTGTTCGGTTAGTGGTGTACATGAAGACCGGTCTTCTCAGTTCATGAACGATGGAGCGTTACACTCAAATTAGCTAGTCACCGTTGTTTTACAGTAAAGCTGTATACCTCTATCCTACCCTCCACCAGTTTCATCGCGTGGAGCAAAAACTTATGTCCGTGGGCAAAACGCCAAGGCGCCAAAGCCTAAGGCGCAGAGTAGATGCGTCAGGTTAATGAGGCATATAGCCTAGAGCCCAGAATTCGTATAAGAAAACCTACAAAAAGGCGTCAAACCGTATTATGGATGATAAGGCGCCGGTGAACAATGGGACCCTCCTACCATGTGTTCCTGGTAACGGTTGTTTGCAGATTACCTTTGAACGCTAGGTAGGACTAGTGTCGACTAAATAGAAAGTTAATAGACTTCTGCCCAAAAACGCCGAGGGCGTAGGTCAGGCTAGGCAGGACCACGCATTTGCCGCCAGATTAGCTGAGGCGTAGTGTCAGTAGATAAGGTATTAGGCGGGTTCAGACTGTTGCCGCAACCGTCGTAATAATTTTAAAGAATGACGTCATTTTACGTCTCAGTCAACCGAACTGCGTGACAGCCCGTTTGTTTACGTCCATAGATTGACGATATGGCTTTTTGCGTCAATGGTCCGAACATAGCCTGAGAGTACCGCCACTGAGGCATGCAAGTCAGCAACGGCTGCCATTTTGTCGTTCATCAGGGTTGCGAGATTGCCGAATCTACGGCCTCGCCGTTAACTTCGACCGGGTCGTTTGTTAACAACACCACAAAATATGTAGCAAAATGGCATCTTTGAAACACGCTTCTGGTGCTTGCAATCCTGTACCACGCGTCATCTTTGATACGCATTGGGGACGACGTCAGTCGCGCGCAGCCGCAGAGTTAGGAGGACAATCTAAGTCTACCAGAGTTCGACTGCACATATTCACAGTGAATTCGGTATGTTTTTTTTCGTAAGCGAAACGTAGGCAGTTAGGGAGGACGTGATGCACGTATAGCTATTACGTCATGCAGTGTAATTTTACGCTTCACTCATAAAGACAAAAACCAAGGTATCAGATATTGCACAGAAAGATATAAAAAACACTTGGCATGGATTCCTGTATGTTCCCGCCAACTATTTAAATTACGTCACGTCTTCTCAGCCAATCACAGATAGGGTGTGCCATTCAAGCCGTATTGTTGTTGAACATCAAAGTCTGGCGTACGTTGTCATGTCCGATGCATTTCGTCTAGTTTTTCATTTACCGCCAATAATAATGCGCGTTCAGTAGAGAGAAAGAAGAAAAACTTTAAATCTGGGGCTAGTAAACGTCACAAAACGTGAAAATGACGAAGGCACACGCAACCGTTTTGTCAAGTGGAAGCATGTTACCGAAACTGAAAGCTGTCAGAAAGGACTTCCCGCGAATCCACAGTTCACGGTGAATTTAGCGCGTCGAGAATAGGGCCCTAAAACTCATAAACAACAAAATGGCAGCGCCCATGAACCGTCGCAGTGCAAACAAATGTCACGTGATGTAGAACTGACCAATGATAATGGCGGCGGCACGAAACAATACCAGAAAAGAGTGCCGATACTCTGTACTCTTATCTAGTGACACTAGCCCAGCGCAACCACCCAGCCCGCCGAGACGAAAATAAACTTTCCATACCCTAATACATCACCATTTGTAGTGGTTTACAACAGCTTTGCTGGACATACACTTTTGCAGGGAGGGATGGCGACTAATTTTTTTTTTGTTGAGGATCAACGGCGACATTTTGCACTTGGGTGAGCATCTGTCGTAAGTGAGCTGAAACTTTCAGAACAGCCGATGGCTTGGGGCACAGGTGTATGTTTTTGTTCGTTAATTTTTGAAACGCGTTGGTACGGCTGCAACCAAACGAGCCGACATTTTAAATGACGCCCGTGAAAGACACAGCGTCTGTCAGGAGTTTTGTCTAACAACGTCAACGACTCTCACCACCAGGTTTGGTCGTCGAACCGCATTTCTTCGGCTCAGTCCTCGGGAGCCGCACTCTTCGGAGCTTCGAGCGCTGCATCGCCGACGCGTGATGTGGTACAATGCTCTGCGGTTCTTCACTTGTGTCGCTATTGCTGGCATTCAGACGAGCTCGGCAGCTCTGCGTGAGTAATAGCCGCCAAATTTATCTGAGATATGATGCCAGAACGAAAATGTTTCCATACGTAGGTGCATACGTACAGTCATGAACAAATGGAACGCGATCACATAAATTTACACCACAGCACAAATAGCACGATTTGTTTCCACGCAGGTCAAGATGACGCGTGGGTTAATGACAGTAACAAACTTGGGTAGGTGTGGCTTTGCCAAATAAACTCATTCCGCTCCATTATCTGGCCTCCCCGAACAGTACTTTTAAATTACGCGCGTTCTGGTTCACATTCTCGTGTTTGCATTTCATTTGTCCATGACTGTGCGTGAGCTTATCAAAGCCCGAGCAGTGTATGTTGGCTGCTCGAGCCACGTGATGGAGACTTTGGGGGAGATGGTGCAGACGACATTGCCCAAGCAACCTGGTCGTCACCAACAGCATTGTCCTAGAAAAAAAGGTCAAGGGAGTCCTCCTGCAGTCAACATTTCACAGGGAAGATTCCTCCATTTGCACCCTTTTTTGCACTGCCCCTTTGTCGGGTTACAGTTCGATTGCTCATAGCTATATACGAGCAGGGTTGGGGCTTTGTAGACCCGCAAGAGGGCACTACTTCAATAGTACCGCTAGCGGTGAGACCTATGTGAGGAACGGAGATAACATGCCCCGATCTTCTCGTCATCCTTGTCCTACTGCATGTTGAAGCCCGCTCTAATGGACGTTCCGACGAGATAGATAGGAGAGAGAGAGATAAAGAAGAGAGAGAAATCTTTAATGAAACTGCAATGTCATCCGAGCTAAGTTCCTTTGGTTGCTACGCCGAAATAATGCGGTGACGATGAGGATTATAATAATGATGAGGTGCACATGTGCTTTCCGACTGCTCCTATTAGACTTTATGTGAATAAATATTTTTTTCTCTCATTTAGTCATTGATTTGTGGGCTTGTTATTATTCTTATTATAAGGTTGTAGCTGTTCTTGCACTGGAAAAGCTCGCGACAGTAGTGGTTGGAAGCCTCTGGCAGGAGACTTCATTCTGGAGAGGGCGCGAATGGCCTGTAGATCATGACGATGGTGGTGGTGATAAAGGCGGCGGCGGTTTTGATTTTAAGGTTGATATTGATGATAATGATAACGTTGGTTTTTGACACAAGGGTGGTTCACCGGTTTCTACCCTTCCGCATTACATTCCTGTCCATCCCACCATTTCTCTCAATTTGAGCTAAGGCGTCTCCTACCCAACTATTATCCCTCATGAGTAAGGTTCGCTTACTAATCCTGATCGTAACCCTTAATTATTTCTATTTTTGGTTGGATTGGCCAAATTTTCCTTCCGAGGTTTTTGGCGGATCGTTGAGTTTCTGCGCTGAAGTCACCACCGGAATAATGTATTGGCAGTATGTTACCTGTGTAAAACAGTCCGACACCTACAAAGTATACGTGTGATGTGTTTCTTGTACGATGATGTTTTTTTTCGCGTTAGAACGTGCCTGTCTTGTTCTATGGGCCCTGGCAGAATTTTGATAATGCCACCTTAACTGAACAACTACTGTAAAGCTAAATTACATTGTGCATGCTTGAAGGACACATACACACGGCCCTTCAATTTTATGCTTATACAGGTCACTCGCTGTTCTGCGGAATTTGGAATGCGCGCGAAAATTTGGCGTACCTCATTTCTGAATAGGCGATGCATGCAGCGCCAACGATATACCTCAGGGGCAATTTGGGCCATCCAACTTATCTAAGACTAAAGCTGCCGGATCTATCAAGTTCCTGTGCCTTCCCTTGACATACATCCTCTACTGCGAAAGCTCTGTTCATGTGACAACAAATCACGGTACCTGGCCAAAGTTACTGAACTATTTTATGCGTGCGAGTCTATCATCATCATTATACAACGGCTACCACCTCCCTGCCTGCCTGCTATGTCTGTCTGTCTGTCCGTCTGTCTGGCTGGCTGGCTGGCTGGCTGGCTGGATGTCTGTCTGTCCTCTGCTACCCGTATATGAGGCTTTTCATCTCCCCAATATTTATACTAATTCGCGCAAGCGGATAAAGGAAAGGAGCCGAGTGGTTTGCTACAGGAAAGCGCGTCAGAGCTCTACCTACCAAGGTAAATAGCAAGGGGACAAAAACAACAATTCCGGCATGCCGACTGTTCTTCGCCAAGTCGGTGTGACCCCACTGTTGAGACATCGATTTTAAGTTAGCGGTTCTTGAAATGCGTTTACATAAATGTCTGCCTCAAGGTGACCCAGAATGAAAATCTGTTTTTTCGGATCCATGGCTGCAAGACATTTTGAAGAACTTACTCCGTGAAATTCTCCTTAGGCAAGATGAGTCTGTCTCTGGGATCAAGTTCTCCTTTGTGCATTTTCCTGAAACTTTCTGTCCAAAGAGGCTGCGGACGTACGATGACTTCGGCTAAGAAAAAGGTTCAGATTCAAAGCTGCCGTAAATGCTGCCTGGCTGTGCAGTAAACGACCAGACAACCGACTTTTGTGGATTGCATGGCCTCTAGATCCCATGAAAGCCAGCGTTTTATACCGTAGGCTAACCGCCAAGAATTTTTATTTAAGCAGGCGGAAATGATTTGAATTTGGCAATAAACTTTGGGTGGTCTGTAGGAAGGCGTCATGTATCGTCTAAACGGGGACACTACCGTACGTATACAAACAGCCACGTAGGTTTTAAGCGTGATTCAAAAACTGCGGAAAGTAATAGGAAAGACTGTACTTTATTATTATTTCAGCTGGGGACAAGTTTTTCAATATCTTTTTCAACTAACGTAAAAGTCAAAGTATGCTGCCGCGTGGCTGGCAGATCTAAAACTCCCGCTTTCAAGCGGACTAGGGCCCTATCAGGAAAATAGTTTCGGTTAAGGGTGCTTCATTTGATGCTCTGTCATTTCAGGTTAGACACCGTATGCTCCACAAAGTCAGTTGTCTGTCCTCGTTGTGTGGCTAGAGCCAGCATGCTTACCAAATTATCTGGGAGAAACGATTAGCCTTGCTCAAGTGTAGTATCAAATGTGCAGCTGTTTTGACTCATGCCACGCCGTGCGCTGAACCAGAATTAAACCGACAGTATGTTTTAGTGAAAATGAAGTTACAAAGAAGATGCGAGCGCAGTATAAAAACGGGTTCAGGCATATTGGGTTCACTTGAAGCTAAAAACGAGAGGGCACGCTACGAAGGGAGGAGAGTACCAGCTGGATCCACGTTTTGAAATCGACCAATGCCGGTGCTGCAGCTGTTTCCAACTACGCTCCAGTGTTGACAGGAAGTTTGGAGTTGTTCTAAATCGGCTGCAGCGCGCCACGTCAAAACAACTGAATTCAAACTCTCAACAAATATAACGCACCACCACCTACCAGTAAGACTTGGCCCCTGGGGTTGTTCATTGTAGAGTTTTCGGGATAGCCAAGAAATACCCGGTTTCAGGGTCCCAGCCAATTCTGGAGGTAGTTCGACTCTTATTTCCCTAGTTAAGGACCCTGTACTTCTTACAAATTCAGAAAAAATGGCACGGAAAGGGCAGTCAGTGCAATTATCCCTACGCAAATATCACTCATTCCGCACTACACAGGATGCAGGGAGCCATGACGGCGAATGTGGTACAGCCCATTTACAGTGACGTCATATGTCAATAGGCTTCCTATATGTGCAAACCCGTAAAAGCCGAGCTGTCGAAGTAGGTGGGAAAAGAATAAATTTTAGGAGCAGTGGCTAAGCAGGATTTAACGTTATTTTATATGGGGGAGACGAAACAGCAATTTCTCCACATTAACAATGTTTTCGGGGAATGCCAGAATTGAATAACTTTCCGCCTGTTATTCATTTTCTTGCCCGCGAAATTTCAAAATTGCTGATCGTCATGGTGAGAGCATACATCGAAGCCGCACATGACTGATTTGTGGCGAGCGCCACAAAAATAATTATCTGTAGTGATAATTGCATATAAAGCACGTTAGTGGCCCCATTCATTTTCTCTTCGCCTGCCCCCAGCCCGAGGGGAACAAATAAATTTCGGGGGAGAAGGCCGTGGGGGTCTCCGCACCTTCCGCCACGTCCATAAGTCTTAGGCAGAACTACAAAACGAATTACGGCCAGGCCGGCACTTTGAATATTTCGTGTTAAAGTAATGTACCGAAATTTCGGCAGTCAGTAGAGAACAATATGGGCGACAATTCTGGACATAAATGGAGCTAATGTTGACAACGTTGACACAGACTTGCTAGGGCCATATTTTGGAGGAAGAGGGGCATTGAACCATAATTGGCATGCTGCTCCAAGACAAAGTATGAAGATAGAAATGTGGCATATACACTGACCGGAGCAGAGGCACGCAGCCTCTTTACATTAATCAAGGATAAGATTAATAATTACAAAGGATGCCCCTCTCTTCACCACTGTTTCTTTCACTGTTACGTTAAACATAGAAAGACGGTAGCCAGAGGGTAATATTGCGTTGGATCAGTTACTCCGAAACGATGGAAAGCTGGTGCTGCAACACATCCCGGAAATACTCTAAGTCAGACGACATGGTGTTATTAGCACATAATGCCCAAACTTACGGAAGCTGAATGAACATTTGTAGGCAGGAAACGAAGCGAGCCTCTGCCTAATTTTTACGTTAAGAAAGTATGGTACAAGTGTTCACCGATAAAGCGAAATAACGAGCCGGGAAGGTTTTAAAAGAAAGTCATGCCACTAGCAAACCACCATAATACTTGCGATTCTGGCAAGCGAAGAGACATGTACAGGCTAAATACTAATGAAGAACACCCCAGGGGAAAGGCAGGTTAAAAACGCGGCTCAGAAATGAAGGTATAGATACTTGATTGATTGATTGAATTGATTGACTGGTTGACTGATTGATTGATTGTAGGGTTTAACGCGCCGACGCAACGGAGCAATGAGGCGCGCCGTTGGTGGAGGGCTCCGGTTTAATTTCGACCACCTCGGGATCTTTGACGTGCTCCCAAATCTCGTACACAGAGGCGTTTTTTTGCTTTTCGCCTTCATCTAGAAAGCGGCCGCCGCGGCCGGGAATCGAACCCGCGACCTCGCGCTCAGCAGCACAACGCCTTAGCCACTGAGCCACCGCGGCGGGTAAAGTATGAGATACTACGAGGAATATGGAAAGGATGGAGGGTGCCAACGGTAGCATTTTCGGGTGCCACAATATGCTTCAAGTCGGACATCCTGTCGGTATTGGAAATGAAGAAGAAGGCAGTCGGCTGATCGCAAAAGGGACACTATTGGACCCCGTGACAAAGAATCATGCAGTGTGGCGCGATATTGGCTGCACCTGAGTTAACCAGGGAAGCACGAAGTAAAAGACGTTTTCTGGAGATACTTAGAAGCTTGGATGAAAAGGAATTAATCAAAGAGAGTGCACAGGCACCTGCACCTGTCCAGGTGCGGAAGAGGACGATAGATCTGACTACAAAATACAAGATTAACTGGCAAAGCAGACAATTAGGGTACTTGAAAATAATTAAGCCGAGTTCCGCCATTCAGCCATAACCAACCTGTTTTCATAACAAGCTGTTATTTCTAATGTTTATCGTTGTTTTGCTGCTTTTGTCTGTATTGAATTCCAACTCCCCTCTGAACGCCCTCGGGCCCTGGGGGTAACACAAATAAATAAATAAATAAATAAATAAATAAATAAATACTGAAACAGCGGATATGTGGTTCTCTTGTGGTGGCTCGAACGTAAACTGGCCCTCGCCCAAAAAAGGGCAGCGCCATTTCCGCGCAAATTCTAGGGTTAGCGCAAAAGAATCGATAGTTAAACGTCAGCGACGGGAGACTCGCTCCCCTCCATATTCCCAAGGAGGAGGGATGGAAACCCGCCCCTGCGATACCATGGCGCCCTCTAACGGTGGGTCTGAGGACCGGTTTCTGCGCGGCAGCCGACGGGATTCACGGCCTAAAGTAGAGTTACATAAAGGCGCTACGTACGACAGCTGCGCTATTAAAAATAAAGTAACTAAGCAGATATAGGTAGGTGGGCGTAAAGGATGCAAACGTAGAAAAAATCAGTGCCCTTTCCTCAGTGAGAAGGACGGATAATGAAGCCGAGCGCAGTGCAAGGACTGCCCGAAAAAAAAACTCTTCCTTGTAATTTGCGACTGAGCGTATTTTGTAGAAAATTGGCTGAATGAAACCTGGAAGGATTGGAGTTTTATAATAGCGGACAAACATAGCGCTATCCGATTCCCTTCTATTGAAGGCCATGTATTGACATAACATTGGAATTTTCCATTCCACTCTTCATTGTACGCATTATGAAAAGTAAATCAAATCAATAAATCAAATCAAACTTATTTTCCTTGAGGGGCACAAGGTGGGGGCAGTCGCAAAAAGCTGCGCTTAAAGGTAGCTTGAACGGACGACTGTCCCCACATTGGACAGCAACTAGGGGCACGAGTCTCTCGGGTCAACACATTGCCCTTGAAGAAGATGCGGTTTTCAGTTACAGTTTCAAGAATCTGTTACAGTTCAAGAAAAATGTCAGTGTACATTTATACAATAAAAATCAAAAGAAATAGTTTAAACAAGCGTGAAATCTGATAGCGGAAAACATGGAACAATACGTCATAAGTATGTTTACATTGAGCAGCATGAGGGAAAAATATTACAATGTGAACAACACAAGCGTTGAGCAGAACAATAAATATTTGCGTATTACCGGAAAGGAGTGTACTGTTAAATGTCGACTTGGGGGCTAACTGTCACATGGTTCGTTTCGGGATTAGTTTCGATAAAGCAAGACTTACAGCTGTTTCTGTACCTAACCTCCTTCGTAGACGGCTATGTGTTGACAGCAGAACGGGGAATTCTGTAACGTTTACAACTTCCACTGAAAACTTACTATGACTGCAGTTTTTTCGCGTTAGGTATCAGAGAATATACCCGATTTATGTGCGCCTTTATGGGGGCGTATTATCAGCTAAATTAATACACAAACATCTTAGACGTGGTTCTGTATACAGACGGGGATGTTAGTAGGCTATTGTTCTGACGGAAAGTGCACGCAGCGACAAGTGTAAGTAGAAAAAAGCCGTGTCAACTATATTTAACGGTGTGGCACAGCCAACTTTTTGGCTGGATGCTCTCCTGGTTCTCAGTCTAATGTCGGTATCTGTGAAAGAAAATCATGCTTAAAATTGATTGGGGGGGGCCGCTAGGACGACTCTATCTCTGCGGTTCTAGTTTATTTGATTTTCTACCCGATTATTATTCACATTTTCAGAGTGAAAGTGGTAAAGGTTACAGGAATTCCCGGCTGCTGTCACTGCATTGCAAGTCTACGGAAGATCTATGAGAACAAATTTTAACTCTTTTTTACTCAAAACTACCCGGAGACAATGAGGACGTATTTGTTTTGTCGCAAATGAGCCAGATCTTAGAAACCGAAACTAAAGGTCGGATAAAACTGCACTCACAAGAAATGCTCGGCAACTTTGCCCTAAAAAAAACAGGTTCTGCGAGAAAACAGTTGAGATCATGCCCTAACACGTCGTACGCAAATCGTAGTTCGTATCGCAAACTTGAGCGGAGATCCTCGCTGTTTACGGATATAAAATGAGCCGTGTCTACTTTGCCCATTGGGCGTTTGCTTTTGGCTTTACTCTTCAAACTGTTTCGTGGGTGTTTTCGGGTGGTTTTCGTTTGCTTTTCGTAGCTGCGTTATTATGAATTCAGATGGCAATTAGGAGATTGGCGAAAGATATGTCCCCAGATGTCAACGACGAAGAAGTGAACGGAAGTAGAAGTGAATGAAATGAAACGAGATGCAAAACAATGATTTCATTTCCTCTCACCCTACCCTACGAAATAACACTGGTTATATTTATTTACTCCCGTATTTACCATTTTACTGCTTGACTGAATAGCCACCGCGTACACGCCGTGGCAATTCTCCCCATCCCTCCTTCTGAGCGTACGGACCACTTCATTAGGGTGAAGAACATATGATTAGCCTTCTTGTGAAATGCTCTAGAAATTCATGACAGAGCAATGAAGACATTCCTTACTTGGTGCCTTCAGGCGTGCCAAGAAAATTATCCCAGGGAAGACTTCCAAAAGAGCTGCTAATGGTGTCAAGAGGACTCACGGGCTCTCCATGTACAGTTCTACTGTTCTTAAGCCCTATTGCATATTTTTAATGCCTTTTCCACCAAAACTCAATCGCCCCATGCTTAAAGTCATTTAATTAAAGTTTTCATTAGAATGCCTCATCAATGTGAGTGTTTCCCAATTCAATATACCCAAATCCAAACATATCACCCGAATATTGCTTAAATTCACGACATAATTCTGTATTTTATTGTGGCCCATAAACGTTCCCTAGCATGACATGTAAAATATATCTAGTAGTAGCTTTAACGGCGTTGCATTTTGGCCCGCCTAACCAAAACTTCCGCTTGACCAACCGCCGTGGCTCAGTGGCAAAGGCGTTGCGCTGCTGAGCACACAAGGTTGCGGGTTCGATTCCCTGGCCGCGGCCGGGCCGCTTTTCTGATAGAGCCGAAAAAGCAAAAACGCCCGTGTGTACGCTGATTTCGGCGCACGTTAATGATCTCCAGGTGGTCAAATTATCCGGATCCCTCCACCACGGCGCGCCTCATCACCTGCGTTGCGTCGGTGCGTTAAACCCTACAATGAATCAATCAAAACTTCCGCTTGTTTCTCAGTATCGCGTTAGGTGGGTCTGGCTCATTTCGCAAAAAAACGCCTCAATTTACAGTACAATTAGCGGCTAATTAAGGCGACACTAGTATTACGCCGAATTTCATCTACTTTTCTTGATAACGTTGCTCACAGCGAAGTTGTAGTGTGAAATTTTCGTCTGCAATCAATATATGCGCTTCTCCGGAAGGGAAGCAGGCGGCCGAATGTATGTTCGTTACAATAAAACTGGAGACCTTCCAAGTTTGGTTAAGCTAATTGTCTTGGGAGTATACTCGGTTGCAAACTACAGACAAGTGTGTTCTGTTTCGTGTACTCCTTCAGCTGCACTCGACTTCGCTGGTTATCCTTCTTCACTCAGCGGAAGGGCACTGAAGTTTTGTGTTTCGAAATGGCAATGCGTTGCCCTGGGTGATAGATATCACAGCGTTCGGTCGCACCTTATTGATAATGGTACGATGAGTTTTGTATCTATTTTGGTCACCCTCAGGTGTCACTCCGTGGTATACAGCGCCCAAATAACACCACGAGAGATTCAAAAAACAACCCAGTTTCATTCAGTGTGGAAACAGCTGAAACAGCAGAGCTGTGGTTTTCTTGTGCCGGCTTGAACGTCAGCGCCGTCCCTGAGCAAATTCTACGGTTCACGCAAATAAATCGGCAGCTAAACGACACCAGCGAGAGGTTCCCTCCAATCTCCCTGCCCTTGCGGGAGGGCGATTAACCCGCCCTTGCGAGACCACCGCGCCCTCTATCGGTGGGTCTGAGAACCGCCTTGCAGAAAGTGGTTCCCAGGTCCACCGATAGAGGCCACCGCTGGGTCTCTGACGCGCGTGACGCGCCACCTTCAGCAGACGGACAAAAAGGCTCGACCTACAACGCCTCCACTGTTAAACAATAGCACTTTAAGAACAGTTGGAAGGATGGACGCTAAAGGCAACAAGCAAGATCTATATGGGTCCCTGTAGTGACGAAAATGTGCAAAATTAGGCACGCCTGAACACCAGAAGAAATCCTGCATCACGTCTTCCCCCAACTTTTGTACCCCTTAAATCACCTCACTTGGGCTGAGTTTGTTTGCTGCCAAGTTAAATCCTGTAGATCTGGTTTCGTCCCGATGGTGTGCTTATGTGTGTCTTGTCCTGTTGTGTAATATGTCTCTGTAACAACAGTGTCAACGTGCAAGTTAAACAGGTTGTCAACAGTGCAGCTGTTGATAAAAATCCAAATAGGGAATCGACGATTCTAAGCCATTGCTTCCATTTTGAGCCTTATTCCCTTAAACTCACGATCGCTTTACGCGGGATTGTGGCCTAGACCTATATTACCTAAAGATTTAGATATATTTGCTTTAATGCAAACCATGGCCAAGTAATCAAGGCGCCTCACTTTAAACCAAAATAAAAATTCCACCCCATCCCACTTTCAGGGCCCGCAACAGTGTGCATTCATTAGTTTGCAAGGAATTGTAATTTTTATGTGCAGATGGCGATATGTTCAGAAGCTTAATTACAATCTGGGCTTAATTTTTCCCCTATAAAATTGTACTTGATACATTTATTTTAGTCTTTCGTCGTCAGTTGAACGGTTGTTTTATTGCAAGCATTGTGTGCTGTGTTTCTCTTTCTGTAGTATGCTTTGCGTGCTAACCATTCCTGCAAGATTTACACTGTCGAATGCAGCAACTGTATGTTCTCATCGAACTTAATGATCAAATTATGCTTTTCCGTTGTGTCATGCATCTTTTGACGTTTTAAATTACCTGTGTAAAAGTTTTGTTTCAGTTCTTTTCATTCATATGCCAATACGTAGGCTATTACGCGCTGCTTTCCCGGGCACACATTGATTGATTGATTGATTGATTGATTGATTGATTGATTGATTGATTGATTGATTGATTGATTGATTGATTGATTGATTGATTGATTGATTGATTGATTGATTGATTGATTGATTGAAGCGTGGGTGATGACGGTAATGATTAATCATGGCCGGCATTACTCGAAAGGAATACTGAAAAAACTGCAACTCCTTAAAGGTACCATGAAGACAGCGTATATTTTTGTCTTATTTAAAATAGTTACTTTGATCATTCGATTCACTCCACGTGCCCCTGAAGGATGATATTAGTATGAAGAAAGAAAGAGAGAGAGAGAAAAAATATTTATTTGGGCGGTGCTTCTCACTGATGAGTAAACACAGGAGGGCCCTCTGATCAGGGGCTTCGTTTGGCCGACGTGTAGCTGCAACTGCACGGTTCACAAGACATTTCTGGCAATCCTATTGTGAATATTGGCACCTTTTCATATTTCCCCATGCCCAGTATGAGTGGGGACGTTCCTGATGACGTAGGAGAAACATAGCAATCACTCTTACCTTCATGCTAGCTCTCAAATGGTGCCATAAAACGTAACCACACAGCCCGGATTACCGGTAGTGCCTGCTGGTACAGCCCCAAATCACGGAAACCACTAGTGAAGCCACAGGAGCACTGGGGGACAGGTGCTGGTAAGACGCCCCTCCTGCATGTTTTTTTTTTTCATTATTACCTTCCACAACAGTTCCTAGTATTATTTACTGTGCATGCAACTTTTAATTCAACACCCTTGCACGTTTCAATCTTACTACGAATCAGTGTGTGATCATGTCTATCCACGCAGTCGTCGAGATCTTGGACCCCCGTTACCGGACGTTTTTCAACCTGCCGTATACTGCGGGCTTCGCACTACCTTCTCTCTTGCTCCCTGGACTGGCCTACTTGCTCGGAAGCTGGCGGCGTCTTCAGCTCGTCATAGGACTTAGTGCCTTGGCCTGCCTGCCTTACATATTGTGAGCTAATACAGCGCTTCCTGCCAAACAGCTTCTACATTCTGCGTAAACAGCATTGAAAGCGTCGTAGTTACGCGACTTGACCGCAAAAAAAAAAACTCATTAGACATGCTTTCTGCGCGAAGTTTTCATGCGCGAGCCTCACGATGCCATCATCTTTCGAAGTCTATCTGGAAACCTCTCGCCAGCGAGACTCCTCAATCTTGCCATGGCAGAATTCATAGACTGGTGTAGCTTAAGTGGCTTCATTTCCACAGTTCGACGGAACAGAACGGCTTTTGGTTGGAATTTTTCACATCATTTTGTTTAAATTAGGTCATCCAACTAGTGCGAAGATAATAAATGCACAGGATGCGAATACGTCCGGGCAATCGTCGTCGCTGAAAACTAACCCAGACTATCCCTTGGATGTTTGTTACCTGTTTTATATCTCCTTATTTCTTTATGATCACTTAATGTAGAAGAAGGTCTATTGATAACAATAGTAACTCATAGAACACGTGGCTGTGGCACCCTGTATTTGGACAAACATAGCTAGTTGAGACACGATATTACAAATTCCCAATATTGAACTTAATTGTTCTGGACACATTTCTCGTACTTTTTCTTCAAATCTGCCTTGTTTCCAGAAGAAGGCACTGTGACTGCATGGTCGGAATTGGGGAGCAGTGATGCTGCCTAGTAGTACTGCAAAAACCAGAAATGAAGTACAAGATTCACCTTCTGAAGATAGATGACGAATCAGTGCAGCACAAAAACCCTCCAAAACTTCATGTTACGCTTCCATTCCTGCAGAGCAATATATTGCTCAGAAATATGTTAAGGTTGAGTAAATGTATTTGCATGTCTCCTCGTGAAGACATGCAGCATCAACTGTCATGCCCCTACTTGCAGTCAAATTCTGTCACAGATTGTGTGTCATCGCTGAATGTAAGGAAAAATTTGCTAGTAGGTTTCTACCTAAGGGCCCTACATTTATATCTTAATAACAACCATTATAACGAAGATCTCACAAATACGTCATCTGTCAGAGGTCAATTTTCGGGGATTACTATTCCCCGGGGCTCCATACGACACCTGGATTGCACCTTATCATTTCAAATCGTGAAGCTACCAGCAGGGCTGGGTTAGGTGGAAAGGCCGGATAAGAAATATTCCTCACTAGTAGAGCATAAGTCAGATTGTGGCATGAAATAGGAAAGATGAATCATAGGGAACCTACCCCTTGCCTAAAGTTCTTGCGGGGCCCAGCTTGCTTTACAAAAAAACACACAAGCCACGCATTATCCTGAGGGATTTCGGAAGCCTTCGTGAAGCGTTTGTACCGCGATGTCTCTGGTGTAGCCTTGCTTGAATTTAATTTAATTTATTCATCATCGTTTGAAGCTCCAAAGCATTCCTTAAAGGGGGGGGGGGCGGAGGGAGGCGTACATCAAAGTTGCAACAGCTTCATAAAAAGGTAACAATGGTGTCATAAATTGCAACAAGCAACAACAAAAAATAAAATAAACTTATAAGAAATAAACAAAGAAGGGAGAACAGCAAGTGCATGAAATAATTTTGCAGCACTGTAATAATAAGACCAAAAAAAGCAAGGAAACGCCGAAGGCAAGCGTAGAATACAGTTGGCATCGCTTTGGTTACTGACAACGGTAAGCTTATCACGAAATTTTTTGTGGTAGCTGCACGAAATCAAAATTCATATCTATATTATGGATACGGATTTCAACGGGAAATATAGCGATAGGCGTCTTGATTGCAGTTAATAGCTTGCGCTGCCTCAGCTTCACCCGCACTCTGACAATAAAAAGAGTATTTTCGAGTATTTTCGATATTTTCCATTTGTCATCGATGTAGTGACACCGTTTTAGGCAGACATAGCAAAAATTATGTACTTTACTTTTCACAGCTTTGTCCACGAGTCTCCACGATGGCTCATCACGACAGGAAAGGAAGGACGCGCTGAAGACGTCATTGCCAAGATACTGAGGATGAACCGTATGACCGTCCCCGACTGCAACTCTACCGTGCGGAATCTCGTGAGGAAAATACAAGAATCTTCAGCCACCGCTATAGGACCTTTAGAGATTCTGAAGCACAGCGCGATCAAGAAGCACACCATCATGCTCTTCGTGCTCTGGTGAGCTATACACTCCGAAAGATATTTTGTCATTGCCTCAAGATAATATCAAGGCCTAGGTGAATGCGATAAACCTTTCGATTCACGCAGGTTCTGCGACAACCTCCTCATGTACACCTTCGTGATTGGATCGGCGTACATCAAAGGCAGTCACCTGGTCAACTTCGCTGTGTCAACGGCTGCCGAAATGCCCGCTTCTTTTCTGGGACTCGCCCTGGTCTACTATTGTCGCCGTAGGCCTTCGCAGGTTTCCACCCTCCTGTTGGCGGCAGCAGTGGCTGTCGCAGCGCAGTTAACTCCACCCGGTGCGTAGATTGACAAACTCCATCAGTGTTGTTTTTACAAAGAATAAAGTTCAAAGTGGTATGAATAAGGTGAACGTAGCTAGAACTTTTTCAGTAAGTTCGGTCGGATGGCGCTATCATATAGTGGTTTTCCGAGTGACCTCTTTGTCCGCCCACGTCGCTTCATATGCAATGGTATATCAATGGACAGTTTTTAATGACAGTGTTCTTATTATGATAGTTTGTATAAACTATTACGACGAAACTGTCACTAATGATAGTTGGATGATTAGGCATAACAAGGGACTGGCATACGATGAATGCACATAAACCATCTGCCACGTTTAGCAGCTTTCATGTGTTAGTACAGGTGTGTACTTCCTGTTCGAGGTCACAGTTCTAGTGCCTATATTTTCAAGTACATTTATGGAGATCACGCAGGGCTGCTAGTTAAACAGATTAAGCAAAAGGGTAGGAAGAGTGTGGGCGGATTACCTACGAACAGGCCCAAAACTACGGGAACTGATCCTATATAAGTAAAATGCAACTTGACTGAACGTCATTTAAACAAAGTTTTCAGTTGTACGAACTTTTTTTTAAATCCCTCAGTGAACCTCCATTGAACCTAATGCAAATGCCCTTCAGTTCAACGAAATTCAGCGCAGGGCGCATTTCAATTTTACGAACATATTTCATGACACCAACCTACGTCTCCCAGGTCACAGTGATGACTTCAACAAGCAGAACCTGCACTTTTTGTAGCACGTTTTTTTTGTTGAGCACCGCGTTTCCTTACCGCGCGACATATATAGGGCCCCATTTTAACTTTGAACTGGATTGGATACCTTGATAATCCCTTATCCAGCCGAAGCGATAGCCATCTCTTATCCAGCCGAAGCGATAGCCATAGCCATAGATACAGCTTTAGCCCTACAACCGCTATAAACACAAAGAAAAGGCATTCGCGTCCTCATTAATCATAAGCACCAAGCGAAAGCGCGTGGTTGGATGAAAAACTGGATGCTTTACGTACGATGGACTTCAGGCAGGGTGAAGTCGAAGTTGAGAAGGTATCTGGGATCCCGCCGTCATCATTGTCTACGATTAAGAGCCAACTCCAAGCGATCGCGGCCGCATCGGAAAGTTCACAGCTCGATCCCGCACGCAAAAGTCTATGCGCTGGTCATTTTACTAAAGTCGACGAGGCAGTTGACAAATGGCGAATAAATTTACGATCCAGAAACATTCCGATGTTTCCTTTAGCTTTCTCGTAGCTGGTGGTAAGAAGCTACAACATACTTATTTCACTTGAGTGAACTTTCATTGTAACAAACTTTTTCCTGTGCGTCCCTAAGTTTGTTCAAGTAACGTCTCACTGTATAAGACATGGAGACATTTATCACGATTGCAAACATTCCACCACTCCCTGACGACTGCAGTCCAGAGACATTCTTTATGTGAATAGGAGAGAGAATGTGCAGAGGCGTGGAAGCTGCCGGTTAATAGGCAAAAAAACTAAAGCAGATACGGCGACCGCTCAGGGTGATAATTGTAGTTCTAGAAACGAATGTCATCAGAAATCGTTCAGTGTGCAGGTGTGCCTTTAAAAAAAAGCCTTGAAAGAATTCGGGGAAATATAAGCGCGTACGGATAACTGGTTCTGAGTCAAGAACATAACATATCGCATAATAAAACTATCTTCTAAGCCCGTAGCCCAGGAGAACGTATCCACACCTCTGTGTTCCTTTGCACCTCACCCCTACTGAATAGCTGACACGATGGTTTCAAGTAAAGTATGCTCTCTCGCTGTACTTGTCAGCCTTCGAAAAGGCGAGCGGACGTCTGGCTCTTCACAGTGACGCCCCGCAGACAGCGGGAAAACCATTTTAGGACATTCTCTGGGCTTCCCTACTAGCTGGTGAAACTTACTTGGATAAAACCAGAGCGAACTCAGACGAAGACGAAGGAAGTGAAACACAAGGACAGCCGCTCTCCTTGTCTTGCACTTTCTTCGTCCTCGTCTGAGTTCGCGTTGGTTTTATCCAAGAATGTTTTTTTCCAACTAGACCAGCTTGCAACGCTCGTGGTGAAACCTACGATGGGTGAGCATCAGGACCAAGATGTCGATCATAGAGCATAATGGGAGCCTCTAAGGGCGTCTTATCACCCATCATCACATTTTGTTCTTAGCAAAGTCTTAAAAAGAGGAAACTACTCTGTCTATTACAGAACTAACCGTTACACGAAAACTGAAACTGTTGTCTTCCTCATTGCAGCAGCAATGTCATCATATAAAGCTGTCTGTAAAGGTTGATCCACAGTACAAACAGTTATGCTGCGGTTAGGGCAGCAAAAGAGCGTCACATTGTGATGGAAGAAATAACCCATCTGTCCGAAACCAGACACGCTGGCGCACCTATTCTACTTCCCCCCCCCCCCTCCCCGCGCGGCCGAGAGCAGAGCTCTACCGAGCGCTCCAGCGTCGAGGCCTTCCCAGCGCCGGCATGGAGGACCTTCTGTTCCTGAAGGGGCCTGCGGCAACCCAACGGGAAGCCTTCGCCCATCTGCTCCATTACCTGGAGACGACCGGCCTGACGCAGCAGCTGTAGCCCGGAGTGCAGTGACTGACTGATGTGCCCTGACTGACAACTTTCTAGGACTGACAACCCTTCTTATTAGAGGCGACTGCATCTCATTCACTCGCCTTGTCCCTGCATCCGGCGTCGGCGTTGTTGTCGGCGTCCGCCCCTCCCCCATTCTCCTCGCCGCGTGAGCTGCGCTCTACGCCGCTCACCCCCTCTCCTCTCCGGTAGCGAACACTCTCTCGCGAGGGGCATTGAATTGGATTCGAATGAATTGGCTTGGCTTGGCTTGGCTTGGCTTGGCTTGGATTGGATTGGATTAGATTGGATTCGATTTGATTTGATTTGATTTGATTTGATTTGATTTGGATTGGATTGGATTGGATTGGATTAAAGTGGATTGTGTTGGATTGTGTTGCGTCATAGCCGCAGCAGACGCGCTGGCGCCGGCGCGTCCCCTCACCGTTATGCGCGCTATAAAACGCGGTGCCTGCGCCGCTCCGCTCCATCGTTCCAGCGCCGTTCCTCCGCTGTCCAACGCTGCAACGTGAACCCCCTATGCCTCGCATCTACACAGGGGTTCCCGCGAGGGGAGGTGGGAGATTTCTTGTTCCTTTCTCTCTCTCACCCTCTCTCCCTCTCTCTTTCTATCTCTCTCTCTCTCTCTCTCCACTTTACCATGTCTCTCCCCCTCTACTTCCCTTCCCCTGCTCTGAGCTCCCTGCCGTGCTCAAAATATCCTTAGTGCATTTCGTTTCCTTTTCCTCTTCCGCAAACCACAACCCTCCCCATTGCCTAAGGCTCATAATAAGGCTTTTTTATTATTATTGACAGTTTATGAAGAATTTCTTGAAGGTGGCACAAGCCGCTATTCAAGCCGATTCTGCCTAATGGCGTTATGTCGCACGCTAGTTTTTTTCTTTTTGCGTTGTTAGCCAATTGCCCCTCTTCTTCGCAGCGTTTTCCTACGTTGGCCTCTCCTTGTCCATGGTCGGTCGCTTCGTCCTTATTCTGTCGGCCTGCGTCAAGTGGGTGTGGACCATGGAGCTGTATCCAACAGCAGCCCGCGGCTTTGGATTCGCCGCCTGCTTCACAATCGGCCGCATAGGCGGCATTGTGGCACCCTTTATGACTCTACTGGTGAGTGGCTGGGCCACCACCCGGAAACACTGTTCAGGTTATCCGCATTTTTCTTCCTCCAAACACAGTTGGTTCATAATCTAGCCATATAACATGTGCCTATTCGTATATAATTAGGTAGTTAAAGGTTGCAAACGCGTATGAAAGAATGTATAAAAGTGTTAGGACCGAAAGAAAACGCGGATGTTACAGATGAAACGTAAAAGCATTTTGAGCAATAACATATTAATAGAGAAGTTACTGCTTTATACTGCTCCACTAAGAGGCTAGCAGTATCTTCTAAATAAAAATAAATAAATAAAGTGCCAGAAGTAGAAGCACCGTGACTTGCCGCCGTTGTGCTGCTGCTGATCCCAAGGACCTGGTTTGATCCCAGCCATGATGGCCGCTTTTGAGATGGAGGCGAAATACGAAAACGTCCGTGAGCCGACATTTCGGCGGGCGTCAAATATTCCCATATGCTCAAAATTAAACCGGATCCCTCTACTCTGGTGCACATCATAGCCTAAGCGTGGCTTTGGTGGGTAGAACACCACGGATTTCAATTCACACTTTTCGAAACACTATTTATCTGCAGTGTCTCGGGGCCTTGTACGCAGAGTATTGAAAGTGGCAGTTTTTCTAATCCCAGCATTGCATCGGTGTTTGTAACGTTAGGCTGGTCGAACGCCACTAACTTTGATACTGCAGTCCTCCGTTATTTCTTTCCTTACAAAAACGCATGCGATAAGCGGTAAGCCCCACAACGGCCGCCATGTTCACATCTTTAAACTTCTGTTGTCCACGCCTTGATTGATTGATTGATTGATTGATTGATTGATTGATTGATTGATTGATTGATTGATTGATTGATTGATTGATTGATTGATTGATTGATTGATTGATTGATTGATTGATTGATTGATTGATTGATTGATTGATTGATTGATTGTTAGGTTTAACGCGCCTACGCTACACAGGCGATGAGGCGCGCCGTAGCTCCGGATCAGTTTTGAACACCTGGGGATCTGTAACGTGCGCCGAAATCTCGAACACACGGGCGTTCTTGCTTTTCGCCTCCATCAGAAAAGCGGCTACACTTCAATTAGCTATTAACAAAGTTTCTTGCAGCAACGCTATGCATGCACTAGTAGTTGTTGAGACAATCAAGTGCGCATGTCTGAATATTGCTTCTATATTATAGCGACCTAACAGCGCTTGAATAAGGCGGCACGGAACCGGTAACTAGCCATAGTTTCAGCACAAAGACGTTCACTTAGCAAACCACCCTGATCGAACCAGTTTTAGGAGCAACATTCTGACGAATTTAGAAAATCTCTGCAGTCGCAATAAATTCGGAGAATCCTATTTTACTAGCGGTTAATAAATACGCGATCCTTGACATCCGCTCTCCTCTTGGCTGATCTACTCGCTTAAAAGTGGAGCCACAGGCTGACACTATCGCCTCGCGACACTTTAGCATGCGCCTGAAAAAAATACTGTTGAGTAATTTGAGAGAAGGGCGTTGTTTGAGATTTCGGCGCACGTTAAAGATCCCCACGTGGTCAATATTAATCCAGAATTCTTCTCTATGGCGCACTTCATCGCCTGTGTAGCGTAGGCGCGTTCAACCTAATAATCAAATCAAGAGGAAACCGTGTAACACAATGTACGCTTGTTGTAGTCTATTTGATGTAGTCTATTCAATTTTAAATTCTATTAAAAGTGGCATGAGTGCCATGTGACCAGGTTTTATTTGCAGTGGAGCGAAGCCGTGGAAGATTGAATAACTTTCACCAGCTTTCCCCTGTCAGTATCTGCCCGTTTTCTAGTTACATTATTACAAAGGAAGTGGGTGCCCTTTTGCAGAACAAGTATGCTCCTGGATATGCTGCTGCAGTGCTGCTTGGAGCTGCCGGGATCTTGGGCGCCACGATGGCGGCTCTGCTGCCGGAGACTCGAGGTGTAGAACTGCCCGATACGTTCGAGGATGCCGAAGAAATAGCAAGAAAACCAGCCAGGTGAGGAAACAGCGAGTGACTATTTATCAAACATGAGGAGGCAAGCTCCAAAAAAAGGCGCAGCGTGACACTCTTGCTACGTTGGCAAGTCATAAATCCAAGCCTTGCAAGGGGATCTGCTTGGCCATTTTATGAGTACGTAGTAACCCCTTCTGTCCGGCGAGCAGTTAATTTAGGGCCTGCAATGACGTGGCATAGACTGTTAGCTCAGGTGATGACTACCTCAATGAAGTCTTCGAAGTTGTGGTAATGTCCATACCTGGCCAGGAAAGCCAGGTAGGATCTGACCACTATGGTGTAGTATTGCCCAATAACACTCAATGATTTCACAACTTGGCACCAGTACCCCAGTTTCCAGCAGCTCTCGAGAACTTGCTCAAGGAACTGGACAGGACACCGTTAAAGCAGGTGGCCCTAGCAATCCCCGAGTCCAGACCAGGAACAACTAGAATGCATAACAGCTGAGTTAAGGCAGCTTAGCTGTTTTTTCCCAGGAAATTACTGGGATTTATTCAGACATAATAGGACTTGACCAGCATACTGATTAAAACAGTTGCATAATGGGCGCGTCCTCTGCTTTCGAGGCCATGACGAAAGAAAGGAGATTGGTTTTCGATACATAAAAAAGGAAAGAATGCAGGGAAACTGTTTTGTAGTACCAAAAGAGCCACCGCAATTGTCCTCAAACTGAGCGAATAATACAGGTTGGAGGTTATACAAGGTTAAGCACTTACATCCAGTGGGATTCTTGATGAAAAAAGCGCGCAGACCACGGACGAAGAAAGAGGCATACAACACCGTGCTAACTTCGTCCGTGTTTCGAGAGCCTTCTATCATCAAGATGGATCGATACTAACCAGCCAAACTTAACTTTCTGATCAGCAAGAAAAGTGAAGTTTTTGCTGTCTACAAAGATATTAAATTAGAAATAAATATCAAGTAAAAATCTTATACATAATACTAATGGGAGACATTATTGTGAAAATTATAGAGATACAGGCAGGCGACCACGGAATTTTTATCCTTTTGTTTGAAGTCGGACAACACAAAAGGATAAACTTGTTAAAGTAGCCGTTACAAGTGACTTGAAAAGAGCGAATACATCTTCCTGTAGACGAACAAAACGGAAAATGAACATGCAAAACCCAAAAATCTTCATCCTTACTGCCATTTTAGGGATTCGTACTAGTGAGGTGCCAAGCCTACCCAATTGCAAGGATCAGACAATGGTTAGCGGCGCAATAAGACTGGATCTGACAATAAAATGGTGAAACCAACCGAAACAAGACCACTAGTCGTCAACAGTCATTCAGCCATTCCGGAATCAGGGTGTATACGAGCATTACGTAAGAATAGTGGAGGATATATCTACAATTGGTCCACTGCTACCATCGTCCTGCGTAAGGAGAGCAGTAAAATACCAATAGGGAAGGGTGTCACACAAGAAGACACAATATCTCCAATGTTATTCACGGCATGTTTACAATACGTACTCAGAACATTGAATTAGGAACAGGTTGGCGTAAGGGTTGTTGGAGAATACCTCAGTAACCTCAGATTTGCTGATGACGTTGCCTTGCTAAGTAACTCGGGGACGAATTGCAAAGCATGCTTACCGCACTGGACAAACACAGTAGAACCGTGGGCCTGAAAATTAATATTCAGAAAACTAACTTAGAGCGTAATAAATTCGGGAGAGCACAGCGGTTTACGATAGGTGGCGAGGCAGTGGAAGTGGTGAGCGAATATATCTACATAGGCCAAGTAGTTACACTGGATCCCAACCATGAGGCAGATATAATTAGGATTGTGAATGCTGTGGAGTGTATTTGGCAGGCATTTTCAGATAATGAACAATAAGCCTACCATTTTTCCTGAAGAAAAAAGTGTTTGACAGCTGCATCTTACCGGTACTCACCTACGCGGCAGAAATTTGGAGGATCACTAAGAGGGTTCAACTTAAATTGAGGAAGGCTCAGCGAGCAATGGAACGGAAGATGATAGCTGTAACATTAAGGGACAAGAAGAGAACGGAGAACGTGAGGAAACAACGCGTTTTTAAAGACATATTAGTGGAAACTAAGTAGAAATGGGCGAGGGCAGGGCATGTAATGCGAAGGCAAAATAGCCTTTGGTCATTAAGGGTAACAGAGTGGATCCCTAGAGAAGGCAAGCGTGGCAGTGTGGGGCAGTACGTTAGATGGGCAGATGAGGTCAAGATGTTTGCGGAGATAAATTGGTCACAGTTAGCACAGGACCGGGATAATTGGAGAATAATGGGAAAGACCTTTGCCCTGCAGTGTGCGTAGATAGCCTGATGATGAAATTAGAGCTTTGAAACAGATTCGCAGTTTTGACCAAAAATAGGGGAGATAGCATTGATGTAATGAATGAAAACCTGACGAACGTAATCACAAAGGCAGCTTTGGCTGTACGAGGGAAACACGCCATAAACTGCTAAGCTGTCTCAGGAAATAGGGCCATCATTGAAAACACAAAAACATGACAGCAGCAACTTCAAAAGAAGCAAGGAGTTATTCAAAATAGTTAACAAGAGCAAGACTGGTGACATTCGAGAGTACAGCTTAACAAAATCAAACAACTATTAAACATTAAGTCAACGAATAGAAAGACAGCCGATTAGCACTGACGTCATGTATTAAGGGATGGCAAGGGTGAAATAATAATCAACGTGGACGACGTAGTAATAGCTCAAAAATATTATGCCATCTTGTTCGTCTCTGACGAAATTTCAGAAAACCGTTATTAGTGGACTGGCCCGTATAACCGTTCCCAAACACAACAGCAGCTACAGTTGCATAAGCTCTCAAAGTTATAGAAAAAGGGAAAGGACCAGGAGATCACAGGATAACCGCTGATATATTGCATTGTGGTGGAGCCATTCTTGTAGAAATATATAAGTACTTTTAAAATGGCTCTGAATTTGGAAAATTTCAGCATTATTATATGCACCAAAAGGTGATATCAATTAAAAACAGGCCCTTTAGCCTATATTCTGTTATATAAGCTATTCATTGGGTTAATACTCAATCGCACAGCTGCAGCCCTTGATGTTGAACAGCCAAGAGAGCGAACGGTATTTAGGAGGGGATTGTTAATAATAAACTAAATTCATGAATCCTTCAACTTTTTTACTGTTAGCTCTGTGATCGGCTTCTTTCGTTCTAGATTGTAACGGTCCCTCCTCAAATCTGGGCCAATTCGATATCTTACCATACGGTGGTCCAAAGGTCCCTCCTCAAATCTAGGCTAATTCGAGATCACACCAATGGGCTAACAGTGAAACGGAAAGTTAAGCATTCAGGATCGCGCTTCGGAACCGATATTCAACCCTAACCGAGGAAGCAAAGTTTACGACACAGAAAGCGAGCGACAATCTTACACGCCTTGTCACGGAGTGTGCAGTAGAAGTCGGAGGTATGAGCGCTAGACAGGATACTGGTAAGCTTTCGCAGGAAGTGAAAGATTGCATTAGGAAATGGCACACCATGACAATCTCCACCCCAGCTGTCAGAATAAATGTAGCGGAGCTTTTGAAGTTAATCAGTAAGCGTATGACAGCTGACATATGGAAGTATGATATGGAGAGGATTCAGCACGCTCTGGAGAACGGAGGCCGCCTGAAAGTAGTGAAGGGGCGTCTAGGCATGGGATAAAATGAGATGCATGCACTTAAAGACAAGCAAGGCAATGTAATCCTAAATATGCATAAAGTAGCTACAGTACCCGAGGAGTTCTGTAGAGATCTGTACAGTTGCCTCGACGTCCTGCATAATACCCAATGGGGAAGTAGTTGAGAGGAGGTAGACGTCCCACCAGTAACGAAAGAAGCAGTAAGGAAGGCTTTGAAAGAAATGAAAGGGGGCAAAACACCTGGTGAGGATCAGATAACAGCATACCTCTTGGAGGATGGCGGGAAAATTGTACTAGAAAAACTAGCAAACCTGTATCCGCAATGACTAATGACCGCGAGTGTACCCGAATCTTGGAAGAACGCTAACATCATCCTAATCTATAAGAAAGGTGACATGAAGGACTTGAATAATTACAGGCCAATCAGCTTACTGTCAATCGTCTACAAGGTTCTTAGCAAGGTAATCGCTAACATAATTTCTGCCACTTTACATTTCAGTCAGCCTAATGAACAAGCAGAGTTTTGTAAAGGCTACTCAACAATGGACCATATTCACATAATTAATCAGGTGACAGAGAAATGCGCAGAGTATACTCAACTCCTATATATAGCCTTCATAGATTATGAGAAAGCCTTTTATTGGGTTGAAACCTCAGCAGGCATTCACGCATTGCGGAATCAGGGTGTAGACGAGCATTGAATACTAAAGGATATCTACAATTTACGCATTGCGGAATCAGGGTGTAGACGAGCATTGAATACTAGAGGATATCTACAATGAGTCCACAGCTACCATCATCCTCCATAAGGAGAGCAGTGAAATACCTATAAGGAAGGCCGTTAGACAAGGAGAAATCAGAGTGTAGACGAGCATTACATAAGAACACAAGAGGATATCTACAACGGGTCCACAGCTTCTATCGTCCTCTATAAGGAGAGCAGTCAAATACCTAATACCTATAAGGACGTTAGACAAGGATAAATCAGGTTGTAGGCGGGAATATAGAGGATATTTACAATGGGTCCACAGCTGCCATCGTCCTCCATAAGGAGAGCACTGAAATACCTCTACGGAAGGGTGTTAGAGAAGAAGACGCAATCTCTCCAATGTTATTCACAGCATGCTTACAAGACGTATTCAGAACATTGGATTGGGAACAGGTGGGCGTATGCGTTAATGGAGAATACATCAGTAACCTAAGATTTGCTGATGATGTTGCCTTGCTAATTAACTCGGGGGAAGAATTGCAAATCATGATTACCGCACTGGACAAGCTGAGTAGAAATGTGAGCCTGAAAAGCAATAGGCAGAAAACTAAAGTAATGCTCAATAGCCTTGGGAAATCACAGTGGTTTGAGATAGGTGGCGATACAGTGGAAGAGGTGAATGAATATATCTACTTTGGCCAAGTAGTGATCCTGGATCCCAATTTTGAGGCAGAGATAATTAGAAGGATTAGAATGCTGTGGAGTACATTTGGCAGGCATGCTCAGATAATGAACAACAGCCTACCATTGTTCCTGAAGAAAAACTGTTTGACAGCTGCATCTTACCAGTACTCACCTGCGGGGCAGAAGTTTGGAGGCTCACTAAACAAATTTCACAATCTTCCGGTAGGGGAACCCTGATTAGTATGCGAAGCAGCCATGGGATCGAATCAAGTTCCCATTAGTTTCCAGTTCGATCGCGGCGTTGCGTGAGGATAATGAGGTGAGCGGAGAGTGCGCGCGCGTCATTTATACCGCGGAGCTGCAGTGGCGCCCCCAGCGGAGTATGCAGCGGCTACCGTCGCGTCTTTAACCCTAACCTGCTTCGCATTATCGCGTGCGGAGCCGCAGGTGTTGCCATTCGTTGCGCAGTCCCGGAGAGGAGAGAATGAATGCCGGAGAGGAGAGGAGCGTCGGAGAGGAAAGGAGGAATGCCTCGCATACTACTCAGGGTTCCCCTACGGGAACATGACGACGGTGGTTGAACGCGAAGCTATCTCGTGATGGATTCTTTGGTTGGCCAATCCCTAGGGGCATCCTGCCACAATCATCTTCAGCGGTGCCTGGCCAGGCATGGGCAGTGGGGGTGTGGTACTCAGGGTTCCCCTACGGGAAGATGACGACGGTGGTTGAACACGAAGCTATCTCGTGATGGATTCTTTGGTTGGGCCAATTCCTAGGGGCATACTGCCACAATCATCATCAGCGGTGCCTGGACAGGCATGCGCAGTGGGGGTGTGGACGCGGCACAACGGCGCCCACACAATGGTGGAGGGAACAAGCTGCTTCGCATTTAAAAGTTTACCTAAAATTGAGACGGTTCAGCGAGCAATGGAATGGAAGGTGATAGGTGCAACATTAAAGAAGAAGACAGCGGAGTGGGTCAGGGAACAAACGCGTGTTTAGGGCATATTAGTAGAAATTGAGATGAAGAAATGGGTGTGGGCAGGGCATGCAATGGGAACGCAAGATAACCGTTGATCCTTATTAGGGGTAGCCGAGTGGATCCCTAGAGGAGGCAAGCACGACAGGGGGCGGCAGAAAGTTAGATGGGCAGATGAGATGAAGGCGTTTGCGGGGATAAATTGGTAGCAGTTAGCACAGGACCGGATCAATTGGAGTTAATAGGAGATGTCTTTGCCCTGCAGTGGGCGTAGATAGGCTGTGGTAGGGCTGATGATATTGATGATGACGCATGCGGTCACGAGACGATTGCATAGGTAGGTCAAAAGTGCTCATTGACTGACAGACGGACAGACGGACAGACGGACAGACGGACAGACGGACAGACAGACAGACAGACAGAGCCACACAAATAAAAACCACGGTGTGCAAACAATGCGGTGATGATTTATAGGGCAGAAGCTCAGGGGCCTACAAAACACCTCGAACAAAAAACTTTGGCCAACCCAACATTCGTTGAAAAATAGATGGCAGGAACAGTGCATTGGCGTAGGAGAAAGTGTGCTAGCTCAAATTCTGAATAGGAAGTTGGCTTGAATAGGTGATGAGGGCTGCTGAAACCAGTTTCGCCATCTGAGTAACAGAATTGCTACCAGAGGTTCGCTATAGAAACGGAGGAAAACAGAAAACTCGGTGCAGTGATGACGTTTAAAAATCACCGACAACAATGGCTTTAGGTTGCGCGTGAACGAATTTGAAGGAATTTCAAGATTGCGCGTGAACGGATTTGATAGGCCTTCGTCCAGTAGCTGCCATCAATATGATGAAAATGATAGTGGTACTATTGGTGGTGACGGTGGTTGTGCGCAGTAATAATGCAAGGATTTATTAATGAAATATTCCAAACCTACGTTCGTATGTCCCGACGTATTGTCATTGCCATCATTTTGATCTCGTCGTCACTAATGGAAAGCTGTCGAATCATAGGCCGTCTCAAAATCTCGTGTGTGACAGAGATGGTCATACCACTCCTGATTAACGTGATGAAGCAATAATGGGAACAAGCGCAATCCCTCTGCTCAAGAGAGACTGCGACGGATGAGTTAGTGTGTGGAAGGACACGTCACAGAGGAGGCGAGGAATCCGCCTGTGGTCACATACAGGTAGATAGTATAGCATCGTCAACAGCGAAGTAATAAAATCCCCTCCGTCTAACGATGATGATGGTTGAAGCGCACATGCGAATACAAGATGGGGAAGTTTCAAAGTTACAGCCGCTGCAATCAAAGTCCAAGCGCCAGCGATCAAAATGTAAACTGCGTGTGAGTCAAAGTCCGAACTCCTACAACAAGAAATGAGTCCCTCAGGCGAAAGCTGGGCGCCTCTCCAACCATCGTCGACGATGTGGGAATGGCGCAATAATGTAGATGGCCACTTCACAATGCTATAGACCCAAGTTATATTCACACTACAGGAAGCGCTTCTTATGTCAGCCCATGACGATAATACTCACGTGCCCTCCAACAGTATAAAGTTGACTTTCCTGCAGTGCACTTTGGTTACGACACCGCCATCAGTGAGTCCAAGAAAGCGTCGCCTTAAAACAGAAACTTCTGCACAGCACCAATGCTTGACATTGGAGCAGTAAACAGTATATAGACAGGTGCGATTGAGATCTTTTACCCCCGCCACTCAACGGCGTATCCAAATTCAGTACGAGGGGGGACTGCGACTACGTAAATCGATAGGTACTTTTTACAACACGGTGCGGAAGTATGATTTCAACAAGGAGCACCTGCCACTAATCTACACTTACACGCCTTTATTTCCACACTTTTACCAGGTGACAGATTAGAGACTTCGTTGTCTAGCCCCACCCTGCAGGTTCAGCCTCGCCTGTTCTCAAGGGCAAGGTGGAGGATGAAGCTTCCGGGTCTTTGAAAGTTATTGTGTGTGTTCAGGCACTTTGACATACTTAAGAAAAAAGCTAGTTTTCATTTTACCCTCTAAGCAGTCAGAGGAGATCCCTCTTCCTTGGAGGGAGAGTGGCATAAAAGCCCGCGGAAAGATGAGCGTACGGCGGTACCTCAGCGCAAGAAAGGAAATCCCCGTGGCACCCGCACCTCAGTCACTTGAGGTTCTCGAAAGGGAGCAAGAGCATGTGTTTATAATATTATTTCAATCGCTTTGTGCATTCTTGCGAATTTCTATAAATATGACTTTGACCATGAGTATAATATTTGCATTTGTATGTATGCTATTACACGCAGATCCGAAGAAAACGCCCTGACGAGCTTCCACACTTCACAAGAGAGAAAGGCATTCGTGGACACCTGATAATCGTTAAATAAGTGTAAACGCGCCACGCCCATGAATGCTTGTGGATATCCTGCAAGCTTTAAACAAGAACTACGCTGCCACAGTTTAAAGCCACCAACTTGGTGGTAGAAGTTCTGCGCCAACGTAAGCGTCGGTTTTCACCACCCCTTTTGCACTCAAAAACGTTAGTGTCGGTGGTACAGAGTGGAGTGACATTTGTTTTCCGTACCATGCTTGAACATTATGCTCATTAAAAAGCAACAAATGAGGCTAAAACATGTGTGCTTTGAAATGTTTAGCTTCTTACAAGAAACAGCATTGGCACCGTTGGGTGACAACGTATTAAGGATGAAGAGTTGGTAAGATGGATGTCGTGTTAGCCCTAGCACTGGAAATATGTTGTATGTATATCATGTGCAGATTTTGTGTGCTTTTTCTTCATCTGTTGTTGTGCGTTTACGCATACGCTAACAAAATATATATGCTGCTCGTTGCGCTCACTTTACAAATTGGCCTCTTTTTGTAATCGAGTACTCCCCAGTGAGAGTTTAGAATTGTAAATAAAACAAGGCCTAACGTGATATGTGTATCACTTAATCGTATTCACAGTGTAAATAAAGTGGTAAGAAAAAGCAGTGTGTGACAACAGATGCGGGAAGCTGGGCACAAAGCAAGTGGAACAAATTGAAACTTAGCACGTCACACGAGGGGTCATGTGAACGTACACTGTAAAAAACTGAAGGTATTGCTTCCAGGAAAAAAAGGGTACAACAAATTTCTACACAATCAAAACCAGTGTTGTACACGTTCCTCTAAAATAGGAACGAAAGCTCGTTCCTCGTTCCTCCCAATTTTGAAACGAATTCCCGTTACAAGTTCCATTATTGCGAAAAGAACCCGTTCCAGTTCCACTTGGAAAATTGGAACGTGTCGTTACGTTAACGTTACAATTAGGTTTTTATATTAAAATATAGTGTCGGATTATCCTGGGGCGAAATTCAGTGAGTATTTTAAAACTCACATCGAACTACGTATATTATACGAATATTAACACCTCCGTCAGCAGATTATCTGGAGATAAAAATAATCAACAGAAACGATCCTAGGCGAATTTTTTCAGGGAGCACCGGAAAAACTTCAGGCGGGTCTAGGACATTTTGGTGCGGGATGTTTCGGTGCGGAAATTTCAGTGTACGGACATTTCGGTGTACGGACATATCGGTGTACGGGCGTTTCGGTGCACGGACATTTCGGTTTACAGACATTTCGGTGCGCACACTTTTCGGCGACAAAATTATCCGGTTCTTGGCTGTTTGCGACAGCCGTTATCTTTTTATTTCCGCTTAACTGGGGTTATGGACAACAATTTGGAGCAGTCAATTTATTTTTTGATTGATGCTATGTTTGATCTTTGCCAGGTACTTTTAGAAATTCTACATTTATATATTTTTGTTTAATACCTCTTCATGGGGACACCTGTTATGCAGCCGATTGAAGTGTTTAGCACACGTATTTTTTTTTCGTTCGACAGATTGTTAATTTATATTCGCTCTTTTTTAGCTAAAAGAATTAGCCCGTGTTTAAGATGGTCTCAAGCCTTTTTTTATTTTTATAAATTACACACCCTCATAAACATGAATTACATGCACATTCTCAATATCCAAAACATAACAAACATTAGCTAGCCCCCCCAGAATGCAGAAAACCTTGTGAAGAGTATTACGTAGGCTGGGCTGCCTTGCTAAAATGAATTTGCGAACACTGGTCTAGGCAATTGTCGGGGGGGAAGAACGGGCCTTTTTGAAAACAGCCGCAGCTTCTATATGTCCTAAATGCTGATTAAGCGCGTACGGGTTGTGCAGAAAAATTCCACCCATCCTGTTAGGAAAAACCAACCTTCCTTTTATGTTTACATTCCTACATTCACCACATTTTAATTCTTTGTGCTAGCGGCCCCCTCCCCAACCTCCGCCCCCCCCCCCCCCACCCCCCACCCCCAGCTCCCCGCCTGTACGCTTGAATCTCGACCAGATTTCTTTTTCAATCATATTATTTCCGGTTTCCCCTGAAAATCCTACAGGCGTGGCGGAGTTCACGGTCTCCGAAGTGTCACCGCAGTGATACAGGAAAAAGCTTTACATTCACCATGAGCTCACAAAACCTACATAATGTGCATCAAAAAGCCTCCCAAAAAGCCGCCGAGAATACAATGGCTACTATCGTTTGCTGGCTACGCCCTTTCGCGCGTCGCGGTCATACCGACGGCGCCCCATCTCTAGGAATAGCTCTTTCTTCGCCTTCAGTCGCCCCATAGGGAATTAACTCTTCAAGTCGCGCATATCATGGACACCCCAGGTATACATCGCTTTCTCCCATTATAAGAAGCAAAAAATTTAATAGGCTAGAGACGAGAGCGACAACAGTCGTCTTCAAGTTTTCGAAGTCCAGTTGACGCAATGGTGAAGCCCAAGTGACGCCCCTCTCTCTTTACCAAGGGGGTTGGTAGCCGGCGGGGCTCAGCCTTCCCCTCCCCAAAGTAAAGTCACCCTAAGTGCGATCGTTGGTTGGTTAGTTTTAAGTAGAGCCGACACCGAATGGAACGAATGCAAGATTGATTGATAAAATAATTAAAACGGAATGCACACGTGCTTAATCGACCTCGTTTTTCTGGGTTTTGTTGCGGAAGTTTTGCTGTGGAGGGGGGGGGGGGGGGGGGGAAGCGGAGGAATGGAATAAAAGCAGCAGCGTCTTGCATCGTTGGGTGAAGTGAAAGCAAAGTGCTGTGGTAACACTTGAAGTATTAGGGTTGTTCACATGAATGTTAAAATAAAGAAAAAGGTTGAGCGGATGCGAATTCAAACGTTAATTTTTACCATCTCCTACAGAAATTAGGTTTTACGTGGCAATGCTCCGCCAGGGTTTAGCGTTTGTTTCCAAGCACGGCAGCGCAAGTACAAGTCTCGAATGTAAAATCATATCAAGTCACGAAATTAAAATATTGAAGCTAAAATGTTCAAAGAATGTCTCGGGCATCCCGTGACTCAAAATGTCTGCTCCAAGACGTTGTTTACCGAAACGTCCTGCACTGAAATGACCAACACTTAAATGTCCGGATCCCGTCTTACACAATCTTTCCCCGCCAAGGAACAATTCTATCGGCCAGATGCGCATCCTGGCATCTCCAGACAAACGATGAAAGGTGAAAAGCATTCTTGTGGCTATGCTATTCAACCGTCGAACGCCGCGTAAGCTCAACCGGCATGAAAGCAAGCAAAAGCTGCGGCCTGCTGCGTGGTTATTCTTTTTCCTTTGTCCTTCGAGGAAGCCGGTACGGCTGAAGGGCGGGCAAATTGACCAGCTTATAGAAAGAGAAACGCAGTCGTGACTTGTATTTTTGTACTCGAGCATTGGCAAAAAAAAAAACGTCAAATCCTAGCGATGTAACGGCAGGAACGCCGTTCCTGCCGTTCCTTTAAAACCTAACGAGTTACCGTTACAGTTCCACCGACCCTTAATGGAATGGTGGCGTTCCTCCGTTCCTCCAAAAAGGAACTAGTTCCAGGAACGCCGTTCGTACAACACTGATCAAAACCAATTGTTTTGTAAAATCTTTATTCGTTTTCAGTCATACGATGTTATGTGTCGTCGATATAACGTATTTAAAAGTGAACTCGTCAAATTTACACAGAACAATTTCAAAATTGAGGGGTTTTATTGAGCAGTTGGAAACCTGCGTCACACAACTTTCAGTTCGGCATGAAATATCCAAGAAACTTGACGTGTCTTACTCGGTGACGCTTCCGCTGCAAAAAAAAAGGGCAAAAAAAAGAAATTAAATACAACAACAACAGTGCGGGTCGTCTTCATGGTCTCCAAATGGTTTGTTTTTCCACTTCTGGAAGGGTCAGCTGAGCCGGTACGGCTCTATGGGCGGCCCTGCAACCTTGGGACAGCGAGTCGCCAGGAACTTTTATGACGTCTTGAGGTTTACGTTCCCTTCGGTCATAAATCAGCTCTCAGAACTGAAGAGGGTTAAAGGGTGGGAGGGCAGACATTGTTGCAGCCGGAATCGCTGTAAAGATTCGAGGGGCTTCAGTAAGGACAATCAGATGTAGAGTTTCATTTTTTGTAAGGCAACTTTCTAGAGCGCGTCTGGGAAACAATGCAGCAAACATTTGGACCTATAGCCAAAGGCTTGCGTCCGGAAGTGGTGAAGTGATTTCGACGGAAACGAAGTTTAAAGATGTATGTGGCTTGTGGTACAGTGAAGTATGCATCTCGACTGCGCAATGCTTTGGGGTGCCGGGAATATTTGTCATTAGGTGTATACGTTGTTTGTCAGCGTTGCCTAAAACCCAGGAATTTAATTCGTTTGATCATGCATTGCCACGCACCTTATCAAGGCTAGACGCCCACACCAGAGGGTGGTTTAACATGTATGTTACAACACAGCCAATTCGGTGAGCTCCATGGTGCGCAGGTGTGCAGAGCGGTTGAGATGTTACGCACCATAACCTGAGGGTCAGTCCGTGGATTGAGTGCTCTGTTGAAAACATGGCGTGTTCGACGACGATGACTATGGGGAATTCCTTCAACGCCGTGCTAGCGGGCCCATCCGTATGTGCTGTGTAGCTGTATTGAACACAGTTCTATCATCCTGATGGCATCGATTATGGTTGGTTTGCTAAAGCCTGCATATCAGGGCTTCTGCATTTAAAAGTGCATCTCTCTTCTTCAGAGAAAAGGCCCGCATCGCTCGTACAGACGGGTTGTGTTTTGAGTACCTAGGTAGCCTGAAAGGTATCGTACGTAGGTAAAGGTATCGGTATCTCGATATGTAACTTTGATGCAACGATGACTGCCCGCTCACCGTAAAGCTGACCCGGCAGTTATGCCACCACTCTGGCCACGATATTACGATCATGGACGTTTTAAATTTGTACCGTTACACGGAACCGAGCAAAACATCGAACAGTGGCGGATGAGGGGTAGTGGCACACACAAAAATCGCGCCACCTTACCGCCAAATCGACGCACTGAAGGCCAAAGAAACAGTAAACTCAAAAACGCTTCTGAAGGAAAGCACATTCATAAGTACGATCGCCCTCTATAGCCAGATATTCCATGTACCAGCGGCCAACAAGCACATCCCCCCGAACCGGTTGCTGAGGGCCTTGCTTCAAGGATGGGGTGGGGCATAAAGCTGGTCAGGTAGGTTTATCATTGCCAAATTAAAAAAAAAGTAATGGCGAGATGACCGAGCCCTGTGGAGTGCCCTCTGCGCTTACTTAAAATTTATCACTCCGTAGTTTGCCAAGCCCCACTGTTGCCATGCGATGATCAAAGAGCGGTAACACCGCGTCCAAAATAGGAACGTGGTGACATGGTGTTCCTATTTTGGGATTCCTATTCCGCGTTCCTATTTCGAAAAGCTGCCGTTAATGGCAGCTTTTTCCTAAAAACGAAACAGCTGCCGTTAACAGCGGCCGGGCGTGACGTAGGTGGTGGAACGGAAGCGGGCCAACCGGTGCCTGCTGTCCCTCACAGCAGCCTCGTCAGCCTCCAAATGGGCGTGCAATGTGTTTCAATTTTTTGTTCCCCCACAAGGAGTTCCGCCAATATTTGGCTGTGGGTTGTGAAGTTATGCATACCGTGAAAAGCGCGACATCGTGTTGTTGGTTGCTAACCGAGACAGGGCATTTCATGCAGCCGTCATATTTGCATTCGTCTACAGCCGGCGTCGGAATCACTTCTATTGCAAGTTAAAAAATAGTGGCCTAATGAACAAAGTTTTTTATCTAATAGGAGCTTCTATTACCCTACGCCCTATTTATCCTCTGACTTTTATAGTCGAACAAACCTTGTACGAGCAGCGAGAAACGGCAAATCACAAGCCGAGCTTACTATGTCTACGTGCGAAAAGCCTGTCAATCTCTGATCAATGACTTCAACCTCGCCGAACGTTCAGAGTCTTAGTTGTAAAATCAGACTGAAACCGTACGTCAGCTTACAAAGCTGGATGATGCGGTAAGATTAAAGCGGCAGAAAATTACCTTTCTAGCAGTCTTTTGCGGATTTGTAGCTTTTTTAACACTTGGAACATGTTCGCTGTACACCCGTTTTTGATATACTTTTTCTTTCGTAGAAACTAAATAATACATTCTGCCCAAGTAAACGCCTTATTGCATAATATTAAAATAAAAATCAGTTACGTTTTAGTACACAGGCTATTTTGTTCGCGTTTTACAGATCATGAAGGTGACGGCCGATCTCTATGCAGTTATATTTGACGCACACAACCAAGGCTCCGTTTCGTTCGTCTAAGGAGAGCGTGTAAAGTCACTGAAGTGTTTATACACACGCGTAGAAAAATTTTAGTTAGTAGGTTAAGCTTTGGAAAGGTACAGACATTTCCGTACAAAATAAAACAAATATTGAATGCTAGCGTGTGAGTGATTTAAGCGAAAGATTTTTCGGAGACTGTGGCTCATTTCGTTTTCAATTTTGCGACACATCAATATTACGACATGGTTTACAGCTGGATTAATTTTTGTTTTTCAAGTTTCTTTACCTGCACTGCCTACAGGAGCACTCGCAGGACCTGATCTGTGGTTTTTAGACTAATTCGGTGATATTTTTATGCTAAGCACTATTGTAAATTGATCATGCTTTATCCGAGGTGCAAAAATGCTCATATTCTAAAATTCCTTATTTAGTGTCCCTTTAACCATGCGATCGTTTGAATGCAAGGATTCTACATACCATTACCACGATTAGAATGCTTTCGTACCTAGGTCCTTTCGAGTACTGTCGCGCGGTCGTCCGTCGCTAACTTTGATATGTTGACCAAAAAGGTCAAGCAAACAATCCGACGCTTCCTGTACTTCATGGCCGCTCAATGAAACAGGGCTAGCTACATCTAATGGTAATGAATACTTACCTCATGGCTTTGCAAAACCCAAACATTTCGTTGCTTTTAAGGCAATAAAGGAAAATACCAAGTAGAGCATGCATGCACACATCAACAGCGGTAAACCGTGGCATCGTAGCACAGAAATTTCCTGCGCCCGGCAACTATAGCAAGGCTATCACCCCGCTAGGCCCGTCACCGAAGAAAAGTGCGAAAAAGGGGGTATCCGCTTTTCCGTCGCTTGCGCGCGGGACTTGTTTCGGTTACTCTCCGCCATGCGCAAACATTGCCTTCTACAGAGCTACTTTGAGCGCTTCCAATTTATGTGCTATGAGAGTTTCAAGATTACAACTTCACTGGGATGATTTTTTAGAACATCAACAGCTTATTTAGATCAAACTTGAAAAAAGACAAATTTGATTGAAGTTGACCTTTGAAGGTTTAATAACAAATAAAAGCACCTGCATGATGTACGTGATGTACAGGTGCCGTCAGAAGTAATTGGAACACGGCAGCTGTGGCCCAACCGCATAGGAGCGCCATGTAGCTGCACCGGCGGTAAACGAAAGGTGCGGAACACGCATGCGCGCCTGCCTACAGTTATATAACCCATCTATAAATGTGAAACCACTTCTTTTAACGTGTTCAAGAGCATTCTTCGCAGTACACTGGCCTCAACGATGGCGCGGATAGCAGAGACACATCTGGCAGCATTTATCGCACATCTTCAGCGCACGCGAGCTCCTGGATAGGCGTCGCAATCACAGAGATCCTAAATGACAATTTTTTCTTTCGAATATATTTAGGACTGTCTGCTGTCAGCCCCATCGCCAAAACCAGTATGCTGCGAAGAATGCTCTTGGCCACGTTCAAACAAGTGGTTTGAGACGTATAGATGGGCTATCACCGCCGGCAGGCACGCATACGTGTTCTGGTCATTTTGTTTACTCCTGGTGCAGCTAAAAGGCACTCCTATGCGGTTCGACCATAGCTCCCGTGTTCCATTTACTACTGACGGCCATCGTACAATGACTTTATCCGTGCGTGGAACGTCGTTAGGCTGGATGTTAGGGATACATGTAACGTTAAGCGTAACACGCACCATAACACATACTTGCAAAGTTGTATTCCGCGTCGCAAACAGCCGGGATTTTCGGTTTCGTGCAGGTCCCAGCAAAGCGCATACAGTGTTACATACTCACACAGCAGCCCAGACCCACGGAGCTGCAATGGCCGATCACTTTATTTGGGATTTTCCACTTTGTGCGAGTCCCCAAACTCATTCAGTGCTGCCAACATAGCACTTAGCATGTACATTCGCTTAAGCTCATTCGCGCCGCTGACTGTTGAGATGTCTGGGGAGTAAACACCAGTGACGGCACGGCAGAAATCCGGAAAACACATGGACTCGTCCATGCATAAGCCGGTTCATGGTTGATACAAGAACGATACACATCGGGGATTATCGCCGGCTACTTTATTATTGCCATTGTAAAACACGTCGAGAAGGAATTCTCCATTGCTTTTGTCTTAAACAACTTTGGATACGTGTACTACAATGACCACAATCCTACAGTGACATGTTATAAAACGTGTTTGGATTTCGTCTTGGCCACAAGGCTATTTTCACTACCCATGCTCTAAAGCAATAAAGTGCTGCGCACCGAAGCAAAAGCACAAGCATTTACTTACAGGACAAGATTCTGCAGGACAATGATGCACAAGCTTTTATTGTCGTGGGACATTTAACAAAAAATTCGTAATAATCAGGCGTCCATACATGCTCTTCTTTCTTGGACAGGGCTGAAGTCTGTCATTCCATTTTCTTCGGACCTGAGTGAGAGAGCACACGCACGGGCACATACGAAAATTGCACTCACGGCAAAGTCATCTTCCTAGGAATTGGAACCCCCATACCATGATGAAAACACATAACTTGATGCTTCATTAACTACACATTAGCTCAGTGTACTCTTCAGGAAAGTAAGGAGCCGGGGACATGGGATTCCCTCTCTTTCCGTCACATGTGGCGATTCCGTTCCTGAATTCCTGGGCTATCTCGCGATTCTCCGTCCTGAGAAGAGGGGTCGCATTGGGCTTAGTTACTCATGGGGGGCGATAGTGTTCACTTCTGCTTTATGCTCTCTAATCATTCGTTACTATCCCTTGAGCATCGGGATGGAACTCGCTTCCATACTTACTTCACCGCGTTAATGCAGACAGGGATAACCACCATTGCTTCTTATGAGAGATTTTAACCACACTTCATACCAAACGTTCACGTGCAGAGGAGCGGGGCATCTCCAGGGTAATAAAGATATTACGATAATGGCGAAAACGATGAATGGCTACATTTGTGTGCAACGGGAGAAAACTACTTCGTCGAATCGTGCGCCGTAACCTTCGTCATCGCCACCGCCACCACCATCATCATGCTGTTGATGTTCCCTGTAGGACAAACGCCTCTCCGTAGACTTCCAAACCACTTCTATACTGCGCTCTTCGTATTCATTTGTTCACTCTGATTTCTATATCTCATCATTTCGGCCACTTTCTGCCTCCTGTACTTCCGGCGCCGACCATTGATAACCTTTCCGGCACTCGAAGGTCCACTTTCTCATACTCGATGTTGTCAGCAGTTCTCGTCATTACATGCGCAGCCCCACGACTTTTTTTCTTAATTTGAGCTAGAAAAATCTTCCCCCTGTTTCTTCCCCAATCCACGGCGCTGGTTTCTCTCAGCGTTACTCCTATGACCCTTCTTTCCGAGGAACCTTCGGTTGGCATAATTTTTCTTTCGAAGTATGTTGCAAGTCCCCAGGCTTCTTTTGCCCCAGATGCCGCCAACGGAAGTACACATTGCTTACACACTCTTGTTTTCAGCCATGCATACATATCCGCAGAAAAATAAAGACAAATTAACATGACCATCCGGCCGACCGACCTAAAGATCGACCGACCTACTTACTCGCCATAGGTTTTCTTCACGAAGCCCGAACTGGTTGTGGTACTGACGTGACCTTTGCAGAATACATTGTTTTTCTGACGTAGAGGCACTCAAAGTCACGATTTTTTGAAATTTAATCCCCAAAGGTATCAGAAAAAGCTTAAACGTATTTTTAAAAAATCACTTCCTTCTTTATTTCAATTTCACTTTGGCCAGTGAAATTACCGCATTGCCTGTGCCCACAAAAATAGCCTTTGCAGATGCAGGATACCAATTATCCTCCCCTATAACAAGGATTAACTACTAACAGGCCTCTAAAGCGTGTAGTAAAGACTATAGCACACTGTTAGAGTCAAATAATTTGTTTTGGCAACTAAAAATTATACAGATGTGTGAAAACAAGTCGACAGATATTTCTGAACTGTCATCTTTAGCGAAATACAAAAAGTAGCACCTGGCCTAAACATTTTTTCGCCACTCCTACGATGCCCTACTGTGCCTGAAAATAATATCGCATTAAGTTTTGCTTTTTCATGAGATATGGGCACCACAGAGGGAACTCTAATTTTAGTATAAAAGTCCTCCAGATTATAACGCATTTATAGTGGCTAAGCGGGTTCCATAAAAGTTAGGGCTACTTACTAAAATTAAACAGGACCTTTTTTATGACGTTAGTCCGTTACGCTACTGAAGATTGTGCAACCAGTTGCTTACGTTATCGTGCAGGGACTTCCTAAAGCACAATATTTGTGGTAATTCCCTCGCCATGCCCAAGGATAATTTAGTATACAAGCATACCTTTCGGGTGAGAATGGGATATTTTATGCCAGAGAGCTCGTGAAAGCGCATTTCTTTCTTACTGTCACACAATAAGTCAGTCTCACGTGCTCGATATATGTAATTGCCTAATAAGTTCTGGCAAAACTTTACATAATGAATAATTTTTCGCTGGATGTAAGTATACATCACTCCAGCAGTGCGCCAGGCCTCGTACGTCCGATTTAAAGAGCAAAACACGCCAAAGAACTCGTAACATCGGCTTGTAACCGTTTCATGCTTAGGACATCTCGAATCACGATGCTCCTGAGTGAGCGATCTCGGTTGGAGTAAGCGTAGACCTGTCGATATGAACGAGAAGGTGAGGTTGCTCGACTGGATTCGTAATTCAAAGCGCAAAAAGACGAAACACTAGGGATTGCACAACAAGACCGCTACGTCAGCAGTTCTCGCCCGTCAATTCTATCTCTGCCATGTTGTGGTGTTTATGTAAACAAAGATCCAATGTGGAGGCATTTTTACTATACATATAAGACACAGAAGACCAATTCAACGAAGCTTTAAAAATTGAGTAATATATTAAAATTGGTTTACTTTCCTTTATACCTTAATGCTTCTTTAAATTGATACCTATCCTATATTTCGTTTATAGAGTAATTTTTAGATAACGAACTCAGTTATATAAGTCTAACTGAAGTTTAGATAGATTGAGGAATGTATGAAATTGGTTTAATCCTTTTTTATTGTTACGAATGATGTTTACAAATTGCGTAATTTTTATGCATACTATTTGTATAAGCAACCCTACTGTATTTTTATACGGGTTTGCATTAGTACACTAATTCGGCAACCTTACGAACGTTATATACGTCGAGGGATCTTGATAATACATCTGGGAAAGTACTATTTCTCTTGACCAGGTTAATGAAGAACGTTCCTAAAAATCTTGAGCTGCGTTTACAGGCATATGTTGTTCAGATATAAATAAGTAAGTTATCATACCGACATGAAACAATACCAAAGAAATGAATTTTTTGGGTGCTACAATAACAAATCTGAAATGGTGTTGTGATGGTTGGCAACAACATTTTGATCCCAAAACCTCTTTGTTTTCGGGCCTAACCACATTGCAGCATTTGTAAAAAACTGTTTTACGTCGTACGTTATTAGTTTTACTTCGTGCAGGGTAAAAAGTGTCACAAACAGTAATGTTCACTTCCGCACATTTGCAGAGTAGTCTTTAGACAAAGATTCCAATTCGATAAACTTACGGACCCGGGATATAATGTAAGCGTTGTGCAAACGCCTTTTAATAAGAACTGACACGACATTTTTAGTGTTACGTTTATTTCGCTGCTATAGGTGCCTAGCATGCAGCCCTGTAACCATAGAATGGCACAGTAAAGGGTCAAATGCAGTGTCAATATTTATTTACGGCGTCGTTTAGTCGTGGCCCTTTCAGTTTCGGAATACCTAGGCGGCCGCCATGACAGTAAGGTGCTCTTGACGTCACTGTTCTCGTCGCATCCCAGCCGGCTGCACGCGCACGACTGAGCTAGCAAGAGTACATTCTGACCGGTCATGGTCCACGCGACCCAGCAGCATAACGTCAGTCCACAACAAAAATTTAAGCCGTTCCACTCAATGTGAAAGCTGTCGGGACTCGGAAGTGCAGAGCAGTGATTCGCCATAATGAGCTGTATACCGCCGTTATCCGCTTACTGCCACCACCCCATGCGATTCAAATTTCCCACCTTCGCAGTGCTCGCGCGCCCCCTGCCTGAAACTGCGCCAGCGGGAGTTCTGTTTCCTTTTTGCTTTGTGCCAAGAAAGACGGGCGCAATCTTGCACGTTTGCCCCGTGTTTTTTGATTCACTAGCCGCCATCTATTCAAGGGTGATATTCCATCATTTGTATCAGTTTTATTTACACGAAAAAGACCCTAGTTGCGATTTTTAAAGTCTAGGATAATTGTGATAATTGTTAAAGAAGCGTTTTTGGTACTGAGAAAACGTCATTCGACAACATACTATTCATCTATACTTTTACCGAGCCACATTTCAAAAAAATACGGACATTTGTTTCTATATATTCGGATGGATAATTTTCAGACGCAAAAAATCAAATCGCTAGTTGACATTGTAGGAACCATAAATATTGATGAATAACATACTGAATAAGTTTCAGACGACTTATATAATTATGTTTACGTTTGAAAAATCTTGTCGTTTTTACCTCTACATCAGGGTAATGAGACGGTGCAAAAGTTCCATAAGTTCGGTGAAATTATTTGCTGGAAAACCTTCTTCCGAACCCTCCGATTATGACACGTTTGCATTTCCGCAGCTTATCGTCGCACTTGAAATTACTAGTCGCTACGCCGCATTCTCACCTGTGTGGCACCCTTGCGATTTCTTCGGCATCGTCGAAGGTATCGGGCAGTCCAAGCCTCGAGTCTCCGGCAGCATAGCCGCCATTGCAGCGCCCAGGACCCCGGCCGCACCAAGCACTGTCGCAGCAGCGTAGACAGAAGACTGCCTCTTCTGCGAGAAGGCACCACCTTTTTTACCACGAAACGGACGTGGATATTTTGATTGATGATTGATTGATTGATTGATTGATTGATTGATTGATTGATTGATTGATTGATTGATTGATTGATTATTGATTGATTGATTGTATTGATATTGATTGATTTATTGATTATTGATTTATTGATTGATTTTTGATTGATCGTAGGGTTTAACGCGCCGACGCAGCGCAGGCGATGAGGCGCGCCCTAGGGAGGGCTTTGTATTAATTTTGACCACCTGGTATCTTTAACGTGCTCCGAAATCTCGAACACACTGGCGTTTTTGCTTTTCGCCTCCATCAGAAAAGCAGCCGCCGCGGCCGGAGAATCGAACCCGCGACCTTGTGCTCAGCAGCGCAACGCTTTAGCCACTGAGCCACCGCGGCGGTTCGCGCGGAAATTTTCCCGGAAATTGTTGTTCCCACACGCAGATTCTCTGCACTCGTATTATACCCTCGTCAGAATACATTCGTCCTAATTTTAGCGCGCAGTTTAATCAAAGAAGGTGTATAATAAAGGTTACCGCGAGGAGGTGAGTGACCCAGCAGCTCTTTTTCGCGACTTGTGACGCATAATACCAGCGCCAATTACTGAGGCTTCAAAAAACCAACCACTGATCAATCGAAAAAAGTTCATGAGCCTAAAATAGCGACCTTAGGATGTGTTATATGACCAATAAATTCTGGACAATATTTTCAGCGAAACTGCCTGCATCTCACAAGCTTTGGCGCGCACAAAGCCCGAAAAAAAAAACGAATATCTTCATTTAGCCCTATTGTCACGTACCTAAGAACAACGAAGAGCTTTTTTAGTAAACAATGTCTATTGGCTTGAACTTGCACTTTCTAATAAACCAGAAGAAAACACAAGCGACAAAGAACGAGTAAACAAAGTTGTGTGCACAGTCGGACGTCGGCGAATGGAACATCACGCGTTTTTCTCTGCATACATGTATCTGGGTGCACTCTCCTTTTCAGAACCATCCAATTGACCCGAAACATTGTAGATCAACAAAGAACAGTCTGAGATAGGGAAGACAAGGTCAAAACTTTTTCCTTATCAAAGAAAAATAGCCCGGCGTGTCAGAGCAAATGGACGTTTCGGTAGAAACGCAGGGTAAGATAACGGGGTGCCGCTACGCGCTGGTATCAAAACATCGACAAAACTAATTCCAAGGCATAGTCTGTGGCAATATGAAGTTGCCGGTGGAATCCCGCAAGATCTACGTGACTGACAGCCTTACAAAAAATTTCGATTAGAGCATACCTAATGCCCCAGACTGAACGGTCGCTTGATTTATAGCGTGTTTCTCTCTATTCCCGGAGATGATTTTCCCCCGAAAGGCTTTCTATTCCCCCAGAGACTCATTCGGTAGACCGCGCGACCAAAAGACACGCATTCATGCGTCACAAAGCACACTCACCAGCTTTGTAAAGTTTTGCCAAACTTTGTGTCTTAAGAATTGATTTTGGTGTCGTAGTCAATGTCATGGGATGGGCCAAAGATGGACAATCGCCCATGCGGGGGTATGTGCCATCAAGACTGTTCGAGCAAGTTAACCGTCAAAATAGCCGAAGCAACAAAAAAGTGACGTCGGAAGAAGAGGAAGAGGAGGGGCACGAGATTGAGTGAGGAAGCAGAGGGAGAAGAAGAGGAAGAGGAAGAATTCGAACGAACAAGGTTCCTGAAGGCTGCCTTCAAGACTCCCGCTCCCGCTATGCAGTAGCCGGGACCTCCCGAGGCCATTGGGACGAGGCTGGGAACTTCATCCATGGCTGCCGTGCCTGCGAGCTGACCGTAGTATCGGTACAATGAACAAGAATTATCGGCAGCCCGAAGTGGTGCACCCCGGGCCACTACCGAGAGGGCGCCGACAACCCTAGCGAAACTTTGCGTGTTTAGGGAGAATTAGTTTATCACGTTCTTGTTCCCCTTGTCACGCCATTTCACTATCTCGTCCCGCAGTAAATGTTCGTGTTCAGCTACTATCCGTCTCAACGCTTGTATCTTGCGAGACATCTCTTGGAAAGTGTCCTAGCGAAACTTTGCGTGTTTAGGGAGAATTACATTTTATCACATTCTTGTTAGCGAGCCTTGTCACGCCATTCTGATTCAGCCGCGATCTCGTCCCGTCTCAGTAAATGTTCGTGTTCAGTACTACTTCCGTCTCAAGCGCTTGTGCATTTTGAAATCAGTTGTGTAATCCCCGCGGTGAGGAGATCTCCTTTCTGCCCAAGGAACTCGGCGAAGCAAGCGAACACCAATAACATCACAAGTGGCGTGGCGCCCGTCGCGACTTCGTCATCGCCGTCAAAGCCTCTGACCTTGGGGAAAAAATGCCGTAAACACCGCGCATTGACGCTCGTATCTTTCTGGTCGAAGCAGAGAGACGGGAAAACCGACCAACTGACATAACGATACGCTACTGAAATTGATCTATTATTAACGTAATAAAAATACGGCACATACGTACCAGTCTGTATTCGTCCGTCGCGACGGAGCTACGAGGCAGCGGTGCCGACGGCAGGGCGTTCGTGTGTTGTGGCTATCGCGTAATGGTCGCTTTCCCGTCCACCGCGTATCCCACAACTCTTGCCGCTCGTGCACTTAGAAGCATTGAGCGTTCAAGTGGTGTGAGGTTGTTAAATGCAAGCCCGAGCTCCTCGGCGAGAGTTTTGTTTTCCGGATCAGGCGATTCCATGACTAGGGCTGCGGGTGCACTAGGTTTTACTAGTGTTTTTAAAATGGCCGCCGTCTCGGTCGACTCCCGCGTGTGGGTGCTATATGGAGTCGACATACTAAGTATCTGTTTCATGCACCAGCTCGTATGACGCCATTGTTCACGTCACGGAATGTGCAATTTTAGCGGGAGATTTAAAATTTTGGCTTAAATTGCCTTATTTCTCAGTGAATAAAGCATCATTTGCTTCCGGAAAGCGCTTGGGGTACTATGAAACACCTAATCTTTCGAATAAAACAAACTTTTGTTTTTTCTTCATGGCTCCTTTAAGCGGCGATGAGCTTTCAGAATGGGTGCGGAGGCAACCGGAAGAGCGGCGGAGGCAACTGGATGGCCGTCGTGGGGCGTCTCCTGTGCCGGTGGGGGGCGGCCGTGCCTGCACCCTTCCTTCGCGTCCATGGTGACCCCTTCTTCGCCTGTGGGGTCGGCGGGGTCGGCGGCCGGTTCCGCGTCCGCTCCAGTATTGGGGGTTCCGCAGCATTCCCTGCAGCTCCGTCTGGCGACGCCCTCCGCAACACAAAGGAAAAATATCGCAACGCTCAAGTGTAAATAAAATTTACGATAAGGTAAATAAAAATAAATAAATAAAAATAAAAGTCCACATTCAACCCATCTGAAATAGGGCTGGGTCCCGTCACATTGATTGATTACAGTTATTGTTTTTAACTACCATTGTTATTTAACTACCAAATAAGGCTACCATTGAAACTCTGGTGGCCATGGTTAAGCATATTAATTTTTGTATGCCGGCCACGGATTAATCTTGCTGTGTTTTTCACACCTGGCCTGTTGGTGGCAGCCCTATGTCTCCTCACTCCGTGTGACGCAATAGGTTTCCCCCATTGTAGGGAGTCTTCTGACCACCGTCTGCCACTAGGTAGCGGTTTCGTGCACGGAGGGGGGATGCATGAAGTAGGTTTCGTTGCGTTACCGCGACTGCGTCTCCTTGGGTCTTGTCACACAAGGCCCCGCACCTGCACGCAATACTTGGATCGGTAGGTCCTCGGCTGTTGCTGTGACCATGATCCCGCATACTATAGTGTGGCGCAGTTTTTGGTGTACTTGGACAACACGTGGCGGCAAGCTTCGGCTTGAGAGGAGCAAATGCTGCCTCCCTGGGATGCTCTCAGGGAACTTCCAGGACTGCGCGTGTCTTACACGTGACTGCGCATGAATGATGGGCGCTTGGGGGCCAACTACGGGGTTCACCCGTTGGCAGTCCGTGCATCAGGTTGGTACGTGGCGCACGTACGCCCCGACTTTTCAGCACAACCATCAGAGTTCTTTCGAGGAAATGGCGGATCTCCACTTTGACGGTTCGAATTCCTCCTGCCGGATAGCAACATTTATCACATTTTATTTACTTTTTGTTTTTTTAACTGCACCTCATCACTCTTATTATTTCTTTATTTTAGTTCTAATTTTGTTTTTTAGTTCTTTTCTGTTTTCGTTTTTCCTTCATTTTTTGTTCCGTACCTCCTCACTCTTTTTTTTTATTTTCCCTCCTTCATCTCTTTTTTTTTTCATTCTTTCTCTCTGTGGTGGTGAAGCAGCGGGGTAAATCGGACAAAAACGGACAGATAGTCTTATGCCCCTCTCTGCGGCTTCGTGGTACGCTTCGTTAACGGCCTGAATGCATCTTTCCGTTGGACACATCAAGTTGGGCTGGTCTGGTTGCGGAGAGGCTGGAAGGAGAGCCTAGGCTCCGTAAGAGAGAGAGAGAGAGAGGCTCCGTAAGGAGTTTGCCATTACCGGGTTGCATACCTCGTATGGAGATTGCCCCATTACTTGTGGGATAATGTCATATCAAGTGTAACTTTATTGACTTCACGAACGGACACCAGATTAGGAGATTGTCCACTACTACACTGGCTGCCTGGATTCCCGGAAGAAAGATTGGCGACTCTACGGTGCATACCCCGATAGGGAGATTGGCCGATTTCTTTGGGGCCAATGAAATGTCAGCCAACGGTAAGAACTTGTGTGACGGACCATCATAGCAGAAATTTCAACAGCTGGTATCCACTCTTAAAGATAGTTTGTGGCAACAACTAGCACCAAGGTTTGTATTGCTACTAACATTAAAAGTGGTCGCAATGGCTGATTTAGGTTCCTATACTGGTTTGGGGTAGGTGGGGGGTTGCTTTGGTTTTGTTTTTGTTTATATACCCCAGGTTTTGTGGCCACAGTGACTGGTTGCCATGAAACCTGAAAACACCGTTGCCGAAATCTTCGGAACTGGGGTTCCTTGCGGCACTTCCGTGAAACCTATGCAGCCGTTGGCTTGGCCCTCTCTCCGCTGGTTACTCCTGCCGGGATTCCCTGCCTCGTGTGCTGGGGGGGCAGCCGTGGAGGGCCGGTGGTTGTTCAGCGCCTGGCACCAAAGAGGCGTGTCGGGCAGTTCCTCTCAAACAACGGCTTCTCCTTCCCAATGGAACTGAATCAATAACGGCTGCCAGATGGGTTCTTGATGGAAGAAGCTTTTACGTCACCCGGGACGATGACGACCTTATTCACTTCAGTAACACAAGACAGCAAACACTGGTGCTTGTGGCTCTTCGAAGTGCGAGGTCTCTCTTTTACTTTTCTTTTTTTCGGACTCTTTGTGTGCTTGTGCGTGGACTAACCGGGCTGGGGTGGCCCGATGCTTTTGGGGATGCTTTTTGAGGCACCGACTTCCTTTCGCTGGAGTGGGGTGTGTGCCGGTTTTGTGGTCCGCCGACCGAAGCAAGAGCCTCCTTTTTTGAGGCTTTACTTCATCGGAGTTCCTTTCGCTGTTGAGTGGGGTGTGTGCCTGTTCTGGGTAGTGCTATTCTCCGCCGACCGAAGCAAGAGCCTCCTTTTTTGTAACTTTTAGCTTTACTTCTAAATAATTTGGAGTCTCGGTTCCTGTTTATTTATTTCATTGGCATATCCTGCTCAATCTTAGGTGGTGCAGGTTTGTTCCCATTTTTATTTAGTTTCTTTCTTATTTTTAGGGAACTTTTATTTTTTAGTCTTAGTTCTTACGTATTCTTAAATATCGCCTTGCTTCCCCTAGGCTTGGCGTTGGGCAGGGGTACCGTACCGCGTATCACATCAGGTATGCTGACGACATTTTTATGTGGTTCCGTACATTCTGGCATCCTCTATCCAAGAAAACGCCCTAAAACGCCTAACCGAACGCCCTCGACAAAGAAACTCTGGCGCACCACGCGAGCTCTCATACCTCCGTTCAAACCTAGTCCCAGATGAGGTTGTGTGTGGTCTCTTACGTGAATGCCTCCTTTACGGCGGCCCACACGGGTCCCGTACTTACAGGAAGTAAATGTGCGCGCTACTTAACTATGGCACCTCCGTGCAACCGGTTGGCCGGCCTCACAGTTCGAACAACCAATTAAAGAGAAACTCGGCCCAAGTTCACTAAAACCCACAAGAAAAAATTTACAGTAAGGAAGAATAACCATTGCCAAATATCAGTTGCCAAATTTTTTTTACATCAGCTTGCCTAACATGCTGAAGTCTAATCCCAAGGAGTTCTGGCGAACCATAATTCCGTCCACTTCTTCAATAATTTTATGCGGCAACTCAGACGAAATGCTAGGCGATAAAGATTGTGCAAATGTACCTAATGGCGTATTCTGTCCCGTGTTTACGAAAGAGCGAACCATTACCTTCCCAGCAGACCGTACTGTCATGTTGAATAGTATGCCCTCAATTACAATTGAAGTCAGCGGAATCGCCTGCCTAATCAAAAACTTGAAGAATTCTTACGCTGCGGGGCCCGATAAAATTGTATGAAAAATGCTTATATGTACAACGGATGTGAACAAGCGCAATATTGGCAATGCTGTTCTCCCAATCACTGTGTTCTGGCCATATACATCTCGGAATGAAAACTCAGAACAATCGTCCCAATCTTTAAAAGTGGTAACAAATCATCGCAATCTAACTATCGTCCAATATCACTAACGAGCATTTTCCAAAGATTATGGAACTTATCATTTTCACAAATGTCATAATGATCTGGACAACAACAACTTCACATATCAGTCACAGCAAAGGCTTCCGGAAAGGGTTGTCCTGTGAAACGCAGCCCGCTACATACCTTCACAATTTGCACACCAACCTTGATAATAACACTCAAACCGACGCAATAGCTCTTGACTTCGAAAAGGCATTCGATAAAGTCCCTCATCGTCGTTTAATGCATAAATTGGAACAGCTTAACCTTGATTCATTTCTATTAGCCTGGATATGTAACTTCCTACAATAGAAACCATATCTAGTCGTAAGCAACACTGCTTCCAATACTATCCAACTTGCACTCTGGGTAGTACCACAAGGCACGTACTCGGACCGCTTCTGTTCCTCATATATATCAATAACCTGCCTTCCCCGAGTAACGAACCCCACTTCGGATTTTTTGCGCACGATTGTGTCATATGTAATAAATAATAGCCACAACGATCAGTTAGCCTTACTGAGCAGAACCTTTTAGTCTATTGAAAATTCGTTTTGTGTTTTGTAGCGAGTTGCAAACTTCAATTATTGAACTCAAATGTAAAACCATATCTCTTCCATAGACGTGCAAACCCACTTAAGTACAGTTACTCCCTCCATGATTTGTTACTCCAACCTACGAACTCGTACAAATACCTAAGTGTACATCTAACAAATGATCTTGACTGACTTGGTCCGTTCATGTTAACTTGGTTGTTTCTGTAGCAACCAAAACTCTCGGTATTCTCCAACGCAATATAAAACTGGCCCTTCCAGAACTAGAATTACTAGCCTACAGAACAGTGGTACGCGCGAAATTAGAATATGCAGCCCCTGTCTGGGATACCCATCAAAAGTACCTTGTTCAGGCATTGGAAGCTGTACAAAATCTAGCAGTAAGGTTTTCATTTTCAGATTATTCATCTTTTACGCCGTAACTGAGCTAAAACAACGTGCTTCTCCTCCCCTTATAATTCACTGCCGAAAGCTTGCCCGACTAGCACTCTTTCGTAAATATTATTACACACCGTCACTCAACAAAGACTTCATAAGTCGCGCAAGTTTTCGAGCAGAAGCAAAAACACATTTCAAGTATCGTATACCCGGCCCAAAACAGTTACATTTGCACACTCTGTTTTCCTTCGCACAGCCAAAGATTGGAACGATCTTCCGCAGGAACTGACGCAGGTTAGAGATTCGGTACAGTTCAGGCAATCGCTGTTTGCGTGCTTAGTTTGCGTGCATTGCTTTCTCCCCGATGGCACTTTTTCCATCATTTGCATATCTTTAAAGTCGATCTGATCCTTTTTTTGGTGTTTTAAACTTTTTTTTCATTCTTTCTTCTGGTGACCCGCCATACCACTTTTCCAAATCAATTGCTTGTCAAGTTCGTTCATATATCGCGTAATTTTTTACCTGTGAATTTTTTCTTCTGTGTGTGTGTCTTAAACTTTTGACATTTCTTCTGCTATTTTTCCCCTTCTGACCAACCCTCCCCTGCAGTTTTTCAAATCAATTGTTTGTGAAGTTCTTTGTTATTATCTTGCGTGGTTTTTACCAGTGATTTTTCGTTTGAGCTCACCCCTCGTGTAATGCCTGTTGTCCAGGCCTTTGAAGTATTAAAATAAATAAATAAATAAACTCTTGCACTTAATACAAGAAGTCAACTTGTTCCTGTACCTGCGAACTCGTGTATAGTTATGCCACAGGGCACACTTTCTAAATAAAAAAAGAAAAAGTTATGAGAAAATTTGAGACTACGGATTTATCACGACGCTGCCTCCTCTTTTTTGAACAAAAAGACAGTAAGTCAAGGAGTGTGATTAGAGCGCTGTGCCTTTATGGTTGTGCGCATAAATACGTCTGTGTGACGCATTGTCCACTGATACTGTAACAGTGCCCACATGTGTTCCGACTTGGGCCACATTGAATAATTGTAAACATGTGCTTTTAGCAACAGGTTGAGTGACAGTTGTTTGATTAGGCTTAAGTTGTTCTAATGGTGTGTAAGGGTTAAACCAATCACCCGCCGCGGTGGCTCAGTGGCTAAGGTGTTGTGCTGCTGAGCACGAGGACCGCGGGTTCGATTCCCGGCCATGGCGGCCGCTTTTCTGACGGAGGCTAAAGGCAAAAACGCCCGTGTACGAGATTTCGGCGCACGTTAGAGATCCCCAGGTGGTCAAACGGCGCGCCTCACCGCCTGCGTTGCTTCAGGGCGTTAAACCCTACAATCAATCAAATAATCCCATGATTCGTGCAGTCTTCAGAAGAGCGCTGTAAAGTTGCGGAAACTATTACTGGCATTCGGAGTACATCCAGACCTGATTGACACTATCTGCTGCGCCGCACAGACTGGCTGCGGGACACACTGGTAATTACAAACTGAGCTGTGGAGCACAAAAGAGGAGTTTTTACATGCGCAGTGGCAGCGTGACCGTTGTGCTGCTTACACAAATTTTTGGAGGGGGAAAATGAGTACTGCGGATTCAAAGTTACTGTTGCCCCATCTTATAATTACACATGACAAATGCCCCGGAATGAGAATCTTATTTTTTCGTGCTAGGTCTTATGGCGCTGCTTACACATGCAAGGGCAGACAAATGCACATTCCGGATTACAGGACAAAGAGAAGGCGCTGCGCCTGTGGTCCTTCTGTTCACTGTTTTTCTTCTCAACAACTGGCCCATTAGAACTTTTAAAACAGGCAAATTGGTCGTTCACAACAGCTAGATAATATTTCTGATATTTATCATTATCATCATCATCTTATGGTGCTGCTTCGAAAAGACATAAGTGCAAGGGCAGAAAACCTGGGCCAGGTACGAAAGAAGGTGATGAAATTAAATACCCAGCGGGAGAAAACCGATAATCTGGGAACACTGTGCAATCCTACTTTGGTTTCGGTCCGTAGAGCCCTTGCGAGGAAAGATTCAAGACGATAAAAATTGTTCGGGCTACAACAATTACGAAGAAACACAGTGCAAAAGACAGGACAAAGAAAGGAACCTCAAACCACAGGCGCTGCGCCTGTGGTCCTGTCTGTTGCACTGTTTTTCTTCGTATTACAACTTACCAACTGGCCCATCAGCAAACCCTAGAACAAATAATTTGAATAAAACAGGCAAATTGGTCGTTCACAACAGATTCCCTGATACAAAGAGGTAATATTCTCTGATCTTTATCCTTATCACCGTCGTCACCATCACATGGGTTCTGCTGCTCGCATTTCTCAGTGCATGTGCTACCGCTTACGCCAAGGCCTCGAAATTCGCGCTGACATCCTCATGGTCAAGAATACAATTTTTTCAGTGCTTTCTGGATTGTTTTTGTGCGTTAATACTTGTTTTTGTTCATTAATAGCCATTTCCAATTTATGTATGTCGGTGGTCTCCTTCGTCGTGTGCGGTTTCTAATTAGGTACACATTTTCAGGGGTGCTTCCTGCGGGAGATTTAACATAGCCATTTCCAATTTAGCTAAATAAACGTTCGCACTTCTTACGGGGCTGGGGTCAGGTGTAGTTTGATGGACCAAAATTTGCTGAGAGTTTCAACGGTACTTCCCTACGGAGGCTTCGCAACTCACCAGTAGGGTCACGAAGGGTGCCAGAATACCGCCTACGCGCCCGACTGTGAAGCAAACAGAGAATCCGAAGCCGCGGGCTGCTGTCGGGTACAGCTCCAAGGTCCAGACCCACTTGAATGCCGCTGACAGGGTCATCATGAAGCGGCCCACCATGGACAGGGAGAGGCCAACGTAGTAAAATTCTGCGAGACGGAGGTTAAACTTACCTTTCAAGAACACAGCAAAAAAGGAGCGGCAAATTATTAGGCAAACGTAGTGCCATTGGGCCTTGTGGACTCGGCTTGTGCCTTTTCCGGCATAAATTATCCAAAATCATAACAATCACAAATCGTGAGGCAGCGCTCCAACAGTCCTTATGGCTGGGATATCTTAACCGAACCAAACCGGATATCTTAACAAAAAGACATCTTAACCGAACGCAAAACTCCGGGTTGAAGATAATGTGCTTCGACAGTGGGGGGTTCAGGTTCAATAAGGTGGCTGCAATGCACACGTAGCGACTGCTGCGGCATCAGTACCCCTAGAGGAAATCATCACGCTTCCGCGTAAGTCACTGCGCTCGAGGAACCTGTCCCTAATTCAAGACAAATGCGCAAACTATTACGCCGCGCTGCGCTGAGCTTCACCTTGTCGGTAGACGATTGACGATGCAATGCAGAAAGGCTGCAGCGTATCAAACCGTCAATGTAGGCTTTGAGGTGCAGATGCGTTGAACAACATTCACGGCCCCAAATGGAATAGGCGAGGTATTCATAACGTGAGACATTGCCGATATTCGGCCACATAACCTTCTTAGCTAAGCTGACAAAGAGAACTTTCGGTCCATGACAACTCCAATTAAGATACCTGTAAGTCCGGACGTAAGGAAGGGAGTGACTACTCAGCAGGAGTGGGTACCTATCCGTGCTTTTTCATGTAAACGCTGGCGTCGAACAAGTTAATCCTTTATTCATGCATGCACAGAAACCACGTTCTGCTAGAAAGAAAAGGTACGTGATCTCAGCTAGTGCCACGCCTCCGCGGTGAAGTTTGTTCCCCGCAGTTAGTCTTCGCACCATGATTTGCAGTACGATCACCAGCGCAGCCGGCCTAGAAATGGCAGCGCTAAAATAAAGCGCAAGTTCCACCGTGACTCATGGCATTGACAATATTGCCTCAGCTAAATACGAAATGGGACCAAACTTTACATACGTAAACGCCGTATTACGGAGACAAAAAGACTCCTTTTTAGCAGTTGCATTTCTGCTTAATGACAATTTTTCATTGCCAAGAAAATCGTTTTGTTTACTGGTTAGGCTTAAATATTTGGCTACGTAATCTTATAAACAGTGCAAATCTTACCGCCTCTCAATAAAACTGCATGGCGGAAGGTATTTCCAGTACCCAACTTTGTTCGGTTCATCAAGCACCTCGATTTCTTTTTCTCCAAATTATTAACACCTCTCCAATAATACCTCTATATGCAGCGACATTCCCCAAGGCAGACAGCGTTGAAAACCACCAAATCCTAAGCGACACCACCCAGCATTGCCTAATATTACCGCTATGCTACCGTGCCTATAAACGACCGAATGAACACGGAAACGTGGGCCTGTTGGTTAACATTCATGACAGTAACTTGGCGCTCACTAAACGGGGACACAACGAAGAAGAGACACAAAGGCCAGAGCTCATTAACAGCAAGTTGGCGCTGGTCTTCGCGTCTATTTCCGTTGTGTCGCCTTTAAGTGCGCGTAAAGTGATCGTCATGAACGCCAGAATGTACTTCATCGGTCTACGCACCTGTAGGAGTTAACTGCTCTGCGACCGCCACGGCCGCTCCTATAAGGAGAGAAGAAACTTGCGAAGGCCTACGACGACAATAGTACACCAAAGCCAGTGCCAGAAATGAAGCGGGCATTTCGGCTGCTGTAGAGGCGGCAAAGTTGACCATGTAGTTGCCTTTGATGTGCACCGAGTTGGTTACGAAGGTGTAGTACAGGATGCCGTCGGCGAACCTGCGCAAATTGACTAGTTCGTCACATCAGATTATTCATTGGCAAAATCCACTGTAAACGTACCACGACGCAAAGAGCTTCATGGTGTTATTCCTGATCACTCTGTTCCTGAGGATCTCTAAAGGTCCCACTGAGGTTGCCGACGCTTCTCGTATTTTTACCACGATATTGCTCATGTGGGCGTGCCAGTCGGGAACCGTCCTACGGTTCATCCTCAGTATCTTGGCAATGGCGCGTTGGGCGCGTTTTTCCTGTCCTGTCGTGATAAGCCAGCGGGGCGACTCCTGGACAACGCTGCGGAAAGAGGAAATAATTGTTTTTAACATATTAGTTGCACCGTTTGATTATGAATGAATCTGGCTACCTGGCAGACATTCTTCTGAATCGGTAGACCGAGGAGCGGGCTGTTTGCGCGTGTGACATTCAGCGCGGTGACATACTGTATGCACTATTCTGAAACCCCAAACCAAACTTATAGGCAAGAGTACGTACAATTTTAGTCTCTACCTTCTTGCAGACTTAGCCCCAATTTACTGTACCATAGACGAAAAATCTTCGCCTGAATTTTCCACCAAACCCACCGAAAATTTGACATCCCTTCCAAAAGAAAGTTGAAAGAAGCGGGAAAACTCCGTCCAAATCAACTAGAATTCTTCAAATGAATCGTCAAACCATCAATGACCCGAATCGCAAATAAAGAACGAAACCATGCGACGATTTTCCGCGAGCTGAGTAAACACATCTGCGAACGATTTCAATGTATACAGATACGTGTTTTATGAGATAAAGGCATATGTGCTATGGTACTGCTTCGTCATGATCGATGCGTGTAGAGTCTTATCTATAAGCCGTTTTTTTTCTCGAGATTTTCAAGTAACCCTTGTGAAAGAATGCAAGCCTGGTTTCACGCACGCGCCATGTGTCCAGAGACCTTATCAGAGCTTTTTGATTGACGAACCGGTCAATGGGGAAATGCATTATTTTTCTATCGGACGCTATCGGTAGCACTGAGAGAGCTTTCGCTTTAAAAGTTTAGACTGTACTACAACATTGAAACCCGGACGTGCAACCACTAACGTTGGGCCAATTTTCCTAATGCTTCACGGCGTATTTGTTGACAGTTTGGCTGCCGTGAAGTTTCTAGCATCACATGCCGATGGCGTCTTAATTAAAACACACGGAACCTGACTATTCCTCTAATCACAAATATTTTGAGTGGTGACAAGTTCTGAACACTCTTCTACAATTATAAGGGCTAGATTACGGAAAACTTGCCCAGAAAGCATGACTAGACATTTTTGATTGCTCTTATTTCCGCATCATGTCACGTAAGCTTAAAGCGTATATTTACACCAAAATTACTCAATATCACCAACTGCGAAAAAAGCACTCAAGCACTGCAGCAAGACAAATGGAGAAATCAAACCACCACGCCGGAGCGCACGCCGATCAACGAACACGCCCGCGCAGCTCCCTGCCGTGGTTTGAACCGTGGCGACACCTACCGGAGCGGGCGGAAACTATAATAGCAAACTGTTCGCATGGCGACGCAGTGAAACATTCCCCTCGCGAGGGGCACGATCAAATGCAGAGCATTTCCGGGGCGCACGACGTTAAGTAGTTTGCGTTACGTTAATGTTGTTGCACTTGTGGCAACTGCTGACGAGAGAGCGCTCGTCAGCAGTAATTTGAATGAGTCAACGATATAAGGCGCGTTCGTAGCGTCCCATTCTGTGTCGGCTTTGTCACCACGATGCGCTCCGCCCGCAGGGTCGAGGGATCGAAACCTGCGCCGGATAGTATTTTCTTTTTTCTTTTATATGTAGGGGGAGGGGTGCGGACTACGACTACGGACGCCTACGGACGTCAATCAGAGGAGGAAATGAAACTCGCGGACCCCCTGCCGCGGCTATGCGTGAGCGGCTATGACGTGGCGCGGCGATGACGCAACACAATTCCACTTTAAATCCAATCGCCAATCCAAACCAACCAATCCATCCAACCAAGCCAATCCAATCGAATCCAATCCAATGACAGACCGACGGGGAGCGATGCGGACTACGACTACGGACGTCAACGCGGGTGACATGATGAGTTACTGAAATGCTCTGCATTTAAAACCACGCAGGCGCAACGTATAAAAACCGATCCACGGTTGGCCCCCTACGCTGAGGCCAAACAAGGGCAAGAAAGGGAGCAAGTTGACTAACCTGCCACCTATCAACAGAAAGTTGAAGCAGTACTCGGATGCTTGCGGCTGCTGCCGTAAGTCACCAGAGACCGCAGAAACATAAACAAACGTTGCTTAACCTAATGCTTCATAATTTTAAAAGCAAGCTTATTTCTTTTAAACTGTGTTGTTAAAGCTAAGTTCACTTTTCGTCCCCTAGGTGCCGGGCCAATACACTTGCCCCAAAGTTTTTACAAAGCAGGGATGCTCACACGGCGCGGGTTCTGCAGCGGAGTTTCAAAACTACTTTATGCGTAATAACTCTGGTTTACACAGGTAATGGAAGTCTTCTGGTACAAGACGCAGTACTCACAGCATAAAAGGCACGCAGGCCAAAGCGCTAAGTCCTATGACGAGCTGAAGGAGTCGCCAGCTTCCGAGAAGGTGGGCCACTCCAGGGAGCGCCAGCCCCGAGAGGGTGAAGCCCGCAGTGTAGGGTAAGTTAAACAGAGTCCGGTAACGGGGGTCCAAGATCTCGACAACTGCGGGGAGAGACGTCACCGAGTACTTGTTCGTAGAATGTTTTATGGTACTAGGCCAGAAAGAGATAAAAGAGGTCGAACTAAAGGTGCGATGCAGACAAAATACAGACAAGGCTTGTATTTTGTCCGTATGGTAACTTTCATTCAACTACTTTATCTCTTGTGTTGTTTAGCGGAGGCATTGCTACGCAGAACACCAATCACAGAAAAATTTAACGCAAACAACAAGGCATTACGCTAGATGAAGGTGAAAAGAGTGGCGACTCACCAGCGAGTTTCCCACACTGCCACGTTGACGTCACAAGGACTACCTTTCTGCGATTCGGTACCACCGACAAACGTTACAGTTGATAAACATGATTGCGCGATAATGGTTGCGTGACATGATCACGCACACATTCGTAGAGTGCGTCTTGTGGTTGAATCAAACAAACCATTGCAAGTTTGGCTCATTTAAAAGGTTTCTTGGTGAAAATACGCATCAATTCAATGTTAACGCCAATTTTAAACGTTTAAGCTGGAAAAGGCTCGAACTAGAGCGAACTTTGGTGCCTTATCGGAACTTTCTGGCACTGCCATGGCACTGTAACTGGAAAGAGCTACGGCTAGCAAACATTTTTGTACAATAGGAGTGGTGCATCGGGTTGCGTTTGACTGCACCGTGCGAATGACGGAGTGGAGTTCACACACTGCTTACTATTTGTGATGCGTCCCCAGTGACGTCTCGGCTGACCTTTTGTGCCGGGAAACTTCAAAGTTTGTAAATGTTTGTGCACTTTTTTCTGTGAAAACGGCGTTTTCGGGCCTGAATGAAATGAAACAGTTCTAAAAGGCTAGCTGTTTCAAAAGTACCGTGTTACCTTCGCGGTACCTTTAAGAAGGTACTGTACCTGACTTACCTTTGTTAAGTCAGGTGCAGTATTTCTTCGAGTGCGGGTGATTCCTAACGCGGCGTATCATCACTCTATCCACCCCTACTATAAGGAATAAATCAATCAGGAGTTCCTTATTAAATCGCCAGGGCCTTTACACCGCGCAACGAAAAAAAAACGAAAAAGCCAACTACAAACAAAAGTTTAACCGTGGCCAACTTTTCACCCATAATGAAACCTGAACGAAATTGTCATGATTCAACCAACAGGCGCAATTTGTACCCACAGATCAATGCGATTATAATGTCGAATATCGTGTAGAGTGAAAACAACAAACTTTAACATGAACTCCATACGATGTTAGCTGTAAGGCAGCATACAATGCCAACAGCAGAACGGCAGACCAACTTCTGCTACAGAGAAATAAAATACAACCGACCGAGCAATCAAAGAAATGTACCATTCAGTTCGTGCGAGGCGATAAGATCACGTTGTGCAAATCTCTACACTTCTGAACTGAACAAATAAAATGAGCTGTACCGAGAAACTTTGAGCGCAACGTGGCCTGAAGTCGAACCTGTTCCTATTACAGGAACCGAAAGCACGAAAAGGGTGGCTTTTAACAGCGGAGCTGCTTAAGCTTGAGCTTGGGTCCTGTGGCGTTAGCAAAAAAAAATACCAAGAAAGAAACTTGCGCTTACTGTGAAGGGTGCTACACCGCAGATATGCCATTATAACACTGAAGCTGGCTTTTGTGCCTGCTCGAGTGTGGGCACTTTGGCCTAATGCGCATGCGCACCCCTTAGTATACTTTTTTAAATCTGGACAGTCTATTGCGCTTCTAAAACGCAAAAACAAAATTGGCGCAACTTGCAGCAGTGCTGCAAGGCTGGGGCACGAAAAGCGAATCTGTGGTTCGGTCGACCTGCTCCTTCCCTCCCTGGATCCGATGCTGCCTCGTCGGGGTCGTATGTTTGAGGAGACCGACCTGTAACGGCCGTGTAAAATCAGCCTAAACTTGTCCTCACCCC
>CM023457.1:54166507-54289534 GCA_013339765.2 Haemaphysalis longicornis
AAGGGCAGAAAAAGGTGCGAAAGAAGGGAAATAATTAAAACCGCTGGGGTGTAAGAGAGGAAAGATTCAAGACGATAAAATTTGTTCGGGCTACAACAATACGAAGAAACACAGTGCAAAATACAGGACAAAGAAAGAAACCACAAACCACAGGCGCTGCGCCTGTGGTCCTGTCTGTTGCACTGTTTTTCTTCGTATTACAACTTACCAACTGGCCCATCAGCAACTAGAACAAAAAATTTGAATAAAACAGGCAAATTGGTCGTTCACAACAGATTCCCTGATACAGAGAGATAATATTTTCTGATATTTATCATTATCATCATCATCCTACATACTTGTTCTGCTGCTCGCATTTCTCAGTGCATGTGCTACCGGTTAAAATGCTGACAATTTTTTCAGTGCTTTCTGCAGGGGTTGTTTTTTCTGTGTTAATAATAGATTGTTTTCGTTTATTAATAGCCTATTAACGGAAGAACGAGAGAAGCGAGACCTGGGCCATGGCTGCCCTTAGCGGGGATGATAACTTTAATGACAGGGGTGCTTTGATGATGATTATATTGAACAGCGCATACCCAGCGGGAGATTTAACATCCTCCCGCGCCCAAGATAATCGATGGTTGAACACTGAATCCGCAATCCTAACACTTTGGTTTTCGGTCCGTAGTCAGCCCTTGCGAAGCGGTCTTCGAATTTGTCACCTCTTCTGTTTCCATCGATGCATGCACCATCGCGCAGCCTTCAGCACACCCTGTTGGCGCCAAGGTGTTGATTGATTGATTGATTGTAGGGTTTAACGCGCCGACGCAACGCAGGCGATGAGGCGCGCCGTAGTGGAGGGCTCCGGATTAATTTTGACCACCTGGGGATCTTTAACGTGCGCCGAAATCTCGTACACACGGGCGTTTTGCTTTCGCCTCCATCAGAAAAGCGGCCGCCGCGGCCGGGAATCGAGTTGGCGCCAAGGCGTAGCGTATGACAACCAACCTGGGCGAATAGCTCCCTCAAGCGTTTTCAGTCCCGTAGGTTTGTATAAACTGTAGTAAAGGTGGTGTCGGGCAATTCTCAAATTTTTGGTGTAGCCGTAGAGTGGTCTTCCCCAATCAGTATGTCGGCTGCCTCGAGTTTTCCTTTCGGTCTTTTCTACTTCTGAGAAGCGTGCTTTCGTGCTGGGTGTCAGAGTACTACGCGGCTCCACTGCTTCTTGTCCACATCTCGCGGTTTCTTGCCACTGACAAGCAGTGAACAGCAAGGTTTCTTCTGCCGTTTCAATTTCAGTTCGATCAAACGACTGCGATTCGCTTGTGACTGCAGCCTTTTCAACTACTTCGACGGTAGGAGCTGGTCGGGTCTTAAGTAGTTCCGATAAGGATTCACCCTTCATGAATTCGGGAACCAAGATGTTCTCAAACCCAAACTGCGGAGTATCTAGCCTTTCTTTCCCGTCCTTAAACGCGTGTTTTTCGTCTTCCATTTGGACGGAAGCAACCGAGTCGTCCTTGTCTGTTGCACGCGTATCCTCGCGGTCTTCACCTTTGCCTTTTGTTGAGACACTCGACGCTGCCTCGGTGTTGGGTCGCACCTGCAAGTTCATGTGTTCAGCCTTTTGGTATGGAGCACCCTGTGCTGCGACGACGGCTTGTTCCTGTACGGAGACTTGCGAGACGTTACCGGGAAAATTGTTGTTGATAGTCTTCTTCTCTGGTAAGAACAACAATCACTTCCCCGCGTCGCACGTCGCATTGTCTTCTTGCACCACCAGATCGTCTTTTTGCACCACCTTCATGGAGCTGTTATCCTTCGAAGGACCTCCTGGCCTCACGCTGTCGATGTCAGAAAAATCCCTTTGTTCACGGGTTGCCGACTCGAAATGGTTCCCAGACCCTTGCCATTTACATGTCTCAGCGTTAACTGTTGCATCCTTGACCTTTTGCACTACAATTGGCAAGGTCGCTGCCCGTGAGCGGACAAGAGAGTCACCTCGATGGGTTGTCGGGAGAACGCTGTTGGCCACAATGGTCAGTGGTCGAGGGAAATTTGGCCTGTTAGGAGTGGCGTTGGTGGTGCCTATCATGCCGGATGCCTTTGAGACCTTCAAGGCATTGCGGAGCCGGTTGAGGGGCGGCATATACTTCCTCGGTACGCCAAGGCCTCGAAGTATTCGCGCTCGACATCCTCATGGTCAAGAATATCGATAATTGTCTGGTCTATCTCGCAAATTGTGGCATCTTTGCTCTCAAGTAGATCAATGGTCGCTTGCAAGTCGTGCGGAGATGGAGACGGGGCTTCCAGAAGCTCATTCGCTGCCTTGAGCAGTCTTTCAGTAGCTACGCGAAAGATGCGTTGCTGCCGGCGCAGCTTATCCATTCGACACTTACTGTCGTCGTCACTGTACGGTCTGGGCCAGCCATGCCGACCTCCGCTGAGGGCGGGGTGATCAGTGGAAACAGCAGTCAACGGAATGGGGTTCTGGGTACCTCAAGCGGAGGGGATGTCGGTGGTCTCCTTCGTCGTGTGCGGTCATCCTCCCGGGTTTCGGCACCAGAAAATATTAACGGAAGAACGAGAGAAGCGAGACCTGGGCCATGGCTGCCCTTAGCGGGGATGATCACTTTACTGACAGGGGTGCTTTCATGATGATTATGATGAACCATACCCAGCGGGAGATTTAACATAGCCATTTCCAATTTATGTATTTCTAAATAAGCACACGTTCGCACTTCTTACGGGGCTAAAGCTGGGCTCAGGTGTAGTTTGATGGACCAAAATTTGCTGAGAGTTTCAACGGTACTTCCCTACGGGGGCCCCGCAACTCACCAGTAGGGTCACGAAGGGTGCCAGAATACCGCCTACGCGCCCGACTGTGAAGCAAACAGAGAATCCGAAGCCGCGGGCTGCTGTCGGGTACAGCTCCAAGGTCCAGACCCACTTGAATGACGCTGACAGGGTGATCACGAAGCGGCCCACCATGGACAGGGAGAGGCCCACGTTGTAAAATTCTGCGAGACGGAGGTTAAACTTACCTTTCAACAACGCAGGAAAAAAGAGCGGCAGATTATTAGGCTAATGTAGTGCCATTGTGCATTGTGGGCTCGACTTGTGCCTTTTCCGGCATAAATTATCAAAAATCATAACGATCACAAATTGTGAGGCAGCGCTGCAACAGTCCTTATGGCTGGGGTATCTTAACCGAACCAAACCGGATATCTTAACAAAAGGATATCTTAACCGAACGTAAAACTCCGGATTGCAGTTATTCTGCTTGGACAGTGGGGGTTCAGGTTGAAGAAGGTGGCTGCAATGCACACGTAGCGACTGCTGCGGCATCAGTACCCCTAGAGGAAATCATCACGCTTCGGCGTAAGTCACTGCGCTCGAGGAACCTGTCCCTAATTCAAGACAAATGCGCAAACTATTCTGCCGCACTGCGCTAAACTTCACCTTGTCGGTAGACGATTGACGATGCAATGCAGAAAGGCTGCAGCGTATCAAACCGTCAATGTAGGCTTTGAAATGCAGATGCGCTGAACAACATCCACGGCCCCAAATGGAATAGGCGAGGTATTCATAACGTGAGACATTGCCGATATTCGGCCACATAACCTTCTTAGCTCAGCTGACAAAGAGAAATTTCGGTCCATGACAACTCCAATTAAGATACCTGTAAGTCCGGACGTAAGGAAGGGAGTGACTACTCAGCAGGAGTGGGTACCTATCCGTGCTTTTTCATGTAAACGCTGGCGTCGAACAAGTTAATCCTTTATTCATGCATGCACAGAAACCACGTTCTGCTAGAAAGAAAAGGTACGTGATCTCAGCTAGTGCCACGCCTCCGCGGTGAAGTTTGTTCCCCGCAGTTAGTCTTCGCACCATGATTTGCAGTACGATCACCAGCGCAGCCGGCCTAGAAATGGCAGCGCTAAAATAAAGCGCAAGTTCCACCGTGACTCATGGCATTGACAATATTGCCTCAGCTAAATACGAAATGGGACCAAACTTTACATACGTAAACGCCGTATTACGGAGACAAAAAGACTCCTTTTTAGCAGTTGCATTTCTGCTTAATGACAATTTTTCATTGCCAAGAAAATCGTTTTGTTTACTGGTTAGGCTTAAATATTTGGACGTAATCTTATAAACAGTGCAAATCTTACCGCCTCTCAATAAAACTGCATGGCGGAAGGTATTTCCAGTACCCAACTTTGTTCGGTTCATCAAGCACCTCGATTTCTTTTTCTCCAAATTATTAACACCTCTCCAATAATACCTCTATATGCAGCGACATTCCCCAAGGCAGACAGCGTTGAAAACCACCAAATCCTAAGCGACACCACCCAGCATTGCCTAATATTACCGCCATGCTACCGTGCCTATAAACGGCCGAATGAACACGGAAACGTGGGCCTGTTGGTTAACATTCATGACAGTAACTTGGCGCTCACTAAACGGGGACACAACGAAGAAGAGACACAAAGGCCAGAGCTCATTAACAGCAAGTTGGCGCTGGTCTTCGCGTCTATTTCCGTTGTGTCGCCTTTAAGTGCGCGTAAAGTGATCGTCATGAACGCCAGAATGTACTTCATCGGTCTACGCACCTGTAGGAGTTAACTGCTCTGCGACCGCCACGGCCGCTCCTATAAGGAGAGAAGAAACTTGCGAAGGCCTACGACGACAATAGTACACCAAAGCCAGTGCCAGAAATGAAGCGGGCATTTCGGCTGCTGTAGAGGCGGCAAAGTTGACCATGTAGTTGCCTTTGATGTGCACCGAGTTGGTTACGAAGGTGTAGTACAGGATGCCGTCGGCGAACCTGCGCAAATTGACTAGTTCGTCACATCAGATTATCCATTGGCAAAATCCACTGTAAACGTACCACGACGCAAAGAGCTTCATGGTGTTATTCCTGATCACTCTGTTCCTGAGGATCTCTAAAGGTCCCACTGAGGTTGCCGACGCTTCTCGTATTTTTACCACGATATTGCGCATGTGGGCGTGCCAGTCGGGAACCGTCCTACGGTTCATCCTCAGTATCTTGGCAATGGCGCGTTGGGCGCGTTTTTCTTGTCCTGTCGTGATAAGCCAGCGGGGCGACTCCTGGACAACGCTGCGGAAAGAGGAAATAATTGTTTTTAACATATTAGTTGCACCGTTTGATTATGAATGAATCTGGCTACCTGGAAGACATTCTTCTGAATCGGTAGACCGAGGAGCGGGCTGTTTGCGCGTGTGACATTCAGCGCGGTGACATACTGTATGCACTATTCTGAAACCCCAAACCACTTATAGGCAAGAGTACGTACAATTTTAGTCTCTACCTTCTTGCAGACTTAGCCCCAATTTACTGTACCATAGACGAAAAATCTTCGCCTGAATTTTCCACCAAACCCACCGAAAATTTGACATCCCTTCCAAAGGAAAGTTGAAAGAAGCGGGAAAACTCCGTCCAAATCAACTAGAATTCTTCAAATGAATCGTCAAACCATCAATGACCCGAATCGCAAATAAACAACAAACCATGCGACGATTTTTCGCGAGCTGAGTAAACACATCTGCGAACGATTTCAATGTATACAGATACGTGTTTTATGAGATAAAGGCATATGTGCTATTGTACTGCTTCGTCATGATCGATGCGTGTATAGTCTTATCTATGAACCGATTTTTTTCTCGAGATTTTAAGTAACCCTTGTGACACAATCGAAGCCTGGTTTCACGCACGCGCCATGTGTCCAGAGACCTTATCAGAGCTTTTGGTTGACGAACCGGTCAATGGGGAAATGCATTTTTTCTATCGGACGCTATCGGTAGCACTGAGAGAGCTTCCGCTTTAAAAGTTTGGACTGTACTACCACATTGAAACCCGGATGTGCAACCACTAACGTTGGGCCAATTTTCCTAATGCTTCACGGCGTATTTGTTGACAGTTTGGCTGCCGTGAAATTTCTAGCATCACATGCCGATGGCGTCTTAATTAAAACACACGGAACCTGACTATTCCTCTAATCACAAATATTTTGAGTGGTGACAAGTTCTGAACACTCTTCTACAATTATAAGTGCTAGATTACGGAAAACTTGCCCAGAAAGCATGACTAGACATTTTTGATTGCTCTTATTTCCGCATCATGTCACGTAAGCCTAAAGCTGATATTTACACCAGAATTACTCAATATCACCAACTGCGAAAAACGCCGTAGGCCCCACGTATAAAAACCGATCCACGGTTGGCCCCCTACGCTGAGGCCAAACAAGGGCAAGAAAGGGGGCAAGTTGACTAACCTGCCACCTGTCAACAGAAAGTTGAAGCAGTACTCGGATGCTTGCGGCTGCTGCCGTAAGTTCCAGAGACCGCAGAAACATAAACACACCTAATGCTTCATAATTTTAAAAGCAAACTTCATTTTTTTTTAAATTGTGTTGTTAAAGCTAAGTTCACTTTTCGTCCCCTAGGTGCCGGGCAATACACTTGCCCCAAAGTTTTTACAAAGCAGGGTGCTCACACGGCGCGGGTTCTGCAGCGGAGTTTCAAAACTACTTTATGCGTAATAACTCTGGTTTACACAGGTAATGGAAGTCTTCTGGTACAAGACGCAGTACTCACAGCATAAAAGGCACGCAGGCCAATGCGCTAAGTCCTATGACGAGCTGAAGGAGTCGCCAGCTTCCGAGAAGGTGGGCCACTCCAGGGAGTGCCAGCCCCGAGAGGGTGAAGCCCGCAGTGTAGGGCAAGTTAAAGAGAGTCCGGTAACGCGGGTCCAAGATCTCGACAACTGCGGGGAGAGACGTCACCGAGTAATTGTTCATAGAATGTTTTATGGTACTAGGCCAGAAAGAGATAAAAGAGGTCGAACTAAAGGTGCGATGCAGACAAAATACAGACAAGGCTTGTATTTTGTCCGTATGGTAACTTTAATTCAACTACTTTATCTCTTGTCTTGTTTAGCGGAAACATTGCTACACAGAACACCAATCCCAGAAAAATTTAACGCAAACAACAAGCCATTATGCTAGATGAAGGTGAAAAGAGTGACGACTCACCAGCGAGTTTCCCGCACTGCCACGTTGACGTCCCGAAGACTACCTTTCGAGATTCGGTACCACCGACAAACGTTACAGTTGATAAACATGATTGCGCGATAATGGTTGCGTGACGTGATCACGCACACATTCGTAGAGTGCGTCTTGTGGTTGAATCAAACAAACCATTGCAAGTTTGGTTCATTCAAAAGATTTCTTTGTGAAAATACACATCAATTCAATGTTAACGCCAATTTTAAATTTAAGCTGGAAAGGACTCAAACAGAGTGAACTGTGGTGCCTTATCGGACCCTTCTGGCACTGCCATGGCACTGTGACTGGAAAGAGCTACGGCTAGCAAACATTTTTGTACAATAGAAGTGGTGCCTCGGGTTGCGTTTGACTGCACCGTTCGAATGACGGAGTGGAGTTCACACACTGCTTAATATTTGTGATGCGTCCCCAGTGACTTCCCGGCTGACTTTTTGTGCCGGGAAACTTCAAAGTTTGTAAATGTTTGTGCACGTTTTTCATGGAAAACGGCGTTTTTCGGGCCTGAATGGAATGAAACCAGCTCTAAAAGGCTAGCTGTTTCAAAAGTACCTTGTTACCTTCGCGGTACCTTTAAGGGTACCTGGTTAAGTCAGGTGCAGTATTGCTTCGAGTGCGGGTGATTCCTAACGCGGCGTATCATCACTCTATCCACCCCTACTATAAGGAATAAATCAATCAGGAGTTCCTTATTAAAGCGCCAGGGCTTTTACACCGCGCCACGAAAAAAAGACGAAAAGCCAACTACAAACAAAACTTTAACCATGGCCAACTTTTCACCCATAATGAAACCTGAACGAAATTGTCATGATACAACCAACAGGCGCAATTTTTTCCAACAGATCAATGCGATTATAATGCAGACGAGCGTGTAGAGTGAAAACAACAAACTTTAACATGAGCTGCATACGATGTTAGCAGTAAGGCAGCATACAATGCCAACAGCAGAACGACAGACCAACTACTGCTACAGAGAAATAAAATACAACCGACCGAGCAATCAAAGAAATGTACCATTCAGTTCGTGCGAGGCGATAAGATTACGTTGTGCAAATGTCTACGCTGAACAAATATAATGAGCTGTCCAGAGAAAAAGTTTGTGCGCACGTGGCCTGAAGTCGAACCTGTTCCTATTACAGGAACCGAAAGCACGAAAAGGGTGGCCTTTTAACAACGGAGCTGTTTAAGCTTGAGCTTGGGCCTGTGGCGTTAGCAAAAAAATACCAAGAAAGAAACTGCGCTTCCTGTGAAGGGTGCTACACCGCAGATATGCCATTATAACACTGAAGCTGGCTTTTGTGCCTGCTCGAGTGGGGCACTTTGGCCTAGCGCATGCGCACCCTTAGTATACTTTTTTAAATTTGATAATCTTTATTGCGCTTCTAAAACGCAAAAACAAATTGGCGCAGCTTGCAGCAGTGCTGCAAGGCTGGAGAAACAGCGAATCTGCGGGTCGACCTGGCTCCTTCCTCCCTGGGATCCGCTGTCGGTGTGGGAGACCGATTGGAACGGCCGTGTAAAATCAGCCTAAACTTGTCCTCACCCATCAACATTTAGCCTAGCCTGGCAAGAATATGAAAAACCAAAACCTTGGAAAGTCCCAGCAAATGTGGGCAAAACCGGAAGAACATCGGTAGTGCCCCAACTCCACCGTCTCGCCAGCCTTGCACCACCAGTACAACCCACGCCGATTCATCTTGGGAAGGAGTTCGGCATGGGGAAAACTCTCGTGGGTTAGCTTAAAGGGAAACTACGGGACACCTAAGCTTTCACTTATGGGGTGCAGGCGTGAGCATCGCTTGTGGTTGAGCAACGTCGCTCAATTCAGTCGCTGAGTTTAGCGCAGCTAAGTTGTACTGCACCTCACTTTATTGTGGCTGAGTCTGTTACGTCGCTAGAACCGAAGGACCCAATGTTTCTTCGTGCGTAGGCTTCGCTGCACCCCCAAATGTGGAGAAGCGACCTTTACAAAAACCAAGCTTCACGCCGAGCTTATTCAAAGTCGGATACATAACATTTCTCAAATACAGTTTTGGGATAAGGGATACATATTTTGACGCGGAATCATATATACGCAACCTTATATCAAGATGTGAAGGTCCTATGACCTTTTAGTTTTTATTTGAAGGTCCGTTCGCCCCCAATGAACCTTTCTTGTTTTTACTTGACGCTCCGATCGCATTCAATCCTCACTTCACTCCGGGATTACGCGAATCTGGGGACAGCGCAAGTGGTGAAAATCTGGGTTACCATAACGTTTATTCACCTCTCAAGGCAGCCTAAGTAGCCTGGCGTGCTTTGATGCGAAAACATCACGGAATAGGGACTAGGGATCGGCCCAGCTCAAAGCCCTGATTCAGAGAGCTGCATCAATCCGAAATGGTATCATCGTTTGATCAGTCCTCAAAAACACGCATCGTCATGTCACACTTGAAGGCTGATTTATATATATATATTATATATATATATATATATATATATAAAATATATATATATATATATTCCACACGTTCTTTCTGACTCGAAAAATTCTTCATCTGGTTTATAACCCACCACAACCTCCCCTTTGCTTTCCGAGGTTTCCTTGACTGCCAACCCCTATTTTCTGTCATATATATATATGTATATATATAGTCGAGAAAATGGAGACGCACGATTAAAAACAAAACAGTGGCTTACTGAAGTTTCGACAGGAGGACCAGTCTCCACGAAGACTGGTCCTTTTTGTTACTCAAGATGAAGACTGGTCCTCCAGTCGAAACGTTAGTAAACCACTGTTTTTGTTTTTAATCTGCGTCTAATATTTTCCTCAACTATTTCTTCTGGCTCCTCGAGAAGTTTCTTCAATGTTTTTCCTATATATTAAAATAATTTTATATAAAATTATTATATATATATATATATATATATATAATATATATATATATATATATATATATATATATATATCCTGAACCGTGCAAAGCTGGAAGGAACGGCTTGTTTTCCCTTCCGCCGTAGCAGGGGATAAGCAACACTGTTCGGCAGCGGCAAACAGGGCCTACAAACAAACAGCGGCGTCAAAAAGAGGTGTTTTACTAGGTTCTGCAGACACTGCCAGAAAATAAAGAAAAAGGTGTAGGAACTAAATTTGAAGAAATATGAATTTTTAACAAAAACAGCGGATGAAATGACGAAGCTACCCATTTTTTGAATGCGATAAAATTTAGGCTACCAAATGAAATTTTCACAGCCCTGCGCTGAACAAGTAAAGATAATCTGCATAACCGGAATCATGAGCTCGTTAACCAAAAGGGACAATATTAACTTATTTTTGATATACTGAGGAACTTCAATATTCTCTACAGCAAGCTCAAATTCACAACAACAGGGAAAAAGGTAGAGGTACTCGAAGCACCTGCAACATGCGAACTGATATGAAAGCAGGGAAAAATATAGCCTTTCAACAACATCCACCTCATGCTACTCCGTTGTGCACACAGATGCACCAGGCAGTAGGCACCTGTGTGCCTCTTTAAATACAGGTCAGAGATATTCAGGTTAGTTCCTTGAAGCGCAAAGGACAAAATAATTGCTAGCATTTATTTTGTAGATAGACCTATTTTGTAGACAGCGACCTGTCCACGCTTTGCTAGCTTGGGTTTTATGGTTCTATCCGACTCCACAGCACTCAAGGCGATCTGGACGCTTTTCTGACTGGTTTACTGTTATGCCAGCTACCGTTGGTGTAGTTTGCCACGTTGGGGCTTCCTTCGTTGGCAAAAAAACATGTTTTTTGTGCAGAAGTGACAAGGCTGTCGCGCACCAAATTGCCCTGCTGAAAATTCCCGCGCAAGAGGTCTCGAGGATCTTTCTGGCAATCTATTTACATAGTATGGTATCGCGCAAAGATGAAAATTCCGCAAAAGAAAGAAAGTCGACGAAGATTCTTAAAGTTTGAATGAGCGGACATCCTCAACAAAAAAATTCAATGCCATTCCACTGTGGAAAGATGGTTGGCCAGCAAAGTTGAATATATACCGTAGTCAGAAACTCATGTGAGAAGAGCTTTATTGAACCATTTGTCCCTTGTTAATTAGTGATGGTCACAACGGCTGTGTGGCCACTATAATCACACATAGTGGTGCAGTAACAACCGGTTGATAATTTTTGGCAATGTCAGGTCTGAATAAATGGCCGGTTTGGATGAGCGAGGTTTCGCAAACCAAAACCCTCCAACACCAGCTCCGTGAACCATCCCGTCTTTGGATACTAAATATCCGCATTCAAACCTTCCAAAACAAAAGAAGTGGTGTCGTCCAGAGTGACCCAGCCAAATGATCCAGTCATCAACATCACCTTACGACGTTCCTGGTGAGGTGTTGTACACGTCGGAAATCACCATTCCACCATGGGTCTGGCCGGCTACATATATCGCCTAAGTGAACGTCAATGTCCACTCTTTGTCAGCAGCTGCTAGGCCATGCCAAAGTCATCAGGCAACGAAGAACGTAGAAACAAACATAGAAAGCGTTACTAAACTTTCAAAAGCGAAAATGCTGGCAAATGCTCTCGTTATTCCTTGTTTCACCGAATCATTCGGCCACACTTGAACTCTAAGGTTTTTTTTTTCTTTTGGCTTTGAATTCTTTGTGGACCATTAACTCTTGGCATAGCATATGCCCTTTCGACAAATAGTGTACGCACGCACGTGTGGTCGCCCGCACACATCCCGTTCTGAAAGAATTTACTCACGTAAAGCTGCTGAGCTCGTCTGAATGCCGGCGATGGCAATGCAAGTGAAGAAGCGCAGCGAATTGTACCACATCACGGACGACGACGCAGCGCCCGTGGCTCCGAACAGCGCAGCCAAGAAGACGGAGCCGAAGAATGCGGTACGACGACCAAACCTGCCGGAAAGACAAGTGAGGGATAAAGCCCTGACATAGGTTTCCTTCTCATGGGAGCAGCGCAACTCGAGCTCAATGCCGGCGTAAGTCTCCCATCAAGTTACTTTTAACGACCAAGAACTATCACGTAGGCCTCAAGCCATCCCTCCCGATACGCTTTAACAAACAACCTCTTTTGCCCATTAACGGCAGTCAGTATACGGAGTTGTTGCTGCATTAACTGAAAGCAACCTCGCGAAGGGAAAAACAGGTTGGCCTAAAACGAACTGCGAATCAGTAAACGCTGTGCACAGAAAACTGAATGCATGCCAACGTACACATACTACACTACATGCTATTAAACTCCGGCCAACATCGGATGGTGCATTCCCATCGCTTAGATTTTTGGTGCTTTCGGAGTATAACCTTTGACCTCTGGACCAAACAGGCACATCCGTCCTATGCCTACCTGTCGGACACGTGGCCCATGACCAACGCTCCCAGGAGGAAACCCGCGAAGGCCACGCTCGTCATCATTGAACGTTGCCACTCGTGTTGGCACACTAGGTTCCACTGAAACAAACGAAACTCCGATTGGTCCCCTTCCCGAAAGATGGTGTCCGATTAAACAGGTGGAAAGTCCGTGCTGTGTGTGTGTGTGTGTGTGTGTGTGTGTGTGTGTGTGTGTGTGTGTGTGTGTGTGTGTGTGTGTGTGCGTGCGTGCGTGCGCGTGCGTGCGTGCGTGCGTGTGTGTGTGTGTGTGTGTGTGTGTATGTGTGTGTGTGTGTGTGTGTTCGAGTGAGAGAGACAGAGAGAGAAAGAGAGAGAGATGTTCATTGTTGTTTTCACTGTTTGGCTTACTTTTACCTGTAAGCACCTAACACGAAGCTTGCAAGCGTGCACACCCGCCTTGAGTAAAGAAAGACCTGGCTTTTGAAGGTTTCTGTTTACTTTTGGTACAAGGAATAAATTACCGAGCGTCTTTTCAACAATCTCAATATTCTTTCATTGCTGAACGCTACTTCACCCAACAAGTGGTAACCGGTTATGAATACTAATACAAAAGTACAAGCACTGGTACCTCAGGCACGACCGATGATCCCTCCAAGGACTCGCGGTACGTCCAGGCTTCGCACGGTGCTGCTACGTACTTGCTCAAGGGTTCCTCAGAGCTGTTTACGAGCAAAGATCGGATGGGGATCACCAGGCAGGAACTGCGCTCGAACATCGTTACATGTTCTGAGTCGTTCACGTTGTTCCAGTCCCCCTCCGACAAATCGGTGAGGTTCGGTTGCGAACACCAGTGTTCCACGTCTGGCGCGATGAACAACGCCGCCATTGTGTTCCAGGACGATGGAATGGCGCGAACGAAGACGAGAGACAAGACGATGATGTGGTACCATCGGGGTGGACCAATGAGCGAGCTGATTTCGTGCATGATGAGTTTGTCAGTGCACTTGGACCAGGTTTCCAACGGATAGGTCCCAGTGAAAGCACTGTGCACTGTTTTCTTTTCTGAAAGAGCTGAGCAAAAGATTATTTATAACGACTGCTAGACAAATGACTTTCAGGTCAACTCTATCTGAGAACAGCTGTCTGACCTCCCTGAGAGTTCATCCTGACATTACCGCGTTAACATGACCGTTTTGCGGCGGCATGAAGTGAACACCAATAATACAGCCGAGTTCAACTTTCTTGCACATACATCTGTGGTGTGAAACTTAGTTCAAAGACTTAATGCGACTTGCAGCGGTGGATCTGGGGGCCCCACCACGACTCCTTTCATGCATTCCTCCAAGAGAGTAATGCGAACCTGTACCTCTAGGAATACGTTCGTTTATGCCAAAAGGGACACTATGGCATCAAAAATAGGAGGCATGAGACTCAGACGTGGAATCTGCTTAACATTACGTGCAAACATGCTATATACAGAAAATTACAAGCCTTCTGCCATATTTATTGCCATAAACTTTTTCTGGGCCAATTTATTGCCAGACAATTTTTTCCTGCGTTTTGTTGAGACCTCTGTCGGTAGGGTCCTATATCATGGTCCCGACGGTTGGGTGTCTAATTCATGGAGCCGAAGGAAGCAATAACACGATATCTTTCAGCAAATTAGTTCCTACCTAGCAAAGTCTGCCAAATGAAAACTGAAGCGATATCTACGGGCTATGTATAAAATGAGTAAATGCTTTCTGCATACGAACAAAGTTGGATGGGTATTACTCAGACACAAAGGACTTTAACGAGCAACAATGTGGACAAGGTAAATAGCGAAGAATAACGTGGGAGAGCGCGAATGACGCACTTCGTCCCTTTCGTTCGTCCCTTTCGTCCCTTTCAGTGTCCTTTTCGTTTGTCGTGACGGCTACAACTTTTGTGGCCTGTACTTTTCTAGCGCACACGCTGAAGGTGCTGCTTGTGGTGCAGAGTTGGAAAAAAATTTTTGAACATACGGCTGTAGAGGTGTACGAACGAGAGTACTAACGAAGGCGGCGAATATGTTCAAGTGAATATCCTAAAATTGAAATAAAAATGCGCTGCGTTACCATTTTCGATAGATTACTTATAATTATCGCGCTTTGCGATCCATCGGCGTCCAAAAAAGGCCCTAGACTACAACTGCCTGGAAGCGTACTCAACATTGACGGATAACCTCAAAGCACATAATAGTTTTCGATCTTGGATGACGAATTCCTTTGACACCACCAGGGAATTTAGGTAACCAAGAAAGGAAAAAAGGCTGTGCACAGAGGTTCAATTCGACTGCAGTTTCAATGGGCTCGCTGGTACGGTACTGCAACTATTCAGGAAAAAGCCAGTGAAAATACGCTACACAAGACGAGAGGCAAGGCAAGGACAGTCACTGAACTTAAAAAAAAATTTTACTGAGAGAACTCCCATAAATACTTATTCTCCAGAACGACGCACGCGCTGATGGGTCACCCCTCACACCTTCAAAAACTCAACATCGCCACAGAACTCTCTCTGACACAGTTGTCAGCTTAGGCTGCATTAATAAACGCTACCTCCTTATCAGTTAACGCCACCGAAGGTTCTCCTCCTTTCTTGACCAAGAAAAGGGCTCTACCAGTTCTCGCTCAATCTTCGAAGCACCCCGCCGCACAATGGACACATTTTTAAAATACAGAGTGCATTGCAATCCCGCACGTGCTGCAATAACGCGCGTGCTTCACGTGCGTGATTGCAAGTGCACTCTGGATTTGAAAAAATGTGTCCATTGCGTGGCGGGGTGCTTCGAAGAATGAGCGAGAACTGGCAGAGGCCTTCTTGGTCAAGAAAGGAGGAGAGAAATGCATCAGTGAGCCTTCAGTGGCGTTAACTGATAAGGATGTAGCGTTGCTTAATGCAGCCTAAGATGACAACTGTGAGAGACAGAGTTCTATGGCGATCTTGGGTTTTGAAGGTGTGAGGGGTGACCAATCTGCGTGTGCGTCGTTCTGGTGAATAAGTATTTATAGGAGTTCTTTCAATAAAATTTTGTCCTAAGTTTAGTGACTGTCCTTGTCTTGCCTCTCTTCGTGTGTAGCGTATTTTCACTGGCTTTTTTCTGAACATCATGAACCAACAGGCCCAGACTACCACTTTACTGCAGCTACCATACATAATATAAGCGTTTGAAAAATTCCGCAAATTATACTTATTTTATTGGACTGATTGAATGGTTGAATTCTAGCTCGAGGTACCCCAGTCTACTAAAAGCAGCGGTACAATTTTCATTTTGATGTGGAGCTCGACATTACAGGTGTCTATTGCTGACATTGACAAATTAATAAGACGTAATAAACTCTCTTGTCAGATGGGTATGATTACCTTTGCTGTAGACACAGCAGCATGGGTTCGGACGAATAAATGTGCCACATAAGTGTGCCTATATATAGGCTAAAGTGCACGGCTGCCGCAGATGCATACTATTGGTTTCCAAATGTTCTGCAAATACAAGAGCGGATTTGGGTTGTCTCTGTCATCAAATTTATTTATTTATTTATTTATTTATTTATTTATTTATTTATTTATTTATTTATTTAATTATTTACCCTCAGGGCCAGACGGAACTACAGAGGGGAGGGGTTACAATTTTACAGTACAAACAAAATAAAAAGCAGTCAGTTACAATTGAAACGCAAAGAAAGCAATCAGTTTGTTATATAAAGATAAACTCAGTCGGATAAATTCAAGTAAATATATATTTCAGATAAATAACAAGAGCAGTCAGATATAATACGAACGCTAATAAAGCAATTAGTTTGTTATATAAAGATAAAGATTCACCTTTTTACACAGTTAGGAAGGCCATCGCGAAAAAAAAATGGTTATCAGTAATGGATACAACTTCTTCAGGGAGGCGGTTCCAATCTCGTGATATACGAGGTATAAATGATTGGGCGAATGTTCTGGTAAGACATCAATTGAGACCTACTTTATGAGTGTGACCATTGCAATGGGAAATATATGACGAAGAGGGAATTAATTTATCGCGTAATCCATTATGATGGTAAAGTTTGTGGAATAAGCTCAGGCGAGAATTTTACGACGAGCCTGCAATAACGGCAGGTAAAGACTGGGCTTCACTGTAGTTAAGGTTTAAATTTAAAAGAATGAAGCGTGCAGAGTTATTCTGGATCATTTCAAGACCGTAGATTAGTTTATCATCACTCGGGTTCTATATTGATGAGGCATTTTGTAATTTAGAGCGCACAATGTTTTATACAGCAGTAGTTTTAATGAATATGGTGCGTTATGGAAGTTCCGACGCAAGTACCCAAGCATTCTGTTAGCGTTTTTGGCAACGTATTTCATGTGAGCATCCCACGCTAAATTAGACGTAATATGGACACCTAAATATTTGTGAGAGTCAACGGATTGCAAGTTCAGCAAGGCTTGGGAGTGGGCTAGTTGGTGTTTTAGCATCTTGAAGTGCAGAGGTGCGCTGCCTGACACGAAACGTAGGACAGGGTTAATACCACAAAAACAGACAAGGTGTTTATTGAGGTAGTAGGAACATCTAGTTGCGTTTAACCTAGAAACATGCATGACTTTACATTTATTTGCATTTAGTTCCCTTAGCCCAGAATTACACCAGTTATTAACAGCAGAGGGATTAGACTGAGGTATTCGATTATTGTTTTCACTGGTTATTTCCTGAGCACAGTAATCCGCGAAAATGTGAAAATTAGAAGTTACGGCACGATGGAGGTCGTTAATATAGATAAGAAATAAAAGCGGACCAACGAGGGATCCTTGGGGTACACCAGAATCAGCAGTACTTAGTTGGATGTTATGGCTGCTAGCTGAAATAAATTGGGTACGATTAGTTAAAATAATAAATACATATGAAAACACTCCGATCTATGTTGAGTTTTCCTAGTTTATGGTGTAGTAGTTTATGTGATACCTTATCGAATGCTTCTGAAAAATCCAGAAAAATACAGTCGGCGTGTGACGAGTCATCTAGAATTTAATGCAGTTTATGAGTAAGCAGTGCAAGTTGAGTTTCACATGAGTATGATTTGCGAAATGCATGTTTAGCCGATGTGAAAAATGAGTTTCATTCCAGGAATTTTACCTAGTAGGAGTTAATAACGTGTTCTAAAAGCTTGCAACAAGTACTTGTAAGAGAGATAGGACGGCAGTTAGCTGAATTATATCTGTTCTCCTGATTTGTAAACTAAAACCTCCTTTCCCATCTTCCATGATGTGGGTAGACTGGACCTATCTAACGATTGTTGAAAGATGGCACTGTAGGTGGACGTGCTTTTTAGAAATTTTGTGGTGATGTCGTCATAACCACGCGAGGAATGATTAGAAAGACAATTCATTAGTTTATATATACCAGCTATGTCGTAAGATATTTGAGGCTGGATGGTGTAGTAATAGTGATTTGTCGCTGGTAGGTAGTTGTGTTTTGCATCCCGAAAAAATGTTAACAAATACCTCTTCAGAACAGCAGCACTTTGATCTTCAGGAGTCAGGTCATTTGACTGGTCAACCAAGCTAATTTTGTGAGAACATGTCGGAATAATTGTTCGCCAGAACTGTCTGGGGTTGTTTTGTAGCATGGCTGGTAGTGCATTGGTTAAAAACTAAAATTTGGCATTTTTTAAGAGCAGGCACATAAGCATTTGAAGCATTATTATAGGCAAACCAGCGCGTGTTAGTTGGATTTCGTTTGGCCTATCGATAGAGGCGCTTCATTTTGTGACCTAAACGTTTTGTATGAATATTGTACCAAGGCGCATGCGAGTTAGTGGTTATAGTACGTCGTGGAAAATGCTTACCACTTAGTTCATAAACTTAACGCGCAAAAATGTCCGAGTTTTCTTCAACCGAACGATCATAAAAAATTTTAAAAATACTTCAATGAATGGTGACAAGGCATTATTAATGGAAATGTGCAAATAGTAAATCAGAAAACCACCGAAAGGCCAATGTTTCCTTGCTGTATTCACTAAAACATACATTGTTTTTTTTTTCTTGAGATAGCTAGCCCGCCTGGCTGTGAGGAAATAAATGTACATTTTTCATTAGAAATAATCCCGTTACAAATGGTGTAAGGCTTCAAATAATAAAACCATCGAAATAACTTCGAAAATTGCGTGCTTATTTTCTTTTGGTCATTATTACTCCCTGCATTCTTTCATTCTTAAACATTTGTTTAACTTTGACGCTTTGAGTGGCAAGCGCGTTGGTACTTTTATACAAACCGCGCACAAAAAAAAACCAGTGCGGCTGTTATAAATGAATGCCCAACGAGAAAAATACGAACCTATGCAGTGTTGTTCGCTGCTTTTTACGCCGGATTCTGCATGCGATCGGACCGGCGGTTTGGAGACCTCGTTGTTTTCATTCCTCTAGCGTACACATTGCGCGCCGCTACGAAACGCACGCTCGCTGCCCCCTTCCCTCCCTTTTCCCCTCACGCAATTTTATGTCTATTCTCTGATGTGGTGTTCCCATGAGCATCGCTCCGCCTCGGCCACCTGTTCTAACGAACCACCTGATTCTGCTGCAGTTTTCAGTTGCTAGTGTAGGGAATTTTTCGTCTGCCTCCACCGCTATCTATCAGCACCCCGTGCATCACAGGTATCAGCTAAAAGAAGCACTCTTCGTGGTGTAGTGTATGCGAAAGCCTTAGTGTTAAATTGCCGAGCAAATAAAGCGGTGTGGCTGCATAACTTCTCTTCGGCGCCGCATTGGCTTGGGCGACGATGAGAAGAGGGAACAGCGTCAACCGGGACACGACGCCCGATCTCACGTGGCTGAAGGGTAACCTGAACGCGACGTGGCGGGACGAAGGCACGGACCTCGAATCCGACCACACCATAATCGGCATAGAAATGAAAGGACCGCGGTTTCGGGCTACGCCCGGCAGAGCCCGAATCACGGACTGGGACAAGCTCCGCAAGTACACAGACGAGAAACCCCTCGACGAGGAAAACGAAGGGGAGCCCAAAGAAGATAAGCAGACGTACGCGGAATGGGCGCACGATCAGAAGATGGCACTCGCCAAATTTACACAAGACGTCACAACGACGGTGCAGACATTGGCGGATCCAGAGGGGGGGTCCGGATGTCCTGACCCCTCCCTTAATTTTTGAACTTATACCCCCAATACGATGACCCCTCAGGTAGTAGAAAAAGTCTAGTTAACGATTTTTTACATTTCTTAAATTTTTTGCTTTTCCGAAATATTTGTAAATAAAAAAGACTCCTCCCACTTCTCCTCCTCCTCCTTCTCCTCGTGATCATCATCATCATCACTGATTGAAGCTGACCCCCCTCTCAGAAAAAACCTGGATCCGCCCCTGGGTGCAGACGCCCTTCGTCGACGCGAGGCTGGCCCACATGTGGGAGGCTCGGCACTCGCTCACGAGGCGGTGGAAGCGCCAGCGGAGAAGCAACGAAGAAGCTAGCTCTGGTCGTTATTGCAGTCCTCAACAGAGAGGTTGCCGAGTACGCCACCAAGTTCAGCAGAGAGACTGGTTGAGTAATGTGCGACGGACTGCACGGCAAGCTGTCTACGCGCAAGTACCTGGGGCCTCCTGAGGCACCTGATCGACCCGCTGGGCAGCAAGACGGCAACGCATCGCAACCTCACTAAGGTTCTGAATACCTACTACGGAGACGGCCGCAAGCTCGTCGCAGACCTGACGGCGCGTTACCTCAAGACCGATAGGGGTAAGTTCTAGATCCCCGAGACGTACGACGGCCCGGCGAACGACAAACTCGACGAGCCGTTCACGCTGGCGGAACTCTGGAATGCCATCGATGATAGCAACAGACGCAGTGCTCCTGGCGGAGACACGATCACTTACACGTTGCTCGCCAATATGAGCGACGGGGCGGCCAAGAGGCTCCTGGGCCACATCAACAGGACCTGGGAGACCTCGCTGCTGCCCATGGAATGGAAAGAGGCGCAAGTGCGGTTCATTCTTAAGCCGGGCAAAGCCCTCACAATCGAGAACATGCGACCCATCACCCTTACGTCGTGCGTAGGGAAGGTAATGGAGCGCATGGTGCTCCGTAGACTCCAAACCTACCTAGAAGAGACCAACCAAATGTCCGAAACGATGTACGGCTTCCGGCAGCACCTCGGCACGCATGACGTCCTGGTGCAACTGCAGGAGCTCGTGATGAAGAAAGCCACTCGGAGTTCACCGCGCGGGATACTGGCCCTCGACTTAAAGGGGGCATTTGACAACGTGTCCCACGCGAGCGTTCTCGGTAACCTCAAGAAGACGGGATGTGGCCAACGCACGTTCGGCTACGTTAAGGATTTCCTGAGCAAGCGCATAGCGGTCATACAGATTGGAGGAGAGAAGTCGAACCCGATAGAACTGGGAGACTGCGGCACCCACAGGGTTCCGTCCTGTCGCCCCTGCTATTCAACCTGGCCCTCCTCCCGCTTCCAAATCTACTCAAACAGATCGACGGCGTGGACCACGCGTTCTACGCCGACGACATTACGGTGTGGATGAGTCGCGCGGGATCCGAAGCCTGGGCGGAGGAGGTCCTGCAGAGGGCGGCAACGACGGTCCACGAATACGCCAAGACCTGCGGGTTGTGCTGCGCACCCCAGAAGTCGGAGCTCCTCATCGTGCAGCCCAGAATACGCAAGAACGATGCCGAGCCGAATGTGGTCGTTACCATCGACGGCATAGACGTCAAGCCCACGCAGCAGCTGCGCATCCTCGGTCTCTTGATACAACGAGACGGCAAGGCGGCAGCGGCCATTGCTAAGATCAAGATGGCCTCCGAACAGGTCACCGGAATGATCCGACGCGTTGCGAACCGGTACAGAGGACTTAAGGAAGACGACGCCTTCCGCCTGGTCAGGGCGTTCATCGTGTCTCGCATCACCTACTCGGCCCCGTATCTCCAGCTAACGAAGGCGAACAGGAACACGCTAGACACGATCGTAAGGAAAGCCACCAAGACGGCTATGGGCCTGCCCCAGTACTCGTCTACGCAGAAGCTGCTGGACATGGGGGTACATAATACGGTAGACGAGCTCATAGAGGGTCATCGTTCCAACCAGAGAGTGCGACTGAGCCAGACTGTGTACGGCCGAGCAGTCCTCCGGAAGATTGGTTGGCCCATCGAACCACAGAACCCAAGCACCCTCTACCTCCGCCGTGGAGGGAAGCGCTCAAGACCAAGCCCCTGCCGCGCAATATGCAGGCCGGCAGGAACGACGAGAGGCATGCCGCGCGGGCACAGGCACTCGCCCGACAGCTGGAAGCAGAACCCCTGGTCCTCTACGTAGACGCCTCACTTCCCCAGCACAGCAGCAAAGCAGTGGCCGCCGTCACGACCATCGACAAGCTGGTGACCAGCGCGTCGCTACGGACGACAGATGCCAGCCAAGCAGAAGAGGTGGCCATCGCTCTCGCCCTCACGCACGGAGACGTGCATACGATCGTCACAGATTCCAAGACGGCTTACGGCAAATACCGCAAGGGGATCGTCTCCCACGCGGCCCTAGCAATTCTCGCAAAGCGCAGCCCACCGGGACGAGACGTAGAGCTCGTGTGGGTTCCGGCACACTCGACAGTGAAAGGCAACGCCCTCGCCGACCACTACGCCCGTGAACTAGCAGACCGGGCCGAGGACGAGTCGGAGCTACCGCACCCAGTTACGAGCTACCGCGAGATTACCACGCTGTACAGGAGCGCCAGGTGCAGGCTTCCCGTGCTGCACCAACAACTCGACCGCAAGCAACAAACAATAGTGCGCCGCGCACAAGCGGGGTCACTGGAGCACCCAGCTTTATTGAACAAGATGTTCCCGGCAGAACACGACCCCATCTGCCCATTCTGCAAAAAGACGGAAGGCACCCTGCCGCACATACTGGCGGAGTGTACTGAGCTCAAGAATCCCCTACCTTCCCTTCCCCTTCCCCTTCCCCCCCTACCCGAGCGATGGGAGATCTTGATGTCCATCCCCGACCTGTCGACGCAGTAAGAGCTCGCGTCCAGGGGCCAGGAGCTATTGGACTCATATGGGACGCGTAAATAGGGTTCCACCCCGTCTGACGCCTGCGAGCGTCACCTGAAATGGGCTCAGCGAAAGTTGTTTCTCTCTCTCTCTCACCATGAGAGGGTAGACGGTTCGTACTCCATCGCCGTCCACACCGCAGCGATCCGATAGGAACAACGAGACATACTGACCGCGTATCTGCTTGCTTCACTGCAGATCCCAGCACACGGCAACGTTTGCGGCGGCCTGTCACGTGACCACAGCATCTGGAGCGAAAGCCCTAATGCGCCATGTCTGGCTAGGTCATTCATCGCCTCCCATTCACCATGAACCGCCGGAGCGCAAGTGCGGCAGGAGTGACTTTATGCCGCGTGACCCGCCGCAGAGAGGCGTCGCAGCATCGCTCGCTAGCAGCCTCGCCGCTGCGGTACCACGAGACCAGGCGAAAAGTCAACCGACTACTTCGCCGGCGCTTGGTCGCTCAGTCCCGCCACGAATGATGCGCCGCCGCCGGAGTGCAAGGGTGGTAGGTGTGTCCTAACTTTCATGCAACACTGTGTGCATAGTCTTACAAAACCAGGCCGAACAGGCATTTCGCAAGTGGTAACTAGGTTTACATGGGTTAAAGACCAACAGCGCTTAAATAGCCCACCTCTTGAAAACGTTATTTCCGAATAGGCTTTCTAAAGAGGCAGCAAGAAACAAAATACGGCAACAAAAATACGGTTATGCATAGCGCAAACGACCGTCAAAAATTAGCGATTTTGAAATTAAAATTGAGAAGACAGTGGCCATTACGACCAGGCTGAAGTGACGTTACGGCCGGCAAGTGAGCGGCTGGCCGGCCGGAGCAAACCTGCGCGTAGCCGCTTCGCGCTTGCAGCCGTCACCCCTAGGGGCAGCGCGCCCAGCGCGGAACTCGACCAGTTGCCCTGGAATTTGAATCACGTGATATTTGCGCCACAGGTTTAAACACGCACCACAGCGCCCGTACCAACAAACGAACTTACTGCCAGTGGCGTCAAAGACGACGGGAAAGACGCTCAAGACGAATCTTCGGCTCTACAAACGTCGAGAGCGACTGCCTGAGCCCGTGAAAGAAGCGGAGACACTGGGATGGCCGATACAGGTGGGAAACATCTCGGTAGACATCTTCCTATCCTCAAGCCGTTCAATAACGAATTGTTGTCAAACCGCGAGGAGGCATGAACCTGTGTGAAGTGGAGGGGGAGGTGAGTCGCAGCGTTCGAGCAGCCTGCCTAACTCCCTTACAAGAGTGCCCGCTTATCCGTGTGCACGACCGCCAAAACGTCGCCCTGATCTCCAAAAACAACCTCGTTGACACAAAGGAACTACTGAAGATAGCACTCCTGCGCATACAAGAGAAAGACCTCCAAGTCAGCACGTACTCAGCGAAGCAAGAAGTATGCCGAGGAGTCATTCACAGGGTGTACGACGGAGCGGCCGACGCGGCAATCGATCATGAACTTGTGGCGCCAGGTTACGAGATTCAGGGCACCAGACGACTGGGTAAATCTAGTTCGGCCGTGACCGGGTTTTCCAGCGAGCGAGTTCCGTACACGGTGCGCTATGCATGGCTGGAGAAGCGGTGTTTTATCTACAGGGAGACGCGAGCCACATGTTTCAATGCGAAGAGGGGGGACACAGAACGGACGTATGCCCGGAACCAAAGGTATTTGCCTGCGAAGACTGCGGACAACGCAACGCCATGCAAGACCATTTGTGCACTCTCACGTGCGCACTATGAAGGGTACCGGACAAGACACACACCAGTGAATGCAAGTAGAAATTCTTCAGACTCGTAAAACCAGGAAAAAACAAAAGCGAAATGCAAAATCCGGATCATGTTAGCGTTCGATAACAGGGATCCCAGCAACAACTGGCGCGGGAACAGAAGAATACACCTCCAGCAACGGGAGCGGTTACCACCGGTGGTGAAGATAACAAAGGGCGACCTCATGTGGCCGCACCCACGAGCGGGCGATAGCAGTTACCGAAGCGATAACCTGGGGCAGGGCCTGGGTCAGTTCCCTGCCGGCAACCCTCAACTGCCGCAGCAGCACACGAAAAAAAATTACACCATCTTCCCACGTGGGAACCCTGAGTGGATGCAAAGCCGTGGAGTAGTAGCGTGTTAATAGGTTGTTAGAGTAAAGATACCTGTAATAGCGTATTAAATGTATTCTTTATTTATGGAGTAGTGGGGAACGTTTTCTGGCTTCTCGTTCTCGAAGCGAGGAATCCGCTGTTCGACGCTGGCGTTTCAAAGCGTTGTCACGTTGCCGAACGCCATCTGGATCAGCTACTCGCCGCTGGCGTTTCAAAGCGGCTTCTCGTTCTCGAAGCGAGGAATCGCTGCTCGACGCTGCCGTATACGTTCGGCGTCGCGAGCTCTCCTCTGTGCAGCCTTGTCTACGGAAGTGCTCGCGGTTCTGACAGTGTGCTGGCTGGCGCTAGTTGGAGGTGTGCCAGCCAGTTCGCTGACGGAATCGTTGGCGTCCATTTCCAGTCATCGGACGGCGCAGAACCGAAGAAGCATCTGAGCGGAGCGCGGACCGGGTTTATTTGCAGAGCAGAGGGAGTGGAGAGGAGCAGCGCGCATGTGCGTGATTGGACAGCTGGTGTGGAGAGGGGAGAGGAGGAGCAGCGCGCGTAGAGCACAGGTGGTGTGGAGAGGGGCAGCGAGTGCTAGCGCACAGGTGGTGTGCAGAGGAGGAGGGGAGAGAGTGGTGTTATCACAGGTGGTGTGGAGAGGAGGAGAGGTGCGGACGCCGGACGCCGACGGACGACGGAGGGTCGACTAAGAGATTGCATCTAAAAGACAGACGTCAATGCGCAAACAGCAGTCTCTTCAAGACCAGGATCAAGCCAAAGCACAGAACAGTAAGGTGAGCAGGTACTGGCCTCCATGGCCTGTTCTGGCGTACTTCGCGTCTATTGCAGTTTTCCTTCGCACGGCTTGATTAGCTTGTTCGACAGCACCTCCTGGGTAACCCGGACTCGATGGAATTAAATGGACGTACGGCAAAGATACGTTAAGGATTGGTTTGCAGGGCGGAAAAACAAAATGTGGAGACCACATAAAGACATCTGGCTGCTAGAGAAACGCTACCTTTTGCGCAATGCTTGCCACGAATCGGACTCCGTTTTCTGAATTGGCTAATACTAATTCAGTTGTGTTTTAACAAGTATTACAAAAAGCGAAATGAGCAACTGGTTCTGATCAACAGCGATTATAAAAATTTCCTCAGCTTTCTCGCGATTCTCAACCTTACTGAACTATCTAGTTTAAATCGGTATAAATGGGAATCATTAAGTTCACATGCCGAATCGTTTCCGTGTCTGCGCTTGTGTCGCGCGGTGTTGTAGCCCCAAGCTGGCACACAGGATGGCTAGGATCCGCTGTCTCACCCTTCGAAAGACGCTCCTCTCGGTTTTCTCTCGCTTCCGACTCACGGCCGAGTCGGAAGGCCGAGTCGGAGCGATTCTTACATGTTAGGATCGTCTTTTGTCGACATTTGCAACGAAAAGAGCAGATACGCGTCCAGTTTTTCTTCTGTCTTCGAAGACCCCTTCGTTAGCTCACGAAGACCCCTTCGTTAGACGACGCCGGCGACGCCGTCAAACCACAGTAGCGGGGGCTTAAGCGCTGCGTGCTAAACCTACTATTTTTTCATTGGCTGGATGAAACTATACGTGCGAATTTGTAACTTTGTTGTAATAGAAGGTGCTACTAAAATGTTCGCGCTTGTGCTTTTTTTGTCTATTCGGTGTTTCTGTTCACATTCTGTCTCGCGATTGTAAACAGATTTGTAGAAAATTGTAATCCTGCCGCTTTGCAACAATATTTGCTAATGCGCATGCCTTTTTTGCTCCTCGCACTTTCATTGTTTTTCCGCAACGTCTGCTGCTAAGGGTGGCATGGCATCAGTCAGGCAACTGCCTTCAGGCGTGACTCTCAAGGCAACGTTTTTTACGTTGTCTTCAATAAACTTGTAAAGAAAGAAAGAATATCCGTTGCACAATTTAACTATAATGCTTTGGCATTCCCTAGGTCAAAAGCAGTGCTTAGGTGTCCTAGCATTTCCACCTGAACGTGCGTCCGTGTTTTCTTGGTTCAAGAAATGCTTAGACGTAGTCTGATGCATGTGGATCTTTGTACTAGTCGTGTCACTTTTCTCAGTAACTTGCAACTGTAACTGGTTACTTTTAAGTTAGACGAAATTTTAACTCTAATACTGTTGCTCGTTTGCACAGTAACTGTAACAGGATATCCCATTACGTTTACTTTATATTTATGAAAAAATTATTCAAAGCAACACTCGTGAAAGCTTGCCCTCTCAAGATCGCGCATTGCACTTCTCCTGACTTCCTTCTTTTCCACATCCTGTCCAGCTTTCATTTTTCTACAACCAGGCCGCCCTCGTAGTTTAGGAGAACTCGCCGCGGTGGCTCAGTGGCTAAGGCGTTGTGCTGCTGAGCACGATGTCGGGGGTTCGATTCCCGGTTGCGGGGGCCGCTTTTCTGATGGAGGCGAAAAGCAAGAACGCAAGCAAGAAAAGCAAGAAACTAGGTCCTTTCGAGTACTGTCGCGCGGTCGCCCGTCGCTAACTTTGATATGTTTACCAAAAAGGTCGATCAAACAATCCGGCGCTTCCTGTACTTCATGGCCGCTCAATGAGACAGGACTACTTACATCTAATGGTAATGAATACTTACCTCATGGCTTTGCAAAACCCAAACATTTCGTTGCTTTTTAGGCAATAGAGGAAAATACAAAGTAGGGCATGCATGTACACACCAACAGCGGCAAACCGTGGCATCGTAGCACAGACATTTCCTGCGCCCGGCAACTATAGCCAGGCTGTCACCCCGCCAGGCCCGTCGCCGGAGAAAAGTGCAAAAAAGGGGGTGTCGTCTTTGCCGTCACTGGCGCGCGGGACTTGTTTCGGCGACTCTCCGCCAGGCACAAACGTTGCCTTCTACACGGCTACTTTGAGAGCGTCCAATTTATGTTCTATGAGGGTTTCAAGATTAGAACTTCGCTATGGTAAATTTTTAGAACATCAACAGCTTATTTAGATCAAACTTGAATAAAGACAAATTTGATTGGAGTTTACCTTTGAAGGTTTATAACAATTAAAAGCGCCTGTCTGATGTACAGGTGTCGTCAGAAGTAATTGGAACACGGGAGCTGTGGCCGAACTGCCTAGGAGCGCCGTGTAGCTGCACCGGCGGTAAACGAAAGGAGCGGAACACGCATGCGCGCCTGCCTACAGTTATATAACCCATCTATTAATGTGAAACCACTTCTATTAACGTGTCCAATAGGATTCTTCGCCGTACACTGGCCTCAACGATGGCGCTGATAGCAGAGACACATCTGGCAGCGTCTATCACACACCTTCAGCGCACGCGAACTGCTGGAGAAGCGTCGCAATCACAGAGAACTTAAATGACAATTTTTCCTTTCAAATATATTTAAGTCTGTCTGCTGTCACGGCCATCGCCAAAACCAGTCTGCTGCGAAGAATGCTCTTGGCCACGTTAAAAGAAGTGGTTTGAGACGTATAGATGGGCTATCACCGTCGGCAGGCGCGCATACGTGTTCTGCTCCTTTTGTTTACCGCTGGTGCAGCTAAAAGGAGCTCCTATGCGGTTCGACCACAGCTCCCGTGTTCCAGTTACTACTGACGGCCCTTGTACAATGACTTTGACCATGCTTGGAACGTCGCCAGGCTTGGTGTTAGGAATACATGTAACGTTAAACGTAACATGCACCATAACACATACCTGCAAAGTTGTATTTCGCGGCGCATACAGCCGGGATTTTAGGTTTCGTGCAGGTCCCAGCAAAACGCATGCAGTACTCACAGAGCAGCCCAGACCCACGGAGCTGCAAACGCCGATCACTTTATTTGGGATTTTCCACTTTGTGCGAGTCTCCAAACTCATTCAGTGTTGCCAACATAGCACTTATCATGCACATTCGCTGATGCATGTACATTCGCTGATTCTGATGCACGCCGCTGACTGTTGAGATGTCTGGGGAGTAAACACCAGTGACGGCATGGTAAAAATCCGAAAAAGACATGAACTCGTCCATGCATAAGCCGGTGCATGGCTGAGACAAGAACCATACACACCTTGGATTATCGTCGGCTACTTTATTATTGCCATTGTAAAACACAACGAGAAGGAATGCTTCATGGCTTTTGTCTTAAACAACTTTGGACACGTGTACTACAACGACCACAATCCTACAGTCACATGTTATAAAACGTGTTTGAATTTCGGCTGGCCACAAGGCTATTTTCACTACCAATGCTCTGAAGCAATAAAGTGCTGCATACCCAAGCAAGAGCACAAGCTTTACTTACAGGACAAGATTCTACAGGACAATGATGCACAAGCTTTTATTGTCGTGGGACATTTAACAAACATTTCGTAATAATCAGGCTTCCATAGATGCTCTTCTTTCTTGGAAAGGGCTCAAGACTGTCATTCCGTTTTCTTCGGACCTGAGTGAGAGAGCACACGCACGGGCACATACAAAAATTGCACTCACGGCAAAGTCATCTTCCTAGGAATTGGAACCCATATCGTGATGAAAACACACAACTTGATACTTCATTAACTACACTCTAGCTCAGTATACTCTTCAGGAAAGTAAGGGCCGGGGACATGGAATTCCCTCTCTTGACGTCAGATGTGGTGATTCTGTTCCTCAATCTCCGGGCTATCTCGCGACTCTCCGTCCTGATAAGAAAGATCGCATCAGGTTTACTTGCTCATGGGGGGCGATAGTGTTCTCTTCTGCTCTATGCTCTCTAATCATTAATCACTATCCCTTGAGCATCTGGATGGCACTCGCTCCCATACTTACTTCATCACCATTGCCACCACCACTGCTTTTTATGACGGAGATTTTAACCACACTTTATGTCAAACTTTCGCGTGCAGAGGAGTGGATCATCTCCAGGATAATAGGGAGACCGCGATAATGTCGATGACAATGAATGGGGACATTTGTGCGCAAACGGGAAAAAACTACTTCGTCGAACCGTGTGCCGTAATCTTCATCACCACCACCACCCCCACCACTATCATGTTCATGCTTTTGATGTCCACTGTAGGACAAAGGACTCTCCGTAGACTTCCAAACCGCTCCTGTACTGCGCTCTTCGAAGTCATTAGTTCACTCTGGTTTCTATATCTCATCATTCGCCAACTTTCTCCCTCCTCTTCGTACGGCGCCGACCATTGGTAAACTTTCTGGTTCGAGGGTTCACCTGTTGCCAACAGACCTCCTTATTACATGCGGCGCCCCACCACTTTTTTTCTTAAATTTTAGCTAGAAAATATTCAATACTAGTTTGTTCCCCTATCAACGGCGCTCGTTTCTTTCAGAGTTGCTTCTGTGATCCTTCTTTCCAATGACCGTTCGGTTGACAAACTTTTTCTGTCAAAGTCTCTCGTAAGTTCGAATCTTCATCTGCCAAAGGTGTCACCACCGGAAGTACACATTGCTTACTCACTCTCATTTTCAGCCATGCATACATATCCACACAAAAATAAAGGCAAATTAGCATGAAGGCCCGGCCGACCGACCGACCGACCGACCTACTTACTCACTGAATTTACTTTACGTAGCCCGAACTGCTTGTGGTACACACTTGAACTTTGCAGAAGGTATTGTTTTTGATGTAGAAGCACACGAAATGTTGATTTTTGGAAATTTAATCTCCAAATGTATCAAAAAAGCTAAAATATCTTTTTTTTAATATTCACTTCTTTCTTTTACAGTTTTTCTTGGGCCACTGAATTCCTCGCATTGCCTGTTCCTACAAAAATCACCTTTACAAATTCAGCACACCGATTATCCCCTCCATAACAAGGATGAATTACTAACATGTTTCTAAAGCCTGTTGTAAGTACTATCGCACACTGTTAAAGCCAAATAATTTGTTTTTTCATCTAGAAATTGCCCACACAGGTGGGCAAAAACAAGTCTCAGAATTTTTTTAACTGTCATTTTAACAAAATACAAAGGCTAGCACCTGGCCTAAACATGTTTTCGCAACTCCCTTAATACCCTACTATGCCCGAAAAAATATCGCATTAAGCCTTGCTCCTAAAGAAAATAGTTGAGCCACAGCGGGAAGTCACATTTTAATACAAAAATCCTCCAGATTATAACGCATGTATAGTGGTTAAGTGGGTCCCACAAAAAGCTCGTGCTACTTACAAAAATTAAAAAAGTCCCTTCTCTGATGTTAGTCGTTACGCGACCAATGATTGTGCAACCAATTGCTTAAGGGACTTTCTAACGTACAGTATTTGCCGTATGTTCCCAAGCCGTGCCAAAGGTTAATTGTCCGTGGACAATAGGTGACCGGTAAAAAGCGCAAAGGCTCATGGGTACGTCGTCTGCTACCGCCACTTCCGGTTCGAGATCTCTCCTGCCCTCCCGTACCCCTGTGTGCACCGGCGGCTGTCAGGCACGTGTGTGCGTGTTGTTTATTTGTCACAGGGTGCCTACATGTAAGATAAACCCCTAGTAGGGTCAATCGTTGTTATTTATGGAATTCCCGATGCATGAGCGTTTTTTTTTTCCTGGTGGAAATAGATAAACAACAAGCGCACACGCGCGTGAAAGCCGACGGTGTAAGGGAGGCCAGGAGAGCTCCCGAACCGGAAGTGGCGGCTCTCCGCGGGAGAAAACAATGCACCCATGAGCCTTTGCGCTTTTTACTGGTCACCTATTCAGAATACAAGCATACCTCTCGGGTGAGACTGGGATCTTTTATGCCAAAGAACTCGTGAAAGCGCGTTTCTTTCTTACCGTCATACAATAATTCAGTCCCACGAGCTGCATAATGCCGCGAACCATGTATGGGCTTGCTTATTTATTGTTTGTTTTTACTGCCGGGCCACGCCCGGCTGTGTTATCAGCGTTCCAAGCAAAGCGCGTCTTCCATTCTTTATTTTTATACCGCACGGGCTATCACACTCAGATAAGCAAACTGTTTCACCCTAACGTCGCTAGCCCAGAATAATCGTGTGTGATCTACAATGTTCTGGATGTTAATCTTCGGTTCCAGAAACACTCGCGCCTAAAGATAAAAGGCCTGCAGGGCAGACGCCTCGGCATTCGATTCTGCGACGCTCGCCGACGCAAGTCACTTTGTTGACCGCTGCTTCGCCGCCTCTGTATTCTTTTGAGTTGGGAGCACAAGTTCGCTCCAATAAACTTGTTTCTCCTTCAAGACAACTGCGTCGTCCTTGGCTTCGTGACAATACATTTTTTTTAATTTTTTGTGGCCCAGAGGCTTCTAGTGTGGCCTTAAAAGTTCTGACAAAACTGCACATAATTTTTTCGTTGGATGCAGGTATACATACATCACTCTGGCGGTGCGCCAGGCCTCGTACGCCCGAGTTAAAAAGCAAAACACGTAAAAAATCTCGTAATAACGCCACACAAACGCGTTGTAAGAAATTGTATCCATCCGTTTGTAACCATTTCGTGGTTATGACACCACGAATCACGAGGCTCCTGAGTGAGTGACCCCGGTAGGAGTAGACGTAGAGCTGCCTATATGAAAGAAAAGCTGAGCTAGTTGGACTGGGTTCATACCCCAAAGCGCAAAAAGACAAAACACTAGGGATTACACAACAAGTCCGCTTTGTGCACACTTCTCGCCCGTCAATTCTATTTCTTCCACGTATTGGTGTTTATGTAAAAATGTCCAATGTGTAGGCATTTCTACTAGACATATTAGAAGCAAAAAACAATTCACCAGTTTTCAAAATATTGACGTATATATTAAAACTCGCTTGCCTTCTTTAAAACATTTATACCTGTTTAGAATTGATGTCACTCCTGGGTTTGGTTTATAGTGCAATGTTTAGACGAGAAACTCCGTTATATAAGGTAAACAGACTTAGACCAACTAGCACCCATCTTTTTAATGGTGATATTCATTCATTTGTATATATTTACATAAAAAGACCCTATCTGCGATTTTCAGCCTAGGATAGTTGTGATAATTGTGAAATGAGAACTTTTGGTACGGCGAAAACACCCTTTTACCACCATATTTTTCATCTACGCTTTTACAGAGCCACATTTCCAAAAAATACAGACATTTTTTCTAGATATTCGGATAATTTTCAGGCGCGAAAATCAAACCAATATTAAACATTACGGGAATGATTAATGCTGAGGGATCTCTAAAGGAACGTTTCATACAGACTGATATAGTTATATTCAAAATTTGAAAATTCCTGCCTCTTTTACCTCTACATCAGAGTACAACGTATTCTGGATCAAGTGGTCTGGCTTGACTATAATGAATCAGTCAGCCAGTAACGCTAACTTGTATTTATTACAATAGGTAATTTTATAAAAACTAGCCGCTATGTTAGGAAGCTGTCCTGAAGAATCATTTTCTACCTTACTTTGATTCTTATTTACTTGGATGCTTTACTTGTCCAAGTGACTCTTGGAAGTCGCGCACTCGCACCGTTTATCCAGTAGGAAGCAGACCAAAAGACGTCACTGGGGACGTAATCACCTGAATGGACGTCCTCATCGACGTCATTAGAGGACGTAACTTCCTGCTTCGCGAAAGGCTTCCTACTTCCTACTAATGCAACTGTGCAAACGTTTCATAAGTTCAGTGAAATTATTTGCTGGTAAACCCTCTTCCGAACCCTGCGATTATGACACGTCAGCATTTCCGCAGCTTATCGTCGCACTTGAAATTTACCGTCACTCGCCGCCTTCTCACCTGTCTGGCTTCCTCGCGATTTCTTCGGCATCGTCGAAGGTATCGGGCAGTTCCAAACCTCGAGTCTCCGGCAGCAGGGCCGCCATTGCAGCGCCCAGGACCCCGGCCGCACCAAGCACTGTCGCAGCAGCGTAGACAGAAGACTGTCTCTTCTGCGAGAAGGCGCCACCTTTGTAACCACGAAACAGACGCGGACATTTTGGCAGCAATTATTGTTACACGCAGCGTCTCTACGTAATATATCCTAGTCATAACAACACTCGTGCCAATTTTTTCGCAAAGTTTCGTTAAAACAGATGTATAATGAAGGAAGTTGACGAGATAGCATTTATTACATTAGCCCCGCCGGTAGTGTAGTGGCCATCGCACCAGGCGCGTATAATGAAGGTAACCGAGAGAAGGGCAATGACCCACCAGCTCCTTTATGCGGCTTGTGACGTCGTAAGACCAGTGCCATTGACTGACGCTTTAAAAAAACAACCGTTGATCGATTGACAAAAATTAAGGAGCATAAAATAGCAAGCCTATTGTGTTTTAAATGAACAATAGATTCGGGACAATATTTTCAGCGAAACGGCCTGCATTTCACAAGTTTTCGCGCACACAAAGCTAGTGCCCGAAAATAAACGAATGTCTTCATTTCGCCCTATTGTCACGGACCTAAGAACACCGCAGGGCTTTTTTAGTAAATTATGTTTATTGGCTGGAACTTGCGCTTTCAATTACACTAGAAGAAAACACAAGCGACAAAGAACGAGCAAACAAAGTTATGTGCACAGTCGGACGTCGGCGAATGGAACGTCACTCATTTTTTCTCTGCATACATGTATACGGGTACACTCTCCTTTTCGGAACCATCCAATAGACCCGGAAACATTGTAGATCAACAAACAACAGTCTGATATAAGGAAGACAAGGTCAATTATATTCGCAATAGATTCAACCTGTAATAACGTATGCTTCTCCAGCGTGGTACGTGGTGGCCTGATTCACCCTCTGTGTGAATTCCTTCGGCTATTTTTCCCCTTGTGACCCACCCTCCCCTGCAGTTTTTCAAATCAATTGTTCGTCAAGTTCTTTGTTAATACCTTGCGTAGTTTTTACCAGTGATTTTTCTTCTGAGCTCACCCTTCATGTAATGCGTGTTGCCCAGGCCTTTGAAGTATAAATTAAATAAATATATAAATAAACTCTTGGAATTAATACATGAAGTCAACTTGTTCGTGTACCTGCGAAGTCGTGTATCGTTATGCCACAGGGCAAACTTTCTAAATAAAAAGAAATCATTGACGTTGAGTCTACGGATTTCTCACTACGCTGCCTCCTCTTTTTTGAACAACAATTGTGCCCACCTCCCCGCGAGGGGAAACGTGTAGATGCGACGCATCGTGGGGTTCACTTGGTGTTTCCGTTGGATTGATTCTGAAATCGAGTGAAACGTGTCGGGAACGCGTATGATTCTTATATTTTATGATTATTATTATGCTTTATTGGCCAATCTTGGTCAATCAATCTGAGTGGTATGCTTGGGGGCTTCGCTGTCGCAACGACCTTTACTCCATCATTGTTGCTGTAAGTGGGAGCTTCTTTGCTTTTATTGCAAGTGTTAATCATTGCCCCATCATGCGTTGTATCAGTAGCATCTTGACGTAGTTTGAATGAGTCAAGGATATAAGGCGCGTTCGTAGCATTTTATTCTGTCTCGGTTTTGTGGCGCAGTTGGAAGAGCACCATGTACCTCGCGATCCGCCCACAGGGTCGTGGGATCGAAACCGGGCGCCGCTAACTATTTTTTTTATAGTGTAGGGGGAGGGGTGAGGACGAACAACGCCGTATGGAGGGACAAGGCGAGTGAATGAGATGCAGTCGCCTCTAAAAAGACAGTAAGTCAAGGGGTGTGATTAGAGCGCTGTGCCTTTATGGTTGTGCGCATAAATACGTCTGTATGACGCATTGTCCACTAATACTGTAACAGTGCCCACATGTGTTCCGACTTGGGCCACATTGAATAATTGTAAACATGTGGTTTTAGCAGCAGGTTGAGTGACAGTTGTTTGATTAGGTTTAAGTTGTTCTTATGGTGTGTAAGGGTTAATGTCATCACCCGCCGCGGTGGCTCAGTGGCTAAGGCGTTGTGCTGCTGAGCACGAGGACCCGGGTTCGATTCCCGGCCATGGCGGTCGCTTTTCTGACGGAGACTGAAGGCAAAAACGCCCGTGTACGAGATTTCGGCGCAGGTTAGAGATCCCCAGGTGGTCAAACGGCGCGCCTCACCGCCTGCGTTGTTTCAGGGCGTTAAACCCTACAATCAATCAAATAATCCCATGATTCGTGCAGTCTTCAGACAAGCGCTGTAAGGTTGCGGAAACTATTACTGGCATACGGACATGCAGACCTGATTGGCACTATCTGCTGCGCTGCACAGACTGCCTGCGGGACACACTGGTAATTGCGAACTGAGCTGTGTAGCCCAGAAGAGAAGTTCTAACATGCGCAATGGCAGCGTGACCATTGTGCTGCTTACACACATTTTTGGATGGGAAAAATGAGTACTGCGGATTCAAAGTTACTGTTGTTGCCCCATCTTATAATTACACATGACAAATGCACATTCCGGATTGAGAACTTCTCATCTCAACATTTTTTTTTCGTGCTAGTTCCGGAGCCGCTGCTTCGAAAAGACACAAGTGCAAGGGCAGAAAAAAGTGCGAGGGAAGGTGAAAATTAATAAAACCACTGGGGTGTGAGAGAGGAAAGATTCAAGTCGATAAAATTTGTTCGGGCTAGAACAAATACGAAAAAACAGTGCAAAAGACAAGACGAAGAAAGGAAAAACAAACCACAGGTGCTGCGACTGTGATTTGTGGTTCTGTTCTTCGTTTTGCCTTTTGCACTGTTTTTCTTCGTATTACAATTTACCAACTGCCCCATCAGCAAATCCGAGACCAATTAATTTGAATAAAACAGGCAAATTGGTCGTTCAAAACAGATGCACATATACAAACAGGTAATATTCTCTCATCTTTATCATCATAATCATCATCACATAGAGGTTCTACTGCTCGCATTTCTCAGTGCATGTGCTATTGCTCAAAATGCTAACAATTTTTTCAGTGCTTTCTAGATTGTTTTTTGTGTGTTAATACTTGTCTTCGTTCATTATAAGCCATTTCCAAATTATGCGTTTCTAATTAAACACACGTTTGCACTTCTTAGGTTGCTGAAGGTGGGTTCAGGTGTAGTTTGATGGACCAAAATTTGCTGAGAGTTTCAACGGTATTTTCCTACGGGGGCTCCGCTACTCACCAGTAAGGTCACGAAGGGTGCCAGAATACCGCCTACGCGCCCGACTGTGAAGCAAACAGAGAATCCGAAGCCGCGGGCTGCTGTCGGATACAGCTCCAAGGTCCAGACCCACTTGAAGGCCGCTGACACAGTCAACATGAAGCGGCCGACCATGGACAGGGAGAGGCCCACGTAGTAAAATTCTGCGAGACGGAGGTTAAACTTACCTTTCAAGAACACAGCCAAAAAGTAGCGGCAAATTATTAGGCAAACGTAGTGCCATTGGGCATTGTGGGCTCGACTTGTGCCTTTTCCGGCATAAATTATCAAAAATAATAACGATCACAAATCGTGAGGCAGCGCTCCAACAGTCCTTATGGCTGGGATATCTTAACCGGGTATCTTGACCGAACCAAACCGGATATCTTAACAAAAGGATATCTACCCGCCGCGGTGGCTCAGTGGCTAAGTGGCGTTGCGCTGCTGAGCACGAGGTCGCGGGTTCGATTCCCGGTCGCGGCGGCCCGCTTTTCTGATGGAGGCGAAAAGCAAAAACGCCCGTTGTGTACAACGAACGCAAAACTCCGGATTGCAGTTATTGTGCTTGGACAGTGGGTGTTCAGGTTGAAGAAAGTGGAATGCAATGCACACGTAGCGACTGCTGCGGCATCAGTACACCTAGAGGAAATCATCACGCTTCAGCGTAAGTCACTGCGCTCGAGGAACCTGTCCCTAATTCAAGACTAATGCGTAAGCTATTCCACCGCGCTGCGCTGAGCTTCACCTTGAAGGTATACGATTGACGATGCAGTGCAGAAAGGCTGCAGCGTATCAAAACCGTCAATCTAGGCTTTGGGCAGAAGAAGCGTTGAGCAACAGACACGGCCCCAAATGGAATAGGCGAGCTATCCAGAACGTCAGACATCGCAGATATTCGGCCACAAAACCTTCTTATCTCAACTCACAAAGAGAACTTTCTGCCCATGACTACTCCAATTAAGATACCTGTAAGTCTGGACGTACGGAAGGGCGCGACTACTCAACAGAAGTGGGTGCCTATCCTTGCGTTTTTATCTAAACGCTGGCGTCTAACAAGTCAATCCTTGATCCATGCATGCACAGAAACCACGTCCTCCTTGAAAGACAAGGTACGTGATCTCAGCTAGTGCCACGGCTCCGCGGTGAAGTGTGCTCCCTGCCGTTAGTCTTCGCACGGTGATTTACACCACGATCACCAGCTCAGCCGGCCTGGAAATGGAACAACTAAAATAAAGCGCCAGTCCCACCGTGACTCATGGCATTGACAATACTGCCTCAGCTAAATACAAAACTGACCAAACTCTACGTACATAAACGCTGTAATACAGAGACAAAAAACTCCTTTTTAGCAGTTGCATTTCTGCTTAATGACAATTTTGCATCGCCAAAACTTCCTTCCATGTACTGGTTAGGCCATATTTGGCGTACGTAATCTTATAAACAGTGCACCTCCAACCGCCTTTCAATAAAATTGCATGGCAGAATGTATTTCCAGTACCGAGCTTTCTTCGATTCGTCAAGCACCTCGATTTCTTTTTCTCCAAATTATTAACCCTTTGATGCCCAAAACTTTATTTTTCAATCTAGGAAGCCAGAATGTGTAGCATAGTTTGAATAGACAGAAATAAGCATGAAACAGGGGAACGAAAAAAATTAGCTTTATTTAATCATGCGTAATGAATTGTTGCTCCTGGGCAACATCCGGCATTTGAGGCACTATTTTGTGTGGAAGGAGTGGAAGCAGTTCCGGCTTGGCAGAAGGCACAAGTGCATTTGGCATTTCTCGCAGTAGAGGAATGTGTAGCCTGCTTTGCAGAACTTGCACCTGGTTTTCTTGTCGCCGTACTGAGGCCAGTGGTGTGTGCCGTCGTACCGGACATCTACAACAGGCCGTGGAGTGAGAGGCCGCAAGATTTTTCGAGCAGCAGCTTGATGACTTCGCGCTGCAGTGGTGGAATTTCTTTTCTGTGGTTTCGCGTTTACTAGGGCCAGAGCTTGCGCAATTTGTGCACTAAAGGTTAGAAGAGGCAATTTCTGCTTGATGCCCAGTTGCAAGCAGTGCCGCTTATACAGCAGCCATCCATTCACGATGGAGACGTCGATGAACCAGAAAAAATATGCGCATGTACCATTTTTTCGACTTGTGGTCAGTGCGGTACAGCTCAATAAGCATATCGGCGAGGTCTACGCCGCCCATAAAAGTGTTATATTCTTCTACAGCGAATGGCCGAGAAACGTCAAGGGTTCGTTGCTCTTTAGTGCTCCACCGCTTGCAGGTGTCCGTCGGCTGAACTCCAGCATAGCTTGATACTAGGACGACCCAACTGTTGCCGTACCGCTTGATCACTTCAATCCCTGATTTTTCGTCCGTCCGGAAATCTACTGAGCCTCTACCCTGACTTTTCAAAGTTGCTTCGGTGGCGAGAGGACATTTCTCGGTCCGGTCAACTTTTACCGTCCCTACGGAGTGAAACCCTCTGGCCTTCAACTCGTCCACAAGTCGTAGGCTGGTGAACCAATTGTCAAAATATAACTGTGGTTGACGTGCGGCTGCAAGTACTGTACGAGGTCAATGACGACATCCCCAGAGATGCCAAATTCATGCTCGCTGGTTGTCCCTTTGCCTTCATATATGACAAAGTCGTGTATTATTCCAGAGGAGCTTGTTGTTGTTGCGAAGGTTCGTGACGAATTCAAGAGGGCAACGGTCAAGAAAGTTCTCTTGCCTTGGGTCATATTCGGGGTCATCCGGGTCGCTGTCGATATCTACGTCGGATATTTCACCATCCAGCAAGAAAATTATTTCCTGGATCTCCTCGTCTGTTAGAGGCCTCCGAGATCTTGACCTGTCCATCTGCATAGAAACACGAAAGCAAAAGCTGTGTCACCGAATGTAATCCTTACTATGTAAGCTTTTCATCATTCCGGAAACCGGCAAATGGAATGAAATTGTGCAGTGTGTATACAGCATTTCAACTGTGAGAGCTCCCTGCCTTCAGCGCACCTATTGTCGCATTGCACCCACAAGTGCCCGACGTTGCTCCTGAGCAACATCATATTTTGCACGCTTTGCGTCATGAGACTGTAAACTGTTTTTTCAATGCTCCTGTACACGAGTGTTGTCTACCTCATAAATGAAGAGTTGCATGCAGCACTGATGTTGACAACAGTGCATAGCTTGGAATAAGAGGCAAAATATCTCACCTTGTGCAGAGGCACGCGCGGCACTTCTGGAACGCCAGTGTGTGACCTTCTCGTGAGCATGAACGGATAAGTGCTGCCATCTGTTGTTTTTTTTTGTAATGGTAAGGGACTCACTACGTTAACACGAGGTGGCGCTACCTGCTTAAAAGCGCGATATGTGTCTCCGAAAAAAAACGTTTGCGAGTTGTTGCTCAAGAGCGACGTTGGGCATCAAAGGGTTAACACCTCTCCATTAATGCCTCTATGCAGCGACATTCCCCAACAGAGACCGCGTTGAAAACCACCACATCCTAAGTGACACCGCTCAGCATTGCCTAATATTACCACCATGCTACCTTGCCTATAAACGACCAAATGAGCGTGGAAACGTGGGAGTATTGGTTAACATTCATGACAGTAACTTGGCGCGCACTAAACGGGGACACAAAGAAAAAGAGACACAAAGCCCAGACCACATTAACAACAAGTGTGCGCTGGTCTTCGCGTCTGCGCAAAGTGACCGTCATAACCGCCAGAATTTAGTTCGTTCGTCTACGCACCTGGAGGAGTTAACTGCTCTGCGACCGCCACGGCCGCTCCTATGAGGAGAGAAGAAACTTGCGAAGGCCTGCGACGAAAATAGTACACCAGAGCCAGTGCGAGAAGAGCAGCGGGCATTTCGGCTGCTGTAGAGACGGCGAAGTTGACCATGTAGTTGCCTTTGATGTGCACCGAGTTGGTTACGAAGGTGTAGTACAGGATACCATCGGCAAACCTGCGCAAATTTACTGGTTCTTCACATCAGATTAGCCATTGGCAAAATCAACTGTAAACTTACCACACCGCGCAGAGCTTCACGGTGTTATTCCTGATCACTCTGTTCCTGAGGATCTCTAAAGGTCCCATTGAGGTTGCCGACGCTCCTCGTATTTTTACCACGATATTGCGCATGTGGGCGTGCCAGTCGGGAACCGTCCTACGGTTCATCCTCAGTATCTTGGCAATGGCGCGTTCGGCGCGTTTTTCCTGGCCTGTCGTTATGAGCCATCGGGGTGACTCCTGCACGACGCTGCGAAAAGGGGAAATAATTGTTTTTAACATATTAGTTGCAGCTTTCGATGATGAATGAATCTGGCTACCTGGCAGACATTCTTCTGAATCGGTAGACTGGGGAGCGGGCTGTGTGCGAGTGTGATATTCAGCGTGCTGACTTACTGTATGCACTATTCTAAAACCCCAAACCAAACTTATAGGCAAGAGGAAGCATAATTTTTATTAGTACACTCTTGCACACCTCAACCCCACTTTACTGTACCCGGGACGAAACATTTCCCCTTTTCCACCAAACCAACCGAAAATATCACATCCCTTCCAAGAGAAAGTTGAAAGACGCGCGAAAGCTCCGTCCAATCCATGGAAAGTTCGTCAAATCGTTCGTCAAACCATCAATAACACGAATGGCAAATAAAGAACGAAACCACGCGACAATTTTTCGCGAGCTCAGTAAACACATCTACGAACGACCTAAACGTATATCGATACATTGTTTATGAGATAAAGGCATATGTGCCATTGTACTGCTTCGTCATCATCGATGCTCGGATAGTCTTATCTATAAACGGTTTCTTTTCCGAGATTATTTTTCTATCGGACGCCATCGGTAGCACTAAGAGAGCTTTCACTTTAAAAGTTTAGAGTGTACTACCACGTTGAAACCCGGATGTGCAACCACTAAAGTTGCGCCAATTTTCCTAATGCTTCATGGGGTATTTGTTGGCAGTTTGGCTGCCGTGAAGTTCCTAGCATCACATGCCGATGGCCTCTCACGTAAAACTCATGGAACCTGACTATTCCTCTAATCACACGTATTTTGAGTGGTGACAATTGTCCCGAATGTGCGTCTGCAACCATAAGGGCTAGATTACGGAAACCTGGCACAGGAAACATGGGTAGACATTTTTGAGCGTTTTTATTTCCGCAACACGTAAGCCTAAAGCTTCTGTTTACACCACAATCACTCAATATCACCAATTGCGAAACACTCCGTAGGCCCCATGTATCAAAAACCAATCCGCAGTTGGCCACCTCCGCTGAGACCAAACAGGGGCCAGAACGCGGGCAAGTTGACTAACCTGCCACCTGTCGACAGAAAGTTGAAGAAGTACTTAGATGCTTGCGGCTGCTGTCTTAAGCTAATGCTTCATTACTTTAAAGGCAAGCTTCATTTTTAAAATAATTGTGCTATTAGAGCTAACTTCACTTTTCGTCCCCTAGGTGCCGGGTCAATACACTTGCCCCAAAGTTTCTACAAAGCAAGGGTGCTCACACGGCGCGGATTCTGCAGCGGAGTTTCACAACTTTATGCTTAATAACTCTGGTTTACACAGGTAATGAAAATCTTCTGGTACAAGACGCAGTACTCACAACATAAAAGGCACGCAGGCCAACGCGCTGAGTCCTATGACGAGCTGAAGGAGTCGCCAGCTTCCGAGAAGGTGGGCGACTCCAGGGAGTGCCAGCCCCGAGAGGGGAAAGCCCGCAGTGTAGGGCAAGTTAAAGAGAGTCCGGTAACGGGGGTCCAAGATCTCGACAACTGCAGGGAGAGGCGCGACCAAGTACTTGTTCGTAGAATGTTTTATGGTAGCCAAGAAGAGATAAAGTGGTCGAACTAAAGGTACGATGCAGATGAAATACAGACTAGGCTTGTATTATGTCGGCATGATACCTTTTTCAACCACGTTATCTCTTGTCTATTTTATCGGAAACATTGATATGCAGAACACCAATCCCATGAAATTTAACGCAAACAACAAACCATTACTCTATATGAAGGTGAAAAGTGTAGCTACTCACCAGCGACTTCCCCGCACTGCCACGTTGACGTCATAAGGACTACCTTTCGCGATTCGGTACAAACGTTACTGTAGATAAACATGATTGCGTGATAATGGTTGCGTGACGTGATCCCGCACATATTCGTTGAGTGCGTCTTGTGGTTGGATCAAATGAACCATTGCAAAATTGGTTCATTCAAAATATTTCTTCGTAAAAATACAAATCAATTCAATGTTAGTGTCAATTTTAAACTTTTAAGCTGGAAAATACTCGAAACAGAGCGAGATTTGGTGGATTATCGGACCTTTCTGGCACTGCCACTGTGACTGGAAAGAGCTACAGCTAGCACACATTTTTGTACAATAGGACTGTTGCCTCGGGTTGCGTTTGACTGTACCCTTCGAATGACAGAGTGGAGTTCACACACGTACTGCTTATTATTTCTGATGCGTCCCCAGTGACGTCCCGGCCCACCTGGTGTGCTGGGAACTTTCAAAGTTTGTAAATGTTTGTGAACTTTTTTTCAGTGAAAACGGCGCTTTTCGGGCCTGAAAGGAATGAAACGAGCTCTAAAAGGCTAGATGTTTCAAAAGTACCTTGTTACCTTCACGGTACGTTTAACGAGGTTCCGTCCTGTGCAATGTTGCTTCGAGTGCGGGTGATTCCTAACGCAGCTTATCATCATTCTATCCACCACTACTATAAGGAATGAATCAATCAGGAGTTCCTTAAAGCGCCAGGGCCTTTACACCGCGCCACGAAAAAAAGACGAAAAAGCCCACTACAAACAAAACTTTAACCATGGCCAACTTTTCTACCCATAATGAAACCTGAACGAAATTGTCATGATTCAACCAACAGGCGCAATTTGTACCCACAGATCAATGCGATTATAATGTCGAATATCGTGTAGAGTGAAAACAACAAACCGTAACACTGAGCGGCACACGATGTTAGCAGTAAGACAGCATACAATGCCAACAGCAGAACGACAGCCCCACTACTGCTGCAGAGAAATAAAATACAACCGACCAAGCAATAAAAAAATGTACCATAGAGCTCGTGTGAGGCAATGAGATCATGTTGTGAAAATCTCTACACTTCTGCACTGAACAAATAAAATGAGCTGTACCGAGAAAAAGTTGAGTGCTCCGTGGCCTGAAGTGTAACCGGTTCATATTACAGGAACCGAAACCATGAAAAGGGTGGCTTTTTTAACAACGGAGCTGTTTAAGCTTGAGCTTGGGCCTGTGGCGTTAGCAAAAAAATACCAAGAAAGAAGCTCCGCTTCCTGTAAAGGGGCTACACCGCAGATATAGCATTATAACACTGAAGCCAGCTTTTGCGCCTGCTCGAGTCTGGGCACTTTGGCGTATGCGCATGCGCAACTCTTACTATACTTTTTAAATGTGATAGTCTTTATTGCGCTTCTAAAACGCAAAAACAAAATTGGCGCAGCTTGCAGCAGTGCTGCAAGGCTGGAGAAACAGCGAAGTGGTGGGTCGGCCCAGCTTCTTCCTCCCCGGGATCCGCTGTCCGTGTGGAAGACCGACCTGAACGGCCGTGTAAAATCAGTCTAAGCTTGTTCTCACGTCCCTCAACATTTAGCCCAGACCAGCAAGAACATAGCAAAACCAAAAACTAGGAAAAGCCTAGCAAATTTGGGCAAAACCGAAGAACCTAGGCAGTGCCCCAGCTCTGCCTCTCCAGCATTGCACCACTTGTACAAGCTACACCAATACTTTGTGTGTGTGTGGTTTTGTAGCGTAAGCTACACTGGCCGAGGTCGAGCAGTTTCGCGTGGGCCGTGAAGGGCCGTTCTGCGCAAGCGCGAGGAGCATTGGATTGGATTTGGATTGGATTGAATTGGTTTATATTGGATTGTGTTGGATTGAAATCCAATCCAATAGGAGTACGGGTGTGTAGAGAATTGAGTCTGCACAATGGCCGGTCCTGCGCATTCCAGAGGAGTGACGTCATAGCCGCGGCAGACGCACTGACGCAGGCGCGTGCCTAGCTGTGCGCCTCCGTTGCGCAGTAGCCAAGTCTGACGCTGCGCCGGAGCCGCTTGATAGCCGTTTCGCATGGCTACAGGAGAGCCGTGCTGCGGGAGGAGCCATGCGTGAGGAGCAGTGACGGGACTGGACTGGACTGAACTGGACTGGATTGAATTATATTGCAGTTATTGATTTGGAAATCGTTTAAGCAACAGTAAGCATGATAATCAAGCTAATCCTAGACAACCAGGAAACCTAAGAATAACCAGCTAAACCTTAGCTCACGCTACGTATATCCTGGCATACAGGAGCTAAGCCACTGCTAATTTTTAAGAGGGACTCTGGTGAATCTTGGGAAGAAGTTCGGCATATGGAAAACTCTCGTGGATTAGCTTAAAGGGAATGTACGCGACACCTAAGCTTTCACTTATGGTGTGCAGGCGTAAGCATCGCTTGTGGTTGGGCAATGTCGCTAAATTAAGTCGCTGAGTTTAGTGCAGCTGAGTTGTACTGCACCTGAGTTTATTGTGGCCGGGTCTGTTACGCCACTAAAACGCAAGAACCAAATGTTTCTTCCTCTGTAGGCTTTGCTGCACCCCCTAATGTGGAAAAGCGACCTTTACAAAAACCAAGCTTCTCACCGAGCTTATTCAAAGTCGGCTTCATAGCATTTTTCAAATGCAGTTCTAAGGATACATATTTTGACACGGCATCACACGCAACCTTATATCAATATGCGAGAGTCCTATTACCTTTTTTTTTTTTGATTTGAAGGTCCATTCGCAGTCAATGAACTCTATTTATTTTTAATTGAACCTCCAATCGCACCTAATCCTCACTTCACTCCGGGGTTACGCGAATTTGGGGGACAGCTAAATGGTGAAAATTTGGGTTGCCATATAAAGTTTGTTACCCTCTCTCGGGACGTTTAAGTAGGCTTAAGAGGCTTAAGTGGAAGGCACGTCTATAAAGGGTGGGTTCGGTACACTTGGGCGGTTTTCTACTTCAGTAATTATAATAAAATAATAATGAACGTCCTAGTAAAAATTCTAACCATTCCCTATGCGCTTGCGTTGTGGCGGATTTCCCCTTATTTTCTAACGGCCCCTCATTACAAACCCTTCTCTAAAGCTTAGCGAGGGCCTCGGTTCTGGCAGCCTAGCAAGGAGCAAAGGGGTTTCCGTACCCACTTATAATGTAGATGCGTCACGCCCCGGGGGTTGAAAAGAAGGTCCCCTTCTCCCCGTGTAGTCTGAGTGGCGCTGGCTACCCCTCAAGCGTCAGATACAGTTGTAGTATACATAAATACCCCAGAAAGTGAAGCGGAACACAGTCGCCCAGATAGCCGAATTGGTAAGGCATTCGAGATCTAATCGAAAGGCATGGTTCGGTCCCCACTCTGGGCGCGTGTTTTTCTTTCTTTCTTTCTCACGTAATTATAATAATAAATAATAATGTAACGTCACTAACGGTAAAAAATATTCTAACCATTCCCCTATGCCTTCTTTGGCGTTGTAGCTGCCACATTTCTTCCTGTATTTTCTAACGAGCCCCTCATTTACAAACCCTATTATCATGCGAAAGGTTAGCGAGGGCCTCGGTTCTGGCAGCCTTGATGCCAAGGTAGCATAAGAGGGTTTCCCGCCCGTTACCCACTTATGACAGGCTGTAGACGTTCGCGTCACGCCCCGGGGTTGAAAAGAAGGTCCCCTTCTCCCCGTGTAGTCTGAGTGGCGCTGGCTACCACCCATCAAGCGTCAGATACAGTTGTAGTATACATAAATACCCCAGAAAGTGAAGCGGAACACAGTCGCCAGATAGCCGAATTGGTAAGGCATCGAGATCTAATCGAAAGGCGTGGGTTCGGTCCCCCACTCTGGGCGCGTGTTTTTCTTTTCTTCTTTCTCACGTAATTATAATAATAAATAATAATGTAACGTCACTAACGGTAAAAAATATTCTAACCATTCCCCTATGCCTTCTTTGGCGTTGTAGGCTGCCGGCATTTCTTCCTGTATATATATATAATATAATATATATAGAGACTATAGATATATAGATAGATATAGCGATATATAGAATATATATAGATATATATATATATATATATATATATATATATATATATATATATATATATATATATATCTAATATATTGTAGTGCAGAAGATTTGCCCACTTAGAGTATGCTATCAGGCACTGCGAAGGACGCACATGCCCCGTGTGGGTATGCTCTGATACGGTGGCCATGGGCAATAATGGGTACGTAGTGAATGGGGACTGTGAAGGACGACGAGGAGGTAGCACCGGCCTCGGAGAGAACGCGCCACGATCTCTGATAGCTCGCTGCATCGTGATCATCGCTCCGGCTAGTCTCAGTGCCTACCTGAATACCATCACCTGGAACGCTACCATTCCCTGCCAATAAACACCTCTTCAATTGGTGGAGGTGCGGGGTATCGATCCCCGTACCCCCGTACATTCACGAGTTACATAGAAGACGTTATTGGCCTGTGCAAGCGGGCAGACCCTTCTATTAGCGAGGCTGACAAGATCAAGCATCTCATTAAGGGGATAGACGACGACGCCTTTCAGATGTTGCTGAGTAAGGATCCCCAGACTGTCGGGGACGTCATCAACTGGTGTCAGAGCTTCGACGAGCTCCGCAAGCAGCGGCTTCTCACGCGGCGCTCAGCGTCACAGCCGGGAGAGCCCCTTTCGGGCATTGGTCGTCGGCAGCGACAGTCTTTCCTGATGCCCCGCATTTAAGTTTTTATTCGCCAAGAAATCGCGCGTCAACTATCTCTTCTATCGTGTGCACCCGCTATGGTATCAGCGCCCCCATTGTCTTCAACACTTCAGCAAGCGATACGGGAACAGGTCGCCAACGCTCTTCCTTCGGCCTGCCCATCCAGGCCTGTGGCTGCCCCCATATCGCCGCCGCTAACCTACACAGCAGCATTGTTACGACCTCGCCAGCAGGCACCGCTTTGCGCCCCACGATCGCCGCAGCTTCCGTCAATGTCGCCGCCCCGACCAGCACCTCATGCGCCCAACGTGTGGCGAACGCCTTATAACCGCCCCATCTGCTTCGTGTGTCGTATAGCCGGCCACGTCGCCCGTTACTGTAGCCGCCAAGCCGTCTCATACGATCAGTCGTTTCAGTCGCCGTCCTACGTAGTGTATGAGCCGCCACTTCGTCAGTAGTCCCCCTTGCCGCCGTCGAACTAGCCTCCTGCTGCCCGGCCGACATGCAACAGCTGAAGGTCGTCCTCGCCGCGTCACCGATCTATCTCGCCAATGCTGTCCCCGCGTTGACCCAACACAGGAGGAAAAACTAGTCGCCGCAGTTCCTGAGGCAAGAGCTGCGTCCACGTCGAAAACCTTAAGTCCTCGATTTTCACCCCATAATGCCATTAATGTTACTGTTGAAGGACTCGCCGGTAATTGCCCTTGTCGATACCGTGTGCTGCCGTGCCACGTCCAGTAATCGAGCGAAACGGTCTGCCGCAAATTACGCAAAGTGACGACGCCAGTGTCCGACATCACACTCCGCACCGCCAGCGCACAACACATCCGGCCTGTTGCTGCGTGCACAGCACGGGTCACCATTGAACACATCACTTACCCCATTGCGTTTATCGTGCTCACTTCGTGCTCCCACGACGTCATTCTCGGTTGGGATTTTCTGTCGACCCACCACGCCGTCATCGATTGCGCCCGTGCTCAGCTGGAGTTATTTTCAGTTCAAGACGCCTCATCGGACGAACACCCTGCCTCTTTTCGCCTAGTTGTCGCCTGAAGACACCGACGTTCCTCCTAGCCTCTGCCGTACCTTGTACCCGTTCTGTGCGACTCAGTCCGGACGCCCACAGTGCTGCTCAGCCCATCCGAGCTGTTTTGCCTCCGACAATGCTCCCCGCTTCCGTTCGCAGTTTTAGAAATGCAGCATGGGTTCGGCTCCATGTTTATTTGCAACCCCTATTCCTCTCCAGCTACACTGTCTCGTGGTGAGTGCCTGGGTCGTGTAGAAGAGATTGACACCCTCCTCATCACCGACGTTCCCAATAACTCATCGGACGCTTCATTTGCTCTCCTCGACCCCTCCGGCTCCAGCCCCGGATACCTCGGTTTTCCTTCGCTCAATCGACGAGAGTCTTCCTGCGCCTGAATGAAATCCGGACTTCTCGCCATGCTTCAAGAGTTCCTCTCGTCTTTTCCACTGGCAGACATCCTCCTTGGGCCGCTCATCTACGGTTACTCACCACATCGACACAGGAAACTCACCCCGCCATCTACGACAACGGCCGTTATCAGTGTGTCAGCCAAAGAACGTGGCGTTATTGACAGTCATGTGGACGACATGCTTGAACAGTGGCGTCATACAGCCTTCCAACAGCCCGTGGGCCGTCACCGGTTGTACTCGTCACAAAGAAGGACGGATCCATTCGCTTCTGTGTGATTATCGCCGACTCAACAAAATAACACGCAAGGATGTCTACCCTCTCCCCAGAATCGACGACGCCCTCGACCACTTTGCCAGGAGCCGAGTTCTTTTCTTGCCTTGATTTAAGGTTGGCTACTGGCAGGTCCCCATGGCGGATTTGCTGATCGTGAGAAAACGGCCCTTTGTAACAGAAAATGGCTTGTACGAGTTTACCGTCATGCCTTTTTGGCCTTTGCAACGCGCCTGCAACGTTGAACGCATTATGGACAATATTTTTGCGCGGCCCCTCACTCCTAAAGTGGAAAACCTGCCCTCTGTTACCTTGATGATATTGTCGTCTTTTCTCTTCCGATTTCGACACGCATATTACCGCCTCCGACAAGTCTTGAAATGCCTCATGATCTGATGCAGGACTTCAGCTTAACCTCAAGAAGTGCCGCTTTGCTGCCCGCCAACTTACAATTTATGTTCAACGTTGTGTCCAAAGATGGCGTGAGTCCTGATCTGACAACTTCGTGCGGTTTCGCCGAGTTTCCTAAGCCCACCACCACCCAGGCAGCTCCGAAGCTTTATCGGCCTCTGCCTCGTACTTCCGACGATTCGTGAGGAACTTTGCGTCGATAAACGGCACCTCTTAACGAAGCTTTCTGAACGGAGTCCAACGACCATCGCTCATTGGTCTTCAGACTGTGACGAGGCTTTCAAAAAGCTCCGTTCTGTGCTTACGGTCCACCGATCCTCCGCCATTTTGACCCGTCGGCCCCACTGAGCTTCATACTGACGCCAGCGGTGTTTGCGTGGACGCTGTGCTCGCCCAACGGAAATCTGGCTTCGACGAATACGTCGCTGCTTATGCGAGCCGGACACTCACAAGAGCGGAGGAAAACTACTCGTCCCGGAGAGGAAAGAGTGCCTGGCTATTGTGTGGGCCATAAGCAAATTTTCGTCCCTACTTGTACGGCAGGCCCTTCAGACGTAATCACCGACCACCACGCCCTATGCTGGCTATCTTCTTTGAAGAATCCGTCTGGTCGTCTTGGAAGGTGGGCACTTCGCTTACAAAGAGTACGATATTCCAGTGCTCTTTCGATCTGGCCGCAAACACACCGACGCGGATGCGCCTCTCACGCTCTCCTGTGACCGCCGACAGTGCCTTTTGTCATCCATAGACGGAATTCTGTCCTCTCTGTCACTTGACGACATGGCCTTCGGAGCAGCGCAAGGATCCCTGGATCACTTCTCTTTTGGACTGTCTGACAAACCCCGCTTCGCCAAACGCCCCCTCTAGCTGTACGGCGACAGGCCACTCACTTCGCTATTCGTGACGAGCTTTTTGTACCGCCGAAATTATAACGCAGGACGGCCGGAAGTGGCTCCTCGTTATTCCCCGCCATTCTCCGTCCAGACATTTGCGCATTGTTTTCACGCCGATGCACAGTGTGGTCATGCTGGTGTACTGAAGACATACCGACGTCTCCGCATGCAGGTACTATTGGCGTGGAATGTACACTTTTGTCACCAAGTTCGTCCCTTCCTGCGAAAAATGTCAACGCCCTAGTCCCCACCAAACAAACCGCCGGCTCCGTTGCAGCCCCTGCCGTGGTCCAGTACGACGTTTCGACCGCGTAGGAATCTAGTTGTATGGGCCGCCGCTCCCCCTACACGGCTTCTGGAAACCGCTGGGCCGTCGTCGCGGAGACCACTTAACGAAGATACGCTGATGAAAACCGCCGCACTACCAGCCGCTAAACGCCCGCGAGGCCGCTCATTTCTCCTACACCGGTTCATTCGTCCGTGCCCGTAGGCCCTAGAGAGTTGCTCAGTGACCGAGGCCGTGTGTTTATATCTGAAGTAATTGAAGCCCTGCTCGCAAAGTGCAACGTTATCCACCGCACCACTACTTGTTACCATCCACAGACCAATAGGCTCACGGAAAGATTTAATCGGACACTGGGCGATATGTTGGCAACTTATATTTCGGCAGACCACACCGACTGGGACCAAGTTCTTCCGTACGTAACTTATGCGTACAACACCGCCACTCAAGCAACTACGGGGTTTTCGCCTTTCTTTCTCCTCTACGGCCGCGAGCCGTCATGTCCGCTCGACACCATCCTGCCGTACTGATCAGATGCATCTGAATGTACCCCCGTGTCACAGGCATCTCGACACGCCGAAGAGTATCGCCAGCTCGCCCGGGCCCTGACTTCCGAGGAGCAATCTCGCCAGAAGCAGCGTCACGACGATGGACCACCGCCCCCTGAGTTCGCTGCCGGTTCTCTTGTGTGGCTGTGGATACCCTCGACTGTTCTTGGTCTTGCTCAGAAGTTACTCTCCAAATATCATGGTCCTTACCGTGTAATCGAGCGCGCATCCCCAGTGAACTACGTAGTTGAGCCGCTCACGTTGTCCCCGGACCTTCGTTGTCGCGGTCGCGAAACTGTGCACGTTGACCGTCTCAAGGCTTACCACGAACCGATGGTTTTATCTTGCCCTTAGGTCGCCAGGATGGCTTCTTATGTCCGCGGGGGTAATTGTAGTGCAAAAGATTTGCCCACTTAGAGTATGCTATCAGGCACTGCGAAGGACCGCACTATGCCCCGTGTGGGTATGCTCTGATACGGTGGCCATGGGCAATAATGGGTACGTAGTAATCGGGACTGTGAAGACGACGAGGAGGTAGCACCGGCCCTCGGGAGAACGCGCCACGATCTCTGATAGCTCGCTCCATCGTGATCATCGCTCCGGCTAGTCTCAGTGCCTACCTGATACCGTCACCTGGAACGCTACCATTCCCTGCCAATAAACACCTCTTCAATATATATATATATATATAATATATAATATATAATATATATAATATATAATATATATATATATATATATATAATATCCTATATATATATCTCTATAAACTAAACGGTGCAAAGCTCCTGGAACGAGCCCCACGTAGTTTTACCTTCCGCCGTAGCAGGGGATAAACAACTGTGTTATGCTGCGGCAAACAGGGCCTACAAACAAGCAGCGGTCGTCAAAAAGAAGTGTTTTACGAGGCTCTGCAGAAACTGTCAGAGAATAAAGAAAAAGGTGTTGGGACTGAAATTTGAAGAAATATGAATATGTAACAAAAACAGGGGAGGAAATGACGAAGCTACCCATTTTTTGAATGCGACAATTTAGGCTACCAAATGGAACTTTCACAGCCCTGCACGGAACAAGTTATTATTATCTGCATAACCGGAATCCTGAGTTCGTTAACTAAAAGGGACAATGTGAAATTACTTTTAATACGCTGAGGAACTTCAGTATTCTCTACAGCAAGCCCTAATTCACACTAACCGGGAGAAATGTACAGGTACTCGAAGCACCTGCAAAATGCGAACTCTGATGTCAAAGCAGGAAAAAAATATAGCCTTCCAACAACATCCACCTCATACTACTTCGTGGTGCACGCAGATGCATCAGACTGTATGCACCTGTGTATTAGGTTAGTTCCGTGAAGCGCAAACGACAAAATAATTGCTAGCATTTATTTTGTAGATAGACTTATTTTGTAGACAGCGACCTGTCCACGCTTTGCTAGCTTGGCGTTTTATGGTTTTATCCGACTCCACAGCAGTCAAGGCGATATGGGCGCTTTTATGACTGGTTTATTGTTATGCCACCTATTTTGGTGTAGTTTGCAACGTTGGTGCTGCCTTCGCTGGCAAAAAGCAATTTTTTGTGCAGAAATGACAAGGCTGTCGCGCACAAAATTGCCCTGCTGAAATTTCCCGCGCACGAGTTCTCGGGGATCTTTCTGGCAATCTGTTTACATAGTATGGTAGAGCATCGCGCAGAGATGAAAGTTCCCCAAAAGAAAGAAAGTCGACGAAGGTTCTTAAAGCTTGAATGGGCGGACATCCTCAAGAAAAAAATTTAATGCCATTCCACTATGGGAAGATGGTTGGCCAGCAAAGTTGAATAAATATCGTGGTCACAAACTGACGTTAGAAGAGCTTTATTGAACCATTTGCTCCTTCTTAATTAGTGATGGTCACAACGGCTGCGTGGCCACTGTGATCAAACATAGTGGTGTGCACTCACAACCGGTTGCACATTTTTGGCAACGTCAGGTCTAGATAAATGGCCGGTTCGGATGTGAGAGGGTTCGCAAACCAAAATCCTCCATCACCAGCACCGTGAACCATCCTGTCTGTGGATCCTAAATATCCGCATTCAAACCTTCCCCAACAAAAGGGGTGGTGTCGTCCAGAGCGGCCCAGCCAAATGGTGGAGTCATTAACATCACCTCACGACGTCCCTGGTGAGGTGTTGTACACCCCGGAAATCACCATCCCACCATTGGTCGCTGGCTACATATATCTCCTAAGTGAACGTCAATGTCCAGTCTTTGCCAGCAGTTGCTAGGACATGCCAAAAGTGATCAGACAACGAAGAACGTAGACACAAACTTCTATAGCATGAATGAACTTTCTCAAGCGAAAAGGCTGGCGAATGCTCTCGTCATTCTTTGCTTCACCGAATCATTCGGCCACACTTCAACGCTAAGTTTTTTTTTCTTTTGGCTTTGAATTGTTTGTGGACCAGGAACTCTTGGCGTACCATATGCCCTTTCGACAAATACTGTTTGCACGCACGTGTGGTTGCACGAACACATGCTGTTCTGAAAGAACTTACTCACGTAAAGCTGCTGAGCTCGTCTGAATGCCGGCGATGGCAATGCAAGTGAAGAAGCGCAGCGCATTGTACCACATCACGGACGGCGACGCAGCACCCGTGGCTCCGAACAGCGCAGCCAAGAAGACGGAGCCAAAGAATGCGGTACGACGACCAAACCTGCCGGAAAGACAAGTTGTGGGATAAAGCAGTGACATACGTTGCCTTCTCATGGCAGTAGCGCAACTGGAGCTCAATGCCGGCGTACGTCTCCCGTCAAGTTACTTTTAACGACCAAGAACTATCACGTAGGCCTCAAGCCATCCCTCCCGATACGCTTTAACAAACAACCTCTTTTACCCATTAACGGCAGTCAGAATACGGAGTTATTGCTGCATTATAACTGAACGCTACTTCGGGAAGGGAAAAACATGTTGGCCTATAGCGAACTGCGAATCTGTAAACGCTGCACACAGAAAACTGACTGCATGCCAACGTACACATACTGCGCTACATGTCATTAAGCTCCGGCCAACATCTGATGATGTATACCCTTCGCTTAGATTTTTGGGGCTTTTGAAGTATAACCTTTGACCTCAGGGCCAAACAGGCGCATCCGTCCTATGCCTACCTGTCGGACAAGTGGCCCATGACCAACGAACCCAGGAGGTAACCCGCAAAGGCCACACTCGTCATCATTGAGCGCTTCCATTCATGCTGACACACTAGGTTCCACTGAAACAAACGAAACTCCGATTAGTGCCCTTCCCGAAGGTGTCCGATTAAACAGGTGGAAACGCCGTGCTGTGTGCGTGTGGGTGGGTGCGTGCGTGCGTGCGTGCGCGCGAGTGAGAGAGACAGAGAGAGAAGGAGACAGAGATGTTCATTGTTATTTTCACTTTGTCGCTTACTTTTACCTGTACGCACCTAGCACGAACCTTGCAAGCGTTCACACCCACCTTGAGTAAAGACCTGGGTTTTGAAGGTTTCCGTTTGCTTTTGGTAGAAGGAATAAATTACCGAGCTTCTTTTCAACAATCTCAATATTCTTTCATTGCCGAACGCTACTTCAACCAACAAGTGATAACCGTTTATGAATATTAATACAGAAGTAAAAGCACTGGTACCTCAGGCACGACCGACGACCCCTCCAAGGACTCGTTGTACGTCCAGGCTTCGCACGGCGCTGCTGCGTACTTGCTGAAGGGCTCCTCAGAGCTATTTACGAGCAAAGATTGGATGGGGATCACCAGGCAGGAACTGCGCCCGAACATCGTTACGAGCTCCGAGTCGTTCACGTTGTTCCAGTCCCCCTCCGACCAATAGGTGAGGTTCGGTTGTGAACACCAGTGCTCCACGTCTGGCGCGATGAACAACGCCGCCATTGTGTTCCAGGACGATGGAATGGCGCGAACGAAGATGAGGGACAAGACGATGATGTGGTAGCATCGGGGTGGACCAATGAGCGAGCTGATTTCGTGCATGATTAGTTTGTCAATGTACTTCGACCAGGTTTCCAACGCATAGGTCCCAGTGAAAGCACTGTGCACTGTTTTCTCTTCTGAAAGAGTTAAGCAAAAGATTATTTATAACGACTGATAGACAAATGACTTTCAGGTCACCTCTGTCTGAGAACAGCTGTCTGACCTCCCTGAGAGTTCATCCTGACATTACCGCGTTAAGATGACTGTGTTGCGGCGGCATGAAGTGAACACCAACAATACAGCCGAGCTCAACTTCGTGCACATACATCTGTGGTGTGAAACTTCGTTCAAAGACTTAATGCCACTTGCAGCGGTGGATCTGGGGGCCCCACCACGACTCCTTTCATGCATTCCTCCAAGAGAGTAATGCCAACCTGTACCTCTAAGAATACGCTCATTTATGCCAAAAGGGATACTATGGCATCATAAATAAGAGGCATGGGACTCGGACGCGCCATCTGCTTCACATTACGTGCAAAGATGCTATATACAGAAAATTGCAAGCCTTCTGCCATATTTATTGCAAGAAACTTTTTCCGGGACAATCTATTGCCTGACAATTTTTTTCCGCCGTTTTGTTAGGACTTCTGTCAGTAGGGTCCTACAGTAAAATCTCGTTAAGTCGAACTCGAAGGGGACCATAAAAATGTTCGAATTAGGCGGAGTTCGAATTAGCGGCTGGGCGCTGGAGCGAATGGCCATCGTGCCACAATGCTCCGGCAGAACCCAAAAAAGCCACCTCTGGACTCGTTATCGCGAATCTACCGCCACGACACCTTTGTGGCAAGCGGTTTCGTAAATAATGTTGGCGGAGCTCGAACAGCGAAGAAAACTAATTGATCTAAGCTCGATATAATGACACTGTTTATGCTTGACAACACGTTTATCCTCATGACAGTGCCGAGGCAATCAAAATTTAAAATACTCGGTCGATTACTTCTATTTTGGGACTTCCCTGGGCCGACTACTTCTGCGAGAAGCAATGGAAACCAGAGGATCAGAGTTCGAATCAGCCGTTCTGGATACCGATTCGTTCGAATTATCGGGAGTTTTTCCCCATTGAAATATATAGGGCTGCGCCGGGACCAGGGTGTCAGTTTGAATTACCTGTAAGTTCGAATTAACCGAGTTCGAATTAATGAGCTTTTACTGTATATCATGGTCCCGATGGTTGGGTGTCTAATTCACGCAGCTGAAGGGAGCAATAACACGATATCTTTCAGCACATTATTTCCTGCCTAGAAAACTCTGCCAAATCAAAACTGAAGCGATATCTACGGGGTATGTATAAAATGAGTAAATGTTTTCTGCATACGAACAAAGTTGGATGAGTATTACTCAGACACAAAGGGCTTTAACGAGCAACAATGTGGCCAAAGTAAATAGCGAAGAATAACGTGGGAAAGCGCGAATGACGCACTTCGTTCATTCCCAGTGACGCGATTGCTTAAACGCCCTTGACATGGTTTAGAGTTGTGTCCTTTTCGTTTGTCGTGACAGCTACAACTTTTGTGGCCTGTACTTTTATAGTGCGCACGCTGAAGGAGCTGCTTGTGGTGCAGAGCTGGAAAAACATTTTTGAACATACGGCTGTAGAGATGTCCGAACGAGGGAGTACTAAAGAAGGCGGCAAATATGTTCGAGAGAATATCCTAAAATTGAAATAAAAATGCGATAGATTACTTAGAATTATCCCACTTCACGATGCATCGGCGTCAAAAAAAAATGCCCTAAACTGCAACTGTCTGGAAGCGTACTCAACATTTGACGGATTACCTCAAAGCACATAATAGTTTTCGATCTTGGATGACGAATTACTTTGACACAACCAGGGAATTTAGATAACCAAGAAATGAAAAAAAAGGCTTTGCACAGAGGTTCAATTTGGCTGCAGCTTCAACGGGCTCGCTGGTAATGTACTGCAGCTATTCAGGGAAAAGCCAGTGAAAACACGCTACAAAAGAGAGGCAAGACGAGGACACTCACTGGACTTAGAACAAAATTTCATTGAAATAACTCCCATAAATACTTATTCACCAGAACAACGCACGCGCAGAAGGGTCACCCCTCACCCCTTCAAAAACCCAAGATTGCCACATAACTCTCTCTCACACAGTTGTTATCCTAGGCTGCGTTAAGAAACGCTACCTCCTTATCAGTTAACGCCACCGAAGGCTCACTGATGCATTTCTCTCCTCCTTTCTTGACCAAGAAGGCCTCTACCTATTTCTCGCTCATTCTTCGAAGCACCCCGCCTGCACAATGGACACAGTTTTTAAATCCAGACTGCAATCCCGTTGCAAATGATGCAAGGCTTCAAATAATAAAACCATCGAAATAACTTCGAAAATTACGTGCTTACTTTCTTTGGTCATTATTGCTCTCTACATTCCTAAATTCTTAAACATTTGTTTAACTTTGACGCTTTGAGTGGCAAGCGCGTTGGTGCTTTTATACAAAGCGCGCAGAAAAAAAAACACCAGTGCAGCTGTTATAAATGAACGCTCAACGAGAAAAATACGAACCTATGCAGTGTTGTTCGCTGGTTTTTACGCCAGATTCTTCATGCGCTCGGACCGGCGGTTTGGAGAGCTCGCTCTTTTGATTCCTCAAGCGTACACAGTGCGCGCCGCTACTAAACGCACGCGTGCTGCCCCTTCCCTTTCCCTTTCCCCACAGGTAATTTTATGTCTATTCTCTGATATGGTGTTGCCATGAGCATCGCTCTGCCTCGGCCACCTGTTCTAACGAACCACCTGATTCTGCTGCAGTTTTCGGTTGTTAATGTGGGGAATTCTTCGTCTGCCTCCACCGCTATCCATCAGCACCCCGTTCATCACAGGAATAAGCTAAACGATTGTAGGTCACCTAAGCACTCTTCGTGGTGTAGTGTATGCGAAAGCCTTAGCGTTCTTAGTGTTCAATTGCCGAGCAAATAAATAGGTGTGGCTCCACTGACCGCATTCTGCCGCCCCTACTTCTCTTCGTCGCCGCATTGGCGTGCGCGACCATGAGGAGGTTCGTAGTCCATCGCCGTCCACACCGCAGTGATCAGATCGGTACAACGGGATAGATTAACCGCTTATCTGCTTGCTCCATAGCAGATCCCAGAAGACGGCAACGTTTGCGGCGTCCTGTCACGTGACCACAGCATGTAGGGCGAAAGCCCTATTGCGCCATGTCTGGCTAGGTCTGGCTAGGTGATCGCGTCCCAGTCACCATGAACCGCCGGAGCGCAAGTGCGGCAGGAGTGACTTTACGCCGTGTGACCCGCCGCGGAGAAGCGTCGCAGCTTCGCTCACTCGGAGCCTCGCCTCTGCGGTACCACGTCACTAGGCGAGACGTCAACCGACTACTTCGCCGGCGCTTGGTCGCTCAGTCCCGCCACGAATGATGCGCCGCCGCCGGAGTGCAAGTGTGGTAGGTGTGTCCTAACTTTCATGCAACACTGTGTGCATAGTCTTTCAAAACCAGGCCGAAGAAACATTTCGCGAGTGGTAACTAGGTTTACATAGGTTAAACACCAACAGCGCTTAAATATCCCATCTCTTGAAAACATTATTTCCGAATAGACTTCTTAAAGAGGCAGCAAGGTACAAAATACGGCATCTGAAATACGCGTATGCGTAGCGCAAACGACCGTCAAAAATTAACGATTTTGAAATTAAAATTGAGAAGACAGTGGCCATTACGACCAGGATGAAATGACGTTACGGCCGGCAAGCGAGCGGCTGGCCGGCCGGAGACAACCGGCCGCTGCGCGCTGGCGCTTTGCGCTTGTAGCCGCCACCGCTAGGGGAAGGGCGTCCAGCGCGGAACTAGACCGGTTGCCCTGGCATTTGAATCAAGTGATATTTGCGCCACAGGTTCAAATACGCACCACAGCGCCCATACCGGCAAACCAACTTACTGCAAGCGGCGTCAAAGACGACGGGAAAGACACCCAAGACGAATCCCAAGGCTCGATAAACGTCGAGAGCGACTGCCTGAGCCCGTGAAAGAAGCGGAGACACTAGGCAAGGCCGATGCAGGTGGGAAACCTCTAAGACAGCTTTCTAGTCTGAAACCGCTCGAATACCGGGTTGTTGTCAAACCGCGAGGAGGCGTAAACGTGTGTGAAGTGGAGGGGGAGGTGAGTCGCAGCGTTCGAGCAGCCTGCCTAACTCCCTTACGAGAGTGCCCGCTTATCCGTGTGCACGCCCGCCAAAACGTCGCCCTGATCTCCAAAAACAACCTCGTTGACACAAAGGAGCTACTGAAGATAGGACTCCTGCGCATACAAGAGAAAGACCTCCAAGTCAGCACGTACTCAGCGAAGCAAGAAGTATGCCGAGGAGTCATTCACGGGGTGTACGACGGAGCGACCGACCCGGAAATCGATCATGAACTTGTGGTGCCAGGTTATGAGATTCAGGGTACCAGACGACTGGGTAAATCTAGTTCGGCCGTGATCGTCGTTTCCAGCGAGCGAGTTCCGTACACGGTGCGCTATGCATGGCTGGAGAAGCGGTGTTTTATCTACAGAAGACGCGTGCCGCATGTTTCAATGCGAAGAGGGGGGACACAGAACGGGCGTATGCCCGGAACCCAAGGTCTTTGCCTCCGAAGTCTGCGGACAACGCAACGCCATGCAAGACAATTTGTGGCGTCTCACGTGCGCACTATGAAGGGTACCGCACAAGACATACACCAGTGAATGCGAGGAGAAATTCTTCCGACCCGTAAAACCAGGGAAAAACAAAAGCGAAATGCAAAAGAAACTCCCACCTCCCCTCGCGGGAACCCCTGTGTAGATGTGACGCATAAGGGGTTCACGTTGCAGCGTTGGACAGCGGAGGAACAGCGCTGGAACGATGGAGCGGAGCGGCGCAGGCACCGCGTTTATAGCGCGCATAACGGTGAGGGGACGCGCCGGCGCCAGTGCGTCTGCCACAACTATGAAGCAACACAATCCAACACACTCCACTTTAATCCAATCCAATCCAAATCCAATCCAAGCCAAGCCAAGCCAAGCCAAGCCAATCCAATCGAATCCAATCCTATGCCCCTCGCGAGAGAGTGTTCGCTATCGGAGAGGAGAGCGGGTGAGCGGCGGAGAGCGCAGCTGGCGCGGCGAGGAGAATGGGGGAGGGGTGGACGCCGACAACGCCGGATGGATGCAGGGACAAGGCGAGTGAATGAGATGCGTTCGCATCTAAAATCTGGATCATTTAGCGTTCGATAACCGGGATCCCAGCAACAACTGGCGCGGGAAAAGAAGAATACACCTCCAGCAGCGGGAACGGGCACCACCAGCGGTGAAGATAACAAATGGCGACGTTATGTGGCAGCACCCACGAGCGGGCGATTGCAGTGACCGAAGCGATAACCTGGGACAGGGCCTGGGTAAGCTCCCTGCCGCCAACACTCAAGTACAGCAGCAGCACACGAAAAAAAAACCAGACGTGATTGCGCAAACAGCAGTCTCTTCAAGACCAGGATCAAGCCAAAGCACAGAACAGTCAGGTGAGCAGGGAACCATGGCCTCCCTGGCCTTTTCTGGCGTACTTCGCGTCCATTGCACGCTTATACTTCGCACGGCTTGATTAGCTTGTTCGACGGCACCTCCTGGGTAACCCGGACCCGACGGAATTAAATGGTCGTGCGGCAAAGATACGTTACGGATTGCTTTGCAGGTCGGGAAAACAAAATCTGGAGATCACATGCAGACATCTGGGCGCTAGAGAAACGCTACCTTTTGCGCAATGCTTGCCACGAATCGGACTCCGTTTTCTGAATTGGAAAATACCAGTTCGGTTGTGTTTGTATTACAAAAGGCGAAATGAGCAACTGGTTCTGATCAACAGCGATTATAAAAGTTCCCTCAGCTTTCTCGCGATTCTCAACCTTACTGAACTAATCCGTTTAAATCGGTATAAATGGGAATCATTAGGTTCACATGCCGAATGATTTCCGTGTCTGCGCTTGTGTCGCGCGGTGTTGCAGCCCCAGGCTGGCACATCAGCATGGCTAGGATCCGCTGTCTCACCCTTCGAAAGACGCTCTTCACCGTTTTCTCTCGCTTCCAACTCACGGCTGGGCTACAGCGGCGGCGTCGTCAGCCGCTCTAACCCGGCTGTGGCCGACACTCCTGTGATCGGGACTCCGCCCCCGCGAATTCCAGGTAACGGCTAGCAGAATCTCTGGTTTCCCTCTTCGTAGAGCCACGTGTGTGAATTCAAGTGATGTCGCATGGGCAATTGTTGTGGGTGTCGTTTAAAGCTTTGCTTTCCAACCCCCTTTAGAGCGTAGATTGGAGCCTTTTTTTTTATTTCCGATAGAAGGCTAGAAAAGAGGGAGGATGTGGTCGCAGAGAAAGCCGAGGGAGAAGCTTTGTCTAACATTTACACTATGAGCCAGCTCCTACATGAACCGTTGTGCTTCCCTACAGACGCCAACGGGCGCCAGCGGGGCGGCGTCGCCTCCGCGACCTTTCAACCACCACAGGCGCCACGCGCCTCGCTTCGGAGTTTGGAGAGGCGGCGATGCGGCCACGGCGGCGAATCGCAGTTACGTTTACGTGGGCCCTCCTGCTTTGGCTGGCTCCCCGAACTAACGCCGCCAATGCTTTCTGAAGTTCGTTCTCTCTCTCTGTGTATGGAGGGAGTGGGCGCAGTTTGTCGTGTACGACTGCGTGCTGCGGTGACCTGCAGACCTCAGTCGACCGTCGACAAAGTCCCGGGCAAAGGCGTCCGTGTGTCTATACAGGGGGACAGTATTTGCTAAGTGGTTAGGGGGAGGAGGCGAGGACATACGGCGCGCCAGCCCGTATGCGCGCGAACACAAGCGCTGTCTCGAATGTGCGTCCGTGTCACCGACGGCGAGAAAAGCAAAACACAAAAAGTAAAGGCTGGGGAGACAGCTGGCGCCGGCGTGTGGGCGCCGCCGAGCTAGTACAAAAAAAATCGTAATGTGTAAGAGGAGGTGGGATTCAGCAGGACGGATACCAACGGCATAGAACCGCGGTTACGCCAAGAATGGAGCCAAACTTCTGCCACAATTGCACTTAGTCATAAATATACCGTGCTTGTAATCAGTTTCTCACTAATGGCGTCTGTAACGCAAAAACGCCCTGCAGGAAAGCAAACTTTATCTGATGAAGATAATGAATGAATGAATGATCGATCGTGGGAGAAGTGAAAGAAGAAAACGCGTCCCGTGGCCGCAACGGAACCAACCAACCAACCTGATTCCCTCGCGTTATGAAGCCGCCGTCTATCTGATTGCTCCCATTTCGACGTGGTCGAAGCCGGTTTGTAAAACTCAGACGACAACCAAAGAATTCGTCGCGAGATAGCTTCGCGTTCAACCATCGTCGTCGTTAGGCGGAGGAGTAGTATTATCTCTATGGGCGGAGGGGTGTAATGATTTTTAACACTTCCGGGAACCACCAATATCTGCTATAGGGCTCCTGCGCTGGAGTTTGGCGACCTGCAGCGCCCTCTCGTGTCCAACGCGTCTGGGTAGTACAAAAAAATTAAAGCCGTTCCACTCAACGTGAAAGCTGTCGTAAATGCAGTGCAGTGATTCGCCATAACGGCCTTGGCACCTAACCACCTGATCCTCGCGTTAGCCGGGGTTCTATCTGATTGCATTTCGACGTGGTCGAAGCCGGTTTGTAAAACTCAGACGACAACCAAAGAATTCGTCGCGAGATAGCTTCGCGTTCAACCATCGTCGTCGTTTGCGGAGGAGTCATTAACTCTATGGGCGGAGGGGTGTAATGATTTTTAACACTTCCGGGAACCACCAATATCTGATATAGGGCTCCTGCGTTTGGAAAGGTTTTTGGCCACATTCGGCAGCCTCTCGTGTCCAACGCGTCTGGGTAAGTACAAAAACAGACGACCCTCGCCGCCCCCGTGTGTTTTCAATTACAAGCCAGAGCGAAAGTTGTTTGTAATTATTTTAATCACCTGGCGGCGCGTTTAAATGACTGCGCACTGATGAAATGCCTATGTAGTTGCAGATGCTACACAAAATAATATCCGCCATAACAAACCGACTTTATCGGCGTTTTTATTTTTTTTTTTTTGGAGCGAGCTGTCGTGATCGTCGCGGCCTGCGTGCGTAGTGATCGCCAGTCGGGTGGTCAACCGTCCTGACAGTAATTATCGTTCGTTATTCTTGCGTGCGAACGACAAAGGAAAGTTCACAAGTGGCATAACCACAACGTTGCTGAGCCTGAGGTAACTGTAAATGGTTGCTTCATCGGGAGCATGCCAGCGGACGCGAGGAGCGCAGCCGATTCAGCGGACGCTGCTGGCCTGGCAACGCCTTGAAAACGAGTGCAAAATTTGTTTTGTATTCCGCAAACCAAATGATTCCTGCTTAACATTTTGCGCTACACGGTTTACGAACGGCAGGGTACACGTATACTAGCGAGTGGGTGAGGCAATACAGGCGAGCGCCTCGAGCGCTGCCTGTAGGGGCGCCACTGAAATCCCCCTAGCGGCCCGTTTCGAAAGCAGTCGCGGGAGTCTCCGGCCCGCTCACCACTGTCGCCGTTGCTTTTGCGGCACTTTCGCGACTGATATTTTCCGTTTGTATGCGTTCGAAGTACATTTTTATGTGGAGCAGTCACTCTGTTCGCAAATGTGGTGTATTAACTAGAGTGTAAATGCTTCTGACACGACCTTAGTGTGGTACATCCGGCCCGCATAAGCGCCAGGTGTGTCACAGGCCGGCGTCGCGAAACCGGCATATGCATGGAGCTGATTGTAATTCCACTGCCCTGAAATTTATTAACAGTACCCCCGTGATCAGCGTTCGTTCAGATGCTCATGCTACGGCTATACACTACGATGTAAATATGTTTTGTGTGCTTACATAGTCTAGCGGAGCACTCATGCCTAACCGCACGCCAGTTACGCTTCATATCTCAGATATTAATCACTACCCTGAACAAGCCAATGTGGCATAAATTTCATGGGCATTCTACGCAATAAGTACGATGGATAATGCAAAATTGTATGCGGTAGTCAGCACAAAGAATTTACGGCTCTGGCTCTTGTGTCAGCTCGAGGCGCTCGCCCGAGAAAGGCAGCACTGCTGCCGCGCAAATTCTACGGTTCGTGCAAGGAAATAAGCAGCTAAACATTAGCTGCGGAATCCCCCTCCCTCCCTCCTCCCCCCTTAGCGAAAGGAAAAAGAAATCGCCCCCATCGAGACCACTGCACCATCCATCGGCGGATCTGGGAATCCGCAGCGGCCCCGCAGAAACAGCTTCCCAGACCCACCAATAGAAGGAGCAGTGGCGTCGCCACCGGCGGGTCTGGAAGCCCGCTCCGGTGCCAGCGTGACGTATGACCTACAGCAGACTTACATGGTGACTTACTTAAAATGGTGAATACCCAGCTTCTCGGGTGACAAATCGGGGTAACGTAGCTACAGTGGTACCGCGTCTGCGTAGTACAAGCGAGTGCCCTGTACACATTGTTAAGACGGTAGAGAAACTAAATTCGGTGGAGTGGCCTGTTTTCTCTGCTCAAACGGCAGTGCGAAATTTGAGAGGCCACGATCAGAGCGGCGTTGCATTGTAACGCGGGAGTGCTGCAAATAGCAGCATGGTCTAACGTGCACGAGCGCCATGCAGTGAACAGCCAGGTCACAGTCCCATGCCAACAGAAATAGTTGACTGCTTTTAAGCAAGAGATAGAGAAAGAAGACACTTCAAATTCAAAAGTGAGAGTTGGTTGAGCCCTGGTCCGGGAATTCATGATCTACCCTAGCACTCTTGACCCGTGTTACCACGAGAGCCTGATCCTCCGGTTGACAGCAGGTCAGCATTGTCTCCTGCAGCTCAGGAAACGAACGTGTAGAGAGGGGTGTAACGGGGCTCAAGTCCTCATCGAGTCGCAGACGGACGTGATTAGTGCATGCGAATTCGTTTACGTACGAGTATGAACTGCACTCCCGCGCCTCGTAGCACGGACATGTTTTAAAATGGGCTCATAGCTACTTTTCGTACAAAAGCAATGTGCATAGGGTGAAGGTAGGGGGGATAGCTACCATGTGTTTGTTGATACTCAGAGAGCTAACATAGTCTTCAGTATGTTGCGCATCTTGTTGTACACAAGGCATAGTTTCCTTAGGAACGCTTTATTGACGTTCTGCATAGTGCGGAAGTGACCGCTCTATGGTGCCTGTCGTCGCCCGTAATGTTTCTTCCCTGCAGTGTACTGTGTTTTATTGTCCCGTTTGTTCAATGCATTAGATAACTCATTTAGTCGGAAATTCAGCGTCTTGGCCAACAGATGGCTCGCAAAATTGCGGATGGATCCAAAAACAAAAAAAATGGCTCGGGCTTAACACTTCTAGACCTAGTTATCCCGAGCGACTCCGATGGCAATGCCCTCAGGGTTTGGTGAAGCTTGCCTTTGGTTGAGATTTCGCAGCCTGCTGTCTAGTTATGTCTACTGGATGGTTACATTCGCCCTTTTTGCTCGCGACGAACCAAGCTCCGCCAAAGCCGCCAGCAAAGCAGCGCCTGCGTGTGCGTGCATCGTGTGTTTCTCTAGTCTTAGATGTCCCCTGTAAACTCAGTCAGCGCACTGCTTTCACATATCAGTCCATCAAAGCGATCTGAGGGGCTAGTTGGTGTATTGACACGCGCATTTTATTACATCATGTATCAGTCGTTCAGCCCTCTCCTATACACGTAATTTCCTTGCGCTGAACCGTTCGCATAGACGGCCCAGCCACCACTGGGCGACAAGGCGCAGGCGAAGCAGTCGTTTCACCCTCGCCTAGTCACGTGGTACGGCAGCGCCGAAGCTCTGAGCAAGCGGAGCGATACAAAAGAAAGGCACACATCACGCACCGGCGGCCGAAGGACACTGGCGACGCGACGATTGATATTAAAATAAGCGGCGTAGCAGATCTTTCGCTCTAAAAATCAAAATAAAGAATTCTCAGAACGACGCGAATTTCTTATATCCCTGTCACACGGCAGATCTAATGACATTTAGAGCAAATGTCACTCGCTCTAAATGTCATTCATTCGACGCTACACCAGAGTGCCGAAAGACATTTGAGGCGAATGACATTTAGTGCCTAACTGAGGTTCGGGAGCTCATTCAGCAGCCAAATGAGTAGCCTCGACAGCAGTGGCGCGTCACTGTTCAGCAATAAACCAAAGAAGAATGTTCCTGAAAACTGTTAGTAAACATATTTTCTCCTTCGTGTTGTTTGATCCAATAAAGGTACTAACAAAAAAGAAAATCTCGTCCCCAATGCACGCGCTACCCCTAATGCGGATTTTTTGCGGACTTGCGACGGAACATCAAAATAAGGGCAGGAATACGACACACGAAAGAACATCAGAATCACGGCATGACAAGAATACCACAAGACGACGTGACGACACGCGAAAATACGGCGAACTACAGAATTTTTAAGTGCAATGCACTTTATAAGCGACCCCAAACCATCCACCACCGGCGGCCACGGCGGCGGCGTCCGCAGTGCTCCTCTATATTTAAAAAAAAAAAACAGCATCCGGCGCCAGGTTTCGATCCGAGGACTTTGCGGCCGCAGCGCGACGCGCTACCGACTAAGCCACGGACGCCAAGTGATATCAGGTGTGAGTAACGCGCCTTATATCTTTAAACGCATTCAAACTACGTCGTCAGCGGCGTGCGTTGGCGACTCAGCGGCGTTATAGCGGCTTGATAACTGCGTGGTGTACACGTGATACTACAAACCCGATGGAAGGATGGAAGAGAAGGCGGCGAGGCGGTGGGCTGCGGGGGCCGAGCGCAAGCGCCGCAAGCGGGCCGACAACCGTGCATTCGCACTTTCAACATTCTCCCCCTCGGGGAAATGCGGGGGAATTTTTTTTCTTGTCGTCTGTTTCGACTGGGAAGCTGTTAGTGTTGTTTTTGCCGTCATCTTCCATGACCCCGGCGTTCATCAACAAACGCCCTCCCCGCAATGCGGACATACCCACTATAGAGGCGATTGTCCAATGACGATTACAAATGCGAGTAAAAAGCAGATAATAGGCCCTTGAAAGCAGTCGAAGGCAGTTCACGCGCATCTAACTTAATGTTGGTTGCAGTCCACGGAACAGATACTTTCTTAGCCAGCGTTGAGCGAGAAGTTCTTGCGTTTATCCAGCTAGGTTTTCAGGACTGGGAGGCAATGCTAGTTCGGCTCGCCAGCCGCACGTTCTAACTGACCGGCGCCGCTTTAGGGAATTCGCAGCAACACAGAAGGCACAGAAGTCGGCGGCACCATTTTATTCCGGTTCCAATTTCCCTGTATCCGGTTTATTCAGGATCCGAATTTATTGGGATACCATTTTTATTGGGCTGGCGCGCCGATTGTCTCCGGGGAAAGGCACGGGTTCTATTCCCGACTGCGGTTGCTGCGTTTCCGATGGAGGCGAAAAGCGAAAACACCCGTGTGCCGAGATTTCGTGCACGTTAAGATCCCAAGTGGTCAAAATTAATCCGGAGCTCTTCCACTACGGCCTACGTGTGCTTCGCAGCCTTACCCCCCCCCCCCCCTTCCCGAATTTATTTTTCGAATTCACCATTACCACTACGTGGAACTGGTTAATGATGATGACTACTGACCACCAAATTATGGTCAGCTTTGGTGTAATTGTCACTCAATGGATAACGCATATGAAGCACTCCCCAATTCGTCCCACTGAACGTTACAGAAAGACCACGGTTTGTTCTTCATTCTCCAGGTCTTTCCTTAACAAGGAGAACTTTTATTCACGGGCTTCGCAGCGGAATCCCGCGGAAAAAAATCTTCCGCTGCGGGTATGCGGAGTGTATGGAAGCGCGCCACCAGCGCGAGCCGTAAGCACGCGCCGTTCCTGCCTCCGACGCCGCCGAGAGAACGCACACCGTCTCTTCTTCGCACGACACTCAGCCAGGAGCTCATCGCCAACAACGTGTAAAAGCAGCGCGACGAGAGGTCCGTGCCCAACATGAAGGTTTTTCGGACGGCGACTGTTAGGCGGGGTAGAAAATCGGGTGGAAAACACCGAAGCCGCAAGTCCAAGTCGCCAGGTGCGGCCACTTCCGCTCGAACCTCAATGACGGCATTGCCGGCTCCTTCGCGGCGTCCACTCCGCGGTCGAGCGCTACCCCGCAGCGGTCGGCACCGGGAACGCCGCAGCGTGCAACACTCGGAAGCGAATCGGCCAGCCGGGCAGGGAGCCTGGCACTTTTCACGGGCGGCGCCGCCAGTGGACCGGGGGCTACCCAGCGGGCCCGAGCTACTTCAAGTATTGTTATTGCACATCTATTCAGTCGTTCCCGCCGAGGTACTGAGGCACTGTGCTTCGGGGCACGAGTTAGCGCGATCGAAACAATGGAGCCACCGTGGCTCGGTTATTTTAGATGCGACGCTGAGAGGAGCATCTCTTGCCGGCGGCCCTGTCCTTCCTGCATCGTCGTTGTCCGCGTCCGCACAGCTGCGTCTCTCCTCCGCTCACCCCCTCTCCTCTCCCCGGGATAGCGCGCCTCTCTCTCCAACATCTGTGGCGCGCGGTGCGGCGCCTCTCACTCCGCCGGGGCGGCGCTGCGCGCGCAAGCGCGCTGTGCGCATGTGCAGCGCCCTCTCTCTCCGCGGTCTCCTCTCCTTCGGGCGCGCTGCGCATACAAGCGGAGTGCCGCGCTCCGGCCGGTCTTCAGTCGACGGTCGTCCGCGTACGCTTTCTCTTCTCTCTCTCTCTCTCTCTCTCTCTCTCGCATTACCCGACGATTGCTCACGCAATTCGAGTAATCGACTCAACGGAAACGCACAATGGAACCCCCTTCAGCGTCGCATCACACCAGGGTTCCCGCGAGGGGAGGTGGGCGTAATTTTTTAATGGAAAGCGAAAGCAAGAGGATTAGAAAACCCCAGCTGAGAGGGTTGGCTTGGGGGTGGGCGAAGCGTATAATTAATTATTCGCGTAAAAACATTTGTGCGAGATTGTTAGTCCAATTAATTAGGCCAGCTTTTATGATATATCCAGCGGAAATTGATTTTTATGAGCACCCACTCACGCCGCGGCAACTTTGGTGAGGCGAATGAGCTACCCTAACAGGCGAGCGGCGGGACATGTCCAAAATTAGTAACGGTGCACGCACCTTGTTGCCCAGACAGCTTCGCCGGCATCCTACGCTGGCTCAGGTCGACCGCGCCACCCAGCGGGTTTTACTTTTATGAAATCGAAGCAGTCATTGCTCTTTATCCAGGTTTGGAGGGGGCTGCTACCATGGCCGTCGGCAAGGGGGTGCAAAAGGGGCACCTGCCCCCCCCCCCGCTTCCCCCCCGCTCGCCCTCTCCTCTCCCCACCAATGCAACGAATTCGCCACCCCCACGACAAATTCCTACCGGCGCTCATGGCAGCAGCTGCTGTTTTTTTGGCATCGTGTGACCCGCGGGGTTTTACCGATAAAGAGCCTCCCATATCACGCCCTAGTCAGCGACTCAAGGGGGGGAGGCTCGTCTGGTGAAGTTACCCGAGAAGATAACTTTCGCTTCCTCTGACCGCTTCGCGAGATTTTTAACTAGCGCCGAAACCTCGACAATGATTAAGTAAGTAAACCCAATAAGCGAAATTTCGAATCGATTCGCGGTGCAATGTTACACAGACTTAAATGCCTACGCAGTCAATCCTCATCCCGTTACCGACATCAACTGCCAGCTGTTATTTTTACGGATCTTCGAAGAAGGAAAAAAAAGCGTAGAAGGGATCCTAAAAAAATTACGCCCACCTCCCCTCGCGGGAACGCTGGTGTGATGCGACGCTGAGGGGGTTCAAGCGCAAGCGGAGAGCAACCGTCAACCGAAAGGCTGCCGGAAAGCGGCACACCGGTTATATGCGCAGCGCGCCCGAAGGGGAGGAGACCGCGGAGAGAGAGAGAGTACTGCACATGCGCAGCGCTCCCACTCCGCCCACCGGCGGAGTGGGAGCGCGCTGGGCCGCACACCCGCAGATGTTGAGAGAGAGTGTTCGCTCTCACCTGGGCACGCGCCGGCACCAGTGCGTCTGCCGCGGCTATGACGCAACACAATCCACCTTAATCCAATCCAATCCAAATCCAAGCCAAGCCAAGCCAAGTCAATAGAATCCAATCCAATGCCCCTCGCGAGAGAGTGTTCGCTATCGGAGAGGAGAGGGGGTGAGCGGAGGAGAGTGCGGACGCCGACGACGATGACGACGACTGACGCACGCAGGAAGGACAGGGCCGCCGACAAGAGATGCTCACAGCGTCGCATCTAAAAACGGTTTTACAAAATCGAAGCCCCTTTCTCAAGATAAAGATGCATGGCTCAAACGCGAAGCTTTCTCCCACGTAACCGGAGTAGAGGTCCAAAATCCAAACCGCTTCCACACTCTTGGAATATTGCAATGAGATAAACGTTGAAGACTCAGGTTCGATTTCGACCTCAGGGAGCGTTTTTTTTTTTTTCGAGACGCTTGATGCGCCTTCGCTTGTCATCATCATCGTTTGGTGAATCGCATTGTGTAAAGTTGGCCTGCCTGCAGTGCTTTATGTAGCGACATCGAGCGAAACCAGTTGGGCACAGAGAGCTTCGCTTTAAAATCGCAGACACTACTACGTTCCAATTGTCGGATAGTGCCAGTGCAATGTTTCTAGTCGCTCATCTCCGCACATCCAGCTGGACGCATTTTAAGTGGTTGTGAACCACTGGCAAGCTCTGTGAACTTAAGAAGCCATAATCACAGTCCTAATCATAACTACGTATTCATAGCACAAATGTTACATAGGTGCACCCTTTGTCACAACTTTGTAGGCCAACCCCAAGCCTTCTCGACCACAAAGAATTCAACAGAATCGGCTTTACCTTTAAATGTGACAAGAATATTTTAAGGCAGTAAGAATGAAAGGCGTTTTCTGTAGCTTTCCTGCATAAAAAGACCAGCTTTTCTGCTAAAAATACCAGCCTGGCTCGGGACGTAGGCTTGTACAGAGGGCGACACCCTTTTCTATAACACAGGTTTCGTACTTATAGCCTTATCTTGCCTCGGCCGAAAAGCATTTGAAGAAAACTATTGTGTCATTGTGAAGAAAACTATTGTGTCTGAAGTGTTAACCATATATTTTGACCTCAACGTTTTTTGTGACAAGTTTGAGTCCGCAGTTTTGAGAGGTAACTAGTTGAAGTGTAACTCAGTGTTATAGACAATGGTTTTGCGCACTGCATATTGATTTTCTTTTTTTTTTTGCAGCCTGCGCGTTTCCGGCTACACAAAATTTTGACAAAGGCTGTACATTTCATTATGCATAGCAAAGCCATGCCAAGTCATAGAGCAGTCATCAGTCATGGGCCATAGCCACACGCCGCAATCGCAGCAGTCATACAACACTCGTGAGCCATATTTATTGACTATGAGGTTTCACGCACTCACGCTTAACAGGCGATGACGCGCACCGTGGCGGGTGGCTCCGGATAATTTCGCCCACCTGCGCGGGATCTGTAACGTGGGCCGAGATCTCGGACACACGGGGGGCGTTTTCGCTCTTCGCCTCCATAAGAAAAGCGGCCTCCGCGGCAAGCAATCGAACTCTCAATGTCCTTGCGCTCTCGTGAGCCATATTGATGTTACGTGTATTGGAGCGATTTTGCACTTGCTTTGCTATCTTGTTCCTGTGCGTGTCATAAAGCAAAAAATGCTAATATCTATGCCTGGCAGAACCACGATGCAGTAGTTCAAAACGGTTTGAACCACTGCTTTCTCTGTTCAGCTGAGGAACTAGGAACAAAGACGGAAGGTCCAAACGCCCCCCAAAAAAATCAGTTTGAAACAGGGCAGCTACAGCAGTGCGTAGGTGCGTGCCTTTGTAGATACCAGAATCAAATTAGCGGCTCTGGGACTGGGTTGTTGCCGTTGATACGTCGGGTGTTAAACAACCTTTGGTACATCCTAGTGATATTTCAAGTGCTCATTGAGTTCTTTTGGCCTCCATTGTTGGTTCGCTGCAGTAGGGTCTTCCGTCCCGCAGATGGCAGCGATGCATGGGTGAATAGATGTGGGAAGAAGGGTGGGACCTCCGGTACAATCCCTACCGGAATCGCCGTCATCACGATGAGTCGCGGCCGTTGGTAGATTTTCAAGTTTTGGAGGCTGCATGCGCCCAAGCTGCCCCTGGGCTGTGAGCCGAGCCGTAGTGGAGAGCCCCGGATTAATTTTCACCAGCTCGGAATTCTTCCAGTGCGCGCAAATTTTGACGCACGGGCGTTTTGGCTTTTCACCTCAATCTGGAAAGTATCCGCCGTGGTCGAGAATAGAACCAGCGTCACTGGGCTCAGCAGCATGGCGCCTTAGCCACTGAGCCACCGCGGCGAGTCAGTTGGAAGAACATAAGAATGGGAATCGTTGACGAATATCGCGAGCGTTCTGTGCGTGCCTATCGCCAATATATTAAAGTTTCAGCGTATCGACGGCGTAGTTAGCTCGACAAGTATAGTGCAGGCATCAAGTTTAACATTGTGTCATCCTGCAGGCAACACCGCCAACACCCTGAGCAGCACTTCAGCCATCGCGCCAAGATGATGGCAACGTTTTCGATCTGCGTCCTCTTAGCACTGATGGTGATTGGCACCGTGGCGTACGCGTACGACCGGTACCGGTTCCGCTTGCCACCTCGCCAACCTCGCTTCGTCTCGTCCACCATCATGGGGCACTACCGCGGATGGGCGGCAGTCACCGGGGCCAAGCAGTGCACCAACGTCACCAGGTGGGTCGCGGGTTCGATTCCCGGCCGCGGCGGCCGCTTTTCTGATGGAGGCGAAAAGCAAAAACGCCCGTGTGTACGCAATTTCGGCGCACGTTAAAGATCCCCAGGTGGTCTAAATTAATCCGGAGCCCTCCACTACGGCGCGCCTCATCGCCTGCGTTGCGTCGGCGCGTTAAACCCCTACAATCAATCAATCAATCAATCAATCAATCAATCAATCAATCAATCAATCAATCAATCAATCAACGTCACCACGTGCGCTCTCGAGGGACGCGTTTATCGTATGGAACTATGGGTAGAACCTCCGTCCCCGGATAAAGATGGGACCGGTGTTCATCCACAGTAAGTACGAAGTGTCCTCAACACGAATCAGAAAAAGAATTCACTGTTCTTCACTCTAGAAGAAGGATGACCAGCTAAGATGGGCGCAGCTCAAGGAGTGCATGAAACAAAACAAGGTTGTTTAGAGATCTGCGACTGAGCGTACTTCTTAGACACTTAGGCTGATCGAATGGAACTTGGAAGGACGGTTGTTTAACTGTAGGAGGACAAACATGGGACTGTCCGCTTTTCTTCGGCCGATTGGGTGAAATAAACTATGACTGCTCCCTTGGCCGCCATGATGCAACACTATTTTGACGGTTGCCGTCTCAGTGTCCGTGCAACACCCAAACCGCACAACCACGGGGGACAGCTGACAGGTCGCGTCCGGCCATGAGACCATCCGCGTTGCAATCTCCCTTACCCTGCTAGCACAAGGGCAATGTCAGTGGTGAGCGCGTGAAGCCTGCCTGCGTGTGCATGCCATCTATCCCCTATAATTCAATTCAACTCAGTTCAATTTTTATTTCCAGTTAGACTGGGTGGTTTCTCGGGTAAAAGCTGCGTAAGCAGCTTGAAGGGGCCCAAGAAAGCCCTACAAGGCTCAGCGACGAGCATAATCACAAACATACGAGTTTAAACTTGGACATATCAAAGTACAGTGCTACAATAAAACAAACAAATGTTTAACACATTTTCGGAAATTCACAATACTTCACAAAGTACACCAAAAACAGACAAGGGGAAAATACCGTTTCCTGGAGGTCATTGAAACATAATTGTCGAAATATGTAAACCGGAGATATCAAATTATGGAAACACAAATAATCAAACGAGTATTATACTGCGAATCCGAGAGATGTCGAACTCATTTGGGTGAGAATTTGGCTATGTTTTGATATTTATTCAAAACTGATGGAAGGTTATGGGCCAACATTTGTAGTTCACAATTGGTGCGGAAATAAGCCGTTTTCCAGGCATGATGGCGTCGTGTGTTTATATTTGAACTCTCGTATGTCGGCCGGCCAATGAGGTTAGGAAATGTCCGATACTAGGTCAATAAAAATAGTACTTCTGTGCGAGGCGCAATTCATAAATGTGCTCTATTTTAATTATATCATACCTTTTGAATGCATCCTGCGTTGAATGAAGTCGTTCAATATTTGCACTCGTTCAATTTTTGTTGCGCCTGTCGATATTTTGGCACTCTGGCTATCACCATTCAAAGTGGAATCGCGGGGTGATGAAGTAGCATTTTTAGCGAGTGAAAAATCCGTTTAAAATGTAGAACATCAGTGGCTCGGCACGTATATATGAACAGAGGCCTTTCGATCATCCGCCCAGGAAGATTTTCGACCGGAACGGGACGGTGGGTGACGCTACAGTGGCAACCCTGTTGTGCGTTTGCGCCGCACTGCCTCACTACTGCGGCCTCGGAGGTGGATTCGTGGGCATGTACTACAACCGGTAAGCCTCGAAAAAAGAGTGCTACTCCGGACGAATGGGCGCACATCAAAATTCTGCAGCTCACTGGGATAAGTGACTGGAGTAATTCAAGCTTCATTTTCATTTTGGCACTTTGCAGAGGGCTTCACCCCAGTTATAGTTTCGAATTCACAGATGGTAGTTGTGCAGACCTTCTTCTGCACTATGCGCGTTCATGCGTTTATGTGCCGCAACGCGTGGTTTAGCCTGAGTAAAAATACATAAAAATTGAAACTTCGTCAACTATGACCTGAGTCTCTAAATTCGATTTCGCAAGCGCTGGAGTAATGCCCTGTCGTAATGCGCCCGTTGAGTTAGGCTGCCATGCTTCAGACCTCATCCTAATAAAATGAACTTACACCCCACCTCATTCTGCACTCCGTCACTTTCCACACGCAGACAGCACAAAAATGGTTACCAACAGACGGCTAACAGCTTCGCTATAAAATGGCCGAGCCGGCGCAGCCACGAGAGCACTCGTCAGCTCGTGAGCAGCAGAATAGCATAACGATGATTAGTGTCGCCTGTTGCGGGGCTGCTAAGCCTCAGAGCCCTTCTACCATGTGAAGAGGGATGATAATGATGATGACGGAGAACTTCTATTCAGTATCAATTAGTGAGCTCTTTGAAAAACCCTGTTTAGGGGTCGGCCAGGCTCCTTTGGGACCTGGCGGCTGCCTGAGCTTGATTGATGATCTTCCTGTTGAGCTTCTAGGTCTGAGTAAAACCACTAAACAAGGATTAAATTTTAGAGTACTGTCGCAAAGGCACGCAAGGGAAAGCGGCGGCCAATTTGGTGTTGATCGGTGTCGCCAGATTGCCGCTTCTGCGGCCTCGCCGCTAACTTTTACCGGGTCCTTTGTAAATAACACTGCCGATGACGCAGCAAAACAGCATCTTCGGACATATTCCTGCAGCTTAAATGCTGCGAAGCGCGGTATCTTTAATTCGTGTTTGAGCAACGTAAGTCACGCGCAGCCGCAGAGCAGGACTACTGCAGTCGACCTACGAAAGTGTATAAACAACAAAATGGCGGCGCCCGTGAATCGTCTCAGTGTAAACAAATGTCGCGTGAAATGGAGAGACCAATTATTGTGGCTTCGGCACAGAAACAATGAGAGAAAACAGTACCTATACTCTGAAACCTGATCTAGTGGCTCTAGGTCTGAGCTGAGCTCCAGAGCCTCCTATGTGTCTACTGCGTGTCCGTATTATATCCGTGGGCACGTCAATATTATGAGGACCATGCTTGCCAAGCTTTTTGCATGTTTGCATTTAACAACGTGTGGGTTCGAGCTAGTTGGTAATTTGAACCTAAATTCGTATAATGCTTTGAATTTAGGTTCAAGTTGACCTGGGTAGAGATTACTAAGTAGTAGCGGTCTACTAGCGGATTTGGGTAGGTTCCGACCTTGTAGTTTACGCCGGATCGTCTTCCCTTTTGTGCTGAGTTTGCGATCCGCGTCTGGGTATTTCTTCCTTGTTAATCTTTAGTATTGCGTTATTTATTGGTAGGTGAGCATCCTGTCTTTTTGAGACCATATGTGTGCAGTCAATCTGGCTTTCTGGTGGGAGCTGCTATGTTATTAGGGATTTGCTGTGTGGAATTATAAGGGAAGTGGCGCAATTTATACGTCACAGACTGAGGACACACACTATTGGTGGGTAGTGAAAATGACGTTTTATTACACCGCGTCTACGCTAATCAGGGCGCAGGTTCAGTGCTCCGCCCAGGTGGCCGCCGAATAGCGCGGGGCATTGCGAAATTTCATAGAGGGAGAAAGATGCCGCCGCTTGGCGAGGAGGATACACGACTCGGGAAAGAGGCGACGGCGATGGCGAGGAGGGCACAGTGGAACTGTAACCCTACTCCCTACGTAGATGGCCATGGTTCACGGTGCAACACACAATGTACGAGAGCAGCCGATATCTGTGGCACATACCATGGCTGAGGGCGAATATTCGCAAAGCTCCACAATCGCATCTGCAGCAATATTGACTGAGGTCTCGCCATTTCCACAAAGCGTAGATTCGGAGCATTGAAAACAAAACCACGCAGAATAATCTCTGTACACACCTGTCTTGTTATGTGGGGAAACAGCAATAAGGAAAGCATTAGCTTCATCCTCCGCTCTACATCTAGAGTTCTTGATTGACCGGGGCCCCCGGCCACAGGGGAATGGTGGGGTATGAAGCGGCTAACACCACTGCGTGTGAATTGACGTAACTGACAGGTAACAACACGCCACTTTTTCCCGTACTTCCCAACGGCTACGGGGAAAGGTTAGAAGCACTCATGGCAGCCTGGGCACCATACCCACCCTCACAAAGAGCTAAAAGCAATAGACGCCACCTCACATACCAATACTTAAAGAAAACTCCCCAAACTTGCACAGCTATAGCCTGTGGAAAATACTGCTCAGGTTGCGCAACCTGTTGCAGCCTTCCCGCAATATACCGCTAGGCCTGGGAGTGCAACAGCAATGGGCGTACAGACACAACACCAGAAAAAGTAGTTGTGGTAGGCAGCAGAAGACCAGACTAGTGGTGTCCTGTACTAGGAACCAACCCCATCCATCAGCGACACCAAAAGTCGTGTGTTCCAATACAAGTTCATTCATTCATTCATTCTTGCAATGACACACATGGTCACAGTGGGTCTTCTTTGGGTCCGCTTTTACTATGGGAGGAAACGCACGCTCCCGGAGCGTGTTCAGGTAGATGCAAGGAGCTTGCTTCTCTCAGCCGCTCGCCTAAATCGTGTTGTGCACTCTAAACTTAGTGGGCGAGTGCTGGAAAAACAAGATGCTTACAGTCTCATTCTGGGGTCTTTCTGTTGAGTGCCTGCGCCAACGGGGCATGCATGCAGACCATTTAACATGGACGTCTTCTGCTCTCTTCAACTGTACTGTTTTGTGGTCCACTGTGTGCGTCACATCCGGTGTGCAGAGGAAAGGAAGGTTACCATTGCGCGCATTTGGAGGGACGATGATCCTTGAATTGCAGCTCCCACGTGGTTGGAATTGCGAGCGTCGCAATGCTATCATAAGAGCAATGTGTCATCTACGCACAAACGTTGAACTCCCACCACACCAGAGGTCATGGTTCCAGACTGTCGCGGGCAGGGGCTATTCTAAAGGGTACGAATTCTTCGACATAGCAAGGGATTGGTCCTTGGTCCTCTGGTTGAACTGCAAACAGCGTAGATAATTAGCACAGAATGAACAGTGTTCACGAACACCACAATTACAAGGAGAGTAGGTTTATAATCGCGCAGATGATTCTAAACGTGCATGTACGGCTGCAATAAAAGTATAATATAATGAATACTATTGCAGGGGAAAATGAAAAAAACTGAAGAAATCAGTATAGTGCAAGGCAGTGTACATTTATAATTGAAAAAAGAGCGCAAATTACCGTAAGCACGCACATTAGCAGTACTTACATCGATTAGAAGTTGTAAGGGACGAAATAGGCTAAGTGCAAAACAGAGTACAATCAAGGAAGAACACAAATTACACTAAACGTGGCCGTACCGCTACCCTAACACTATAGTGCAAGGACACAAGTTGTAGGGGAAGATGACCAAAACTAAAAAAGGAGACGGCGACAAACTGCTCTAAAAAGCCAGTATAACGTCAATGTGAGGTGGCAGTTAAGTGTGCGGAGGTTTCCTCCCCTTCCACTGCACTGTAGTTAAATTGGGCTGCGTTTCCTCTAAATATCGAAATAAAGGAATACGGGACTTAACATACACAATGCAGTCATAAATGAGTCAAAAATAAGTCCACTTCACTGTTCCTTCGCGCAATAGTATTTTACGGTGAAATTTCCTTTGTAATCAGCACGATAAGTGGGGACTGTTGGGCTACTTCAGTGGCAGTCAACTTTTGTTTTCCTACTGCTCGCAGAAAGACGCAGAGTGCCACTTCCTTGATGGCACGAACGAGGGCCCCACTCGCCGCGAGGAAGGAGCTGTTCGGAAATAATCCCAATGCATCGCTTGTGGGTAAGCGTCAAACCACTTGCGAGAAGGAAACCGCGGAGTGATACTGTAAACAGCCTAGACTAGCCAAACGCTAGGGTGGACGTAAGAGTCGTGGTGGAAAAACCATATTTAGAATAGGTATATTTTGCCAAACAGATTGATAATTTCTGTCTCTAGAGGGCTTAGACACAGGGGTCTAACAGGTTCATCAGGGCACCCATATTTCCGGGAGCTGTGCATTGTATTTGTTTGTTTTTTTGCTTGCTAACTCTCCTCACGTTCCGCAGCGTTCTACGCACGCGTACATCGGGAAAAAAAATTAAACACAAAGATTGAGCGTGTTTTGCTCCAGAAAAAAAAGTAATTACGAAGAGGTGCTTCGCGCACTGTTTCATGTACAAGAAAAAAATGTGGTTGTTCCCTCTTCCATAGGAACCGGTAGAACATGAAAGTGAAATGTGCCTTCACCGGAGCGATTGAATGTTTACTGTGCATCGATATCAACTTGCACGTCGCAATTTATACCTCGTCGGTATGAAGCCGTTAGACGCATCAACGGATTGCAGGCGTCGGAGCATTACGTAAATCCGGTTGAAACCACAGGCGCTCGCAAACCGTCCGTGCGAACGAAACCAAACGGGTTGTCAGCGAATCGTTTGGTGAACACACGGTCCAGTCGCGCACGTTGAAGTTTGCATAGCTAAGAAGGTACTGATCGGTACAATCGATAATAGTTGGTACGACCACTGCACTTTATGCGAGCAGTCGCACGTCGCACTGCGAGCGAGGCGAGGCTGTCGAAGCTGGGGATGCAATTTAGCGCCACATGACGGAGCGTGCCGTCCCTATATAGCATTTTTTTGGCCCGCTGGCTCCCACTGTCGCCGGCTACTATGGGCAGGTCGATATCTACAAATCCGGTTGTTGTCCAGGCCTATTTTTTCAGACTGGCACGTGGCTGAGGAAGACGTAGGTGATTCCCTATGAATAGAGTGGTTTTCTGGTTTGCGGAAAATTGCTTCATATCGAGGTTCATTTTTGCATTCCAAATGTTCGACGAACTGCTCAAACAAAGAAATGAGTATTTAGGATAACAATGTGGGAACTAAGCACCTTTAATACCCAGGAAGTTACCTCATGAGCAACCATACCAATATTGAGGATTCAGGACTGCAAGAGCAGGTGTGTTTGCCCCGCAAGAGGTCGGTACATTTGAGCACAGAAAAAGTAGAGCAACGAATTTCAGCGAGAATGGCTGTAAACGTTTAGGCAAGACGGATATTCTAAACTGCGCAAAATGCATGATTGTGATTGTGGGGTTTAACGCGCGACGCTACGCAGGCGACGAGGCGCGCCGTAGTGGAGGGCTTCGGAATCATTTTGACCATCTGCTGATCTATAACGTGCGCCGAAATCTCGAACAAACGGGCGTTTTCGCTTCTCGTCTCCATCAGAAAAGCGCCGCCGCGGCTGCGTCAAATGTAAAAGTCTAATCAAAAGCATTGATGCTTGCCGTTGTATACTCTTACAACCTACCAGTTAGTGAGGGCTTGAAGGTGTTACGCGCAAAATGTGCGGAAATCAAGTACTACTGCAAAATACCCCATTCCAGCTCGGGCTGTAAACTGTTCATGCGAAGTTGCTTTTCTGAAACATGATAATTAAGGCTGAAGAGTTTTCTCTCCGTTAATATGTCTGCAAAGCTTTAATTAAGAGTACTCAATTACTCATATAGACCCACCGTGGTGTCTCAGTAGTCAAAGCGTTATACTGTTGAGCCCAAGGACGGGCGTTCGTTCCAGGCCGCGGTGGTTACTTTTCAGACGGACACGAAAAACGAAAGCATCCATGTGTCAAGATTCCGGCGCACATTAAAGATCCCCAGGCGGCCAAAATTAATCCAGAGCCCTACATTACTGCGCGCCTCACAGCAGAGGTGCAACTTCGGCGCATTAAACCCTCCAATCAATCACTTACACACCTAGCATCCGAGGTGACAAGCTGCTTAATTTGCAGGTGCCTTGGCCGTGGGCGTATTCGGCGAGCTGAAGGGCTACGAGCTTATACTCAACGTGACCGGCAGCCGTGTGCCGTGGAAAGATCTCTTCGATGACGCCATCGATTTGGCCGAAAATGGCATCGAGATTAACGCCATAATGGGGGCGAAGTTATCTGCGCTCTTGACGTATGGGGACAACAAACTAAGGTGCCCATTAAAAAATCTCATGTCACTCATAAATCCTACTAGCGTCCTTATCTCTACAAAATTTGCTCTACAGTGACGTAATATGGACAGAAATGACGTGTTATGCGTCAGGAATAAGACATGGTCGGTAGTGCGTTAACGGAACGTTAGCATTCAAGTGATGCGATGAAACGGAACGACAGGCCCATTTACAATCGCCAAGCCGTTTTTCTTTAAGGTGCCTTAGTCACATAGAGATCGCCGATAAGGGGTTCGGGAGTCGCCACTGCCTCATACGTGTTTTAAACATGTCGATTATCCGTTTCAAGTCTGCGATAAAATTGGCGTCATTGCTATTGGGATGAAGTAGTATTTTCCTTAAACAAAAGCGGGTAATGTTGTTCCGGTGAAGCCTCAAAAATGCGGTTTAAAGAGTAGCTATTTTCCAAGCCAGCACAAAACGACGATGTGCCAAATTAAAGCGCGCATGTACCTTGCGAGACAGCGTTTTTCTCTGCGATGTAAAACGTAACCAGGAATCGAGCCCGGGCCTTCTGGGTGAAAGCCAGATATCCTAGCCACTAGACCACGCCGGAACCACAAAATATAGAATAAAAGGAGAGACCAATAGCCGCGACGTCCCGATGATGCGATGGTGCTTCTATTTACAGAGATGGCGGATGGAGAAGAGTAGAATGAAACGACGCTGTCTTCTTGCAGTGGTATAATGATCCCTTTTCTCAAGACGGGAATCACCCCGTCCTGCAGTAGAATATAAGTCCTCTACAGGGGCAATGGCCGGTACTCCCTTCGTCTCTAACGTGAAGAAAGAAGTAACTTTATTTTTACAAGGAAGTCTCCGGAGCTCCCGGGGTAGTCGACAGGGTTATATCCATGCATTCAACCAGTCCTCGCTGAACTTCCCCGCTGAACCTTGCTGAACCGGCCAGCCTCCTGTACCATAACGTGGGGGTGGTATTGGGTATAGTTGGATGGTTTCCGCTATTCGAGATGGTTACCGCTATTCGGCCACTTGCGACTTCCCAGAGATCGCTAGAATCAGTGTTTAAGGTGTGAGGACCACATTCAGGACGAATGTGTGCGTTTGTTTAGAGGTTCTAGGAACACAAAATACAAGTTTGGTTTATTAAAAAGAGAGCTCTGCCTCGACAACAATGACTACGATGTGATCGCGAGACGTGAACAATAAATTAAAATATGAAGGAAAACCGATTGAGCAGTGGCGACGGCCGAGCCACTGTCCGGCGACGTCTATATGACGTCACAGAATCTTGCTTTTGCGATGGCGGCCTCCGGCCAAACCCACTGCGAAGAAGCATGACTGGACGACTGTAGTGAGTCCTCTAGTGCTACCGGTTGGCAACTTTGCCATTCTTACTCAATGTAGTGAGTCCTCTAGTTCCGTTTGGTCGTATGCTTAAAAGAACGCGTATTTAACACGCTGATAGCTCTGCATGTTTTAGTGCTGGTCACTATTGCATCCCCCCTGCCAACAATGTCATTGCGCTCGTCCTGTTGTCTTCTTTCTGTGTGTCGTCCTTTTTGTGCAATTCTCATGGCTTTTCAAGTCAATGTGTCGCGGAATTCGAAGGTTTTTGCAATAGCTCTTAAATGTAAAAAAAAACGTCTCGATGAATTACAACAATGGCGTAATTCATTGTTGTATGGCTTTGTGATTTAAGGATTCTATGCAATTCAGTTGCATCTATGGTTTCTTCTCGTTCTTATTTACACTCCTGTAAAACACCAAACAGGGCTGGCAGTATGAAAAAATGAAATGAATGAAAGTGATGTGTCATAAAGTTGTAGGTTGTCTTTATGTCACCATTAGTGTGCCTTGGCGTGTTCATAAGTATACGTCATGGCATCGTGTCGTCTGTACGAAATCCTTGAAATGAGGAATTAATTGCCCAAATTGGAATACGTGAGCAACATTCACGGATGACTTGACTCAGTTGGTGAAGAACGCGGTGTACCCATATCCGCTTACAGCAATAGACAAAGCATCTACACTACCGCCTGCGTCCACATTTCAGGTATCCATTCACATCAGAGGGTCTCCATCCAAATCTACATCAGGGAATTCGGCTTCCAGAAGCCCTGGGATTTAAGGTAGCACAGGGGAAGTTAACTTCAAGGCTGTCGAGGCGACGAAAAGAAGATTACAATGCTGGTAGATGAAAAGCAGAGAGGGGAATATTGCTTAGGACAGTTGCCACCTGTAACAGAAATAAAAAGTATTTTGTGCCTGCCCAAGCAGCGCTAGTATTAAACCAAGAGTATAAAACATAAGCATATTAGTCATTTTTGCTAATATGACATGTCATCACCCCGCTACAAAGGGTAAACAAATAGCGATCATCATAACCATTCACATCGTCGGGAATGGCAGTCGGAATGCACTGTCTTCGTCCAGGAAAGAGGTGCCGTCGTTGGGAAAACTGGTTCTTTTGTGTAGCGAAGCGCTACAAACTGCTGCACCAGCGGTACTTTGAAAAAAAGTAAATGCGCCAATTAAATCTAACCTAAAAGATACAATGACAGGTTCGGCGCCTTCCGTTTTCGGTGACATGACACGCTCAGCAACACCAGATGGAGCAGCACGTGACCCAAGGACAATAACTCGCGGACATACCTTAGCGAGTAGTGTGACTACGAAGGAAGGATACTGCGCCAGAAGACCAAGACGAAACAGGAGGGTGGCAGGACGAGCGCGAGAGGACAGGACGAGAGTGACAGGACTACGGTCGTTTCACGACCGTCATGTTTCGTCTTCGTGTTCTCGCGCAGTATCCTTCTTTGGTGTGGCATGAACCGACTAGCCAGCAACCAAGTCCTATCGAGTGGTGAAGCTCTCGCAGACCAACGTCATAACACAAAGCTTAAGTGGCCCCGCAGTTTTCTTGCACTTGTGTGTCGTAAAGCTGATCAATTTATCTATTTGCAGCAAGCACTTGACCAACCGGAAAACGTCGCGATTTTTTGAGACCGGCGACATCTACACGAACAAGGAGCTGGCCGAGACAATGCGGAGAATCGCTCAAAGCGAGCAGCGTGGCCGCTATTTCGACTCCGGGGAGGATGTAGAAGCTATTGTCAGAGAACTCAAAGCCGGAGGTGAGCTTGGTTCCCGTGTTTATCTCTCTCCCTGGTACCCACACTCTTTGAAATGAGGCCTTGAATGTTAGAATTGATTGATTGATTGATTGATTGATTGATTGATTGATTGATTGATTGATTGATTGATTGATTGATTGATTGATTGATTGATTGATTGATTGATTGATTGATTGATTGATTGATTGATTGATTGATTGTAGGGATAACGCGCCGACGCAACGCAGGCGATGAGGCGCGCCGTAGTGGAGGGCTTCGGAATCATTTTGACCATCTGCTGATCTATAACGTGCGCCGAAATCTCGAGGAGGGCTCCGGATTAATTTTGACCACCTGTGGATTTTTAACATGTGCCGAAATCTCGTGCACGCGGGCTTTTTTGCTTTTCGCCTCCATCAGAAAAGCGGCTGCCGCGGCCGGGAATCAAACCCGCGACCTCGGGCTCAGCAGCACAACGCCTTGGCCACTGAGCCACCGCGGCGGGTGCCTTGAATGTTATAGTTGCCTGAAAGGTGAATGTCGTCTTGCGCGCTGGGGCTACACCTTGTCTGCTAGGCGCATTGCAGTGGGCGGCAGTGAATTCATTCAGACAATCTGGAATCCTTAAAGATGAACGCTATTCATGAACGTTCGTTTCTTTTTTTTTTTTTTTGAACCCCCACTGAGTTGTTCCGGATGTCATTCAGTTTATCTTGGAATCAGCGTGAAAGCGGTTAACGCGATAGCGTTATTAGAATCATTTTTCGATTCCCGCGTGGCTCCTAGCCGTCCGCTACCAGCCGTGCTCCTCGGGCGTCCACGGAAATACGTCACCGATGCCACCCGGAAGCTACAACTAGTAGAACATTGAAGGACTCTGCTACGACTGAGGCAGCAAGATTTGACGGTTCCGCTGAATCTGTAATATGGCGCAACGGCAACAGAAGTTTCGAAAGGAGGACAGTAATACAACGTTGGATACGAGAGGAAGGACACGCGTTTTAACCAGGTGCCGCGCCTGCGCGATGAAGTTTGTTCTATGCCCATTCGGTGGTAGTCGGTCGACGGCAGACACAGTCTCCAGCCGTGCCCGCAACTTACTCCGTCACAGCAAAGCGTGCTTCGACGAGATGATCAAAAAAATTCCCTCGCACTTCCCCGAGGGGGAGAGTGTGTAAGTGCGAATGCACGGTTGTTGATTGCGCGATTACGGTGGATATCGTGATCTTGGAGTGGAGAGGAGGCGCCCAACACCCGCAGTCACTGAGCGGAGAGAGGAGGAGGAGAGTAGCGCCCGCCGTTACGGCGAGGGCTACACGAGCGCCCTCACGCGTCGGAATGCGGAGCGCCCGCTACGCGAGCGAGAGCTCTCCCGCCCGAAGTGCAGAGGAGGCGCCCAACACCCGCAGTCACTGAGCGGAGAGAGGAGGAGGAGAGTAGCGGGCGCCCATCTCCCCCCGTTGCTAGGGAAGACGAGGAGGAAGACGAGGAGCGCGCGCACCCGCAGCTGTTGCTATGCGGACGACGGCGGCGGACGATTCAGGCTCGCTTAAGAAGTGCATTCGCACTTAAAATATAAATTGACGATAATTCATGCCCCGAAGGTGCACGTGGGCTACGAGGTACACCGTAGTGGAAGTATCTCGAAGAGTTTCGACCATTGTATTATGTTTAACGGGCGCCAAAAGCTCGACACACTGACGTTTTCGTTCCTGCTTTCACCAGGAAAACGGCCGACACTGCCGAGAGTTGAACCCGCGTACTCGGGCTAATTAGCGCAGCGCCTTACCCACGGAGCCACCGTGGCGCGTATTCCACCGGGACTTATGCCGGCACCAACATTGGGTGACCTAACTAAAACAGGGGGCAAAGGATTAACTTCGGTCTCTCAGAAATCAAGGAAGGCACAGATTATAAGCAGGAAATAACTAAAATAAAGCCTACTGTATAGCGTGTAATGACGTAGGTTTTCAAAGTATTTTTTTCAATATCTCCACTGTTCTGTCTCCGCTGCAAGCTCGGTTTGATAAACGACAGATGGCGCCACGCGGCCAAATTGAAAATAGGTACGGATATTCTCCCAGATAACAGTCACGTAAGAATGCTCGGCGGGGCCCTAGAGACGAGCCGTAGTTCCTCCAAACTCAGAATGGCCAAAAACAGAAAATATTTAACCAATTGCCTATACATCAAACGTCCAACCAAGAGAAAAGATAAAAGAAACGGTAAGACTCATGCAACCACTGATCATGACCAGAATATTGCAGAGCCTGCCGTACCACAAATTTACCCGCACCAAAGAAAGCGAAAGAAACATCATCAGGACAGCATATAAGGCAGTTCTCAACCTCGCAATTTTCACCGTGCGACGACTAACAAGGGTGGACCACCGGGGAAACAAAAGGCACATCCATAGACGGGTCTAGCAGGGGGGGGACGGCCATTACCTCGATGGAGGGATGAAATAACAGTATTCGGAGCAAAGAATAGACTGGGGAAGCGCAGGATGACAGCGGGTGAAGGTCAACGGGAGAGGCCCTCACGTTGCAGTCGTCCTAAATAGGATGTTGGTGATAATGACGATGAATATGTCCTCAACTTGTGTGTTCATAACGCATTGAAGAAATCGGAGAAATCACTCTCCTGGCACCAAGAAAGTGGATGCAAAAACAAAATAAAGACGGGCCATTATACCCCCTTTTAAAGGAAACAGGCTACCCAAACAGGCGCCCCCAAACAGAAGAAAAAATGGCAGCATCTCCACTCCGTGGATGATGGCTAGGGTGCGGAGTACGGGGATTCGAAATGAATGCATCCAAGTGGCGCCCTGAGTGACATCCGATGTGTGCCCCTACCGTCATTCGATTTGAGCCGGGAGTTGCACCTTGATTATTCCCTAAATGAAACTGCAACTCACGGCTCAAATGGAATTTCGCTTGATTTTCGCTTCATGGTGGTGTGCGCGCGGATAAACGCGGATGGTCATTGGGAGGTCCTAAGGTACTCCGCGCTGTTACAGGCGAGGGAGTAAGCCGTTTGCCGTTCGGGTGCTAACTCACGGTCGTAGCCCAATGCGTAAGACGACTGACACTAACTCTGTCTGGTCTACCTGACACAGGCTCGAAACCTTCCGGTGCTTGTGCGATTTTTTGCAATCGCAAATGCTATGCGCACGGACGCGGACGGACATTGTGTGGTCCTAAGGTGCTTCGCACCTAAAAAAAGCAGCGCTCCCCCCCCCCCCCCCCCCTTTGAAAAGAAATTGCTGCACGTCATGATAGACATGGCACTACTGATCCAGCGACCCCCCCCCCCCCAAAAAAAAAAAAAACTCTCCTCTACCTAAAAAATGGATCCAATCCTACACAAGAAGAGGCGATATGGCAGGATCAAGTTTTTTCGGGTAAAGTTCCGATATCATGCGACCACAGTATACCCCGACGCCGGTATGCAAGAAAGCACGAGGCACCAATTGTCGTAGATGACTACTCTGGCCATCTTTGTGACTGCATGACCCTTCAACATACAGGAACAAAAAAGTAGAAGTTGGAGCCAAAAAGTAGAAGTTGGAGCCATCTTCTTGGCAATCCCAAAGGCGGAAGTATCAAATAGAAGCGTAGCATCATTAAAGACTCAAAGGACACAGTTTTCTAGAGGCAGAATACCTAAGCGCTTCGGAAAGATATTCCTATCCATAACCCAGAAAGTTAACAACGTTCCGTGGACACCCGGATCCAATCGTCTGGAACAGAACGACGCACTATGCAAGAGCCACATAAGCTCACATCCCGTACTCTTTGTGGCCACGGCTACCACATTGCCCTATTTGAAGAACGTTTAGAACGAATCCTCATCCTATGCCTAGAAACACAATCATTCCTTTTGCTACAACGAGGTCTCAATGCTGCAGAATCACAAACTCTGCGGACCAAAAACCAACACAAGTGTCTAGAAATTCACGTGCGTTAAGGAGTTCGGTGTCAACATGGGACATTAACTTAAAACTCTACTGAAATAGGGGAAACATCTACCCTCTTGCACGCAACCTAGCCATGTCAAAAGGTATGACCAGGGGAGAACAGCTCAAACATAGCATATTCCACTTCTTCAAGGCATGGAAGGCAGATTGGACCGGCTCGTTACCTCAAGATCAGCGCGAGCTGATTGAGAAGGCAAGGGAAGGAGCTGCTGCATCTGGTGCCGTAGACTGAGCTTTCCCCTTTGAGCTCCCTGTCACCTCTTTGCCCCATTTTCCTAAACCACAGCTATTTCTTCCTGAACAAAGATCTTCTCTCTCTCTCTGAAAAAGAAATCATTGTTCTGTCCAGCCTAGACATAACGTAATAAATACTTTGATACACTGACACTGACTCCTCCTCGCTTGAACTGACCAGCAGCTCGCATCCGCCACCTTTCACGCTCATATTTTAAGCCACAGAAGCGCAGAGAGCCTTTGCCTCCCCTGGGACACGGCGGTTCAAAACCCTTGTTGCTAGTCTTTCTCTTTTCGATGAACTTTCGTACTCGTGAAGCATAGATCGGAAATGCACCAACTGCGTAAGATTACGCTGTGTGGGAGTCGAAGTATCGCTATCGCGCCTTACATGTTAGGATACAAACACGTAGATGTCCCTGCAACTTTTTTCAGGTGGGATTATCACCGAGAAAGACTTTGAAATCGTTCAAGCCGGAAGCAGCGAAGCCTGTGACTGTTGAACTGAAAACGGGCGAGCGGCTTTTCACCACACCACCTCCGGCTTCCGGCGCTGTGCTGGCCTTCGTGGTGAAGGTGATGGACACATTCCGCTCCGACGGACGGTTGGACGACAGCGAAGAGAACTTGTCACCGCATCGTGGAGGCGATAAAGTTCGGCTTCGGCCGGCGCACTGACATCGGCGATCCTGACGAACCAGAAACGAAATATGTGAGCAACAATAATTCACAAATCGGGCGCATCTGATTTATATCGTGGCTGAGCGGTATATTAAAAGGACAGCCAGCCCAGTTTTCGGAGTATATACTCTCTATCCCAGATGAAAGGGCATCACTTAAAGCACCTTGAACCCAAACAGTTTTCCCGACAGGGCATGAGAACGTTTAAAAGCGGGACTTTTAGATCTACCAATCTTAAATATGCTGCCAAAACGAATTCTGGCCACCATGACAGTAAACAATTTGGCAACATACTACCTGGGATGAAAAAAAAGGTATTTAAAAACTTGTCCCTAGCTAAACCAATATTAAAGTGCAGCTTTTCTTCTTTCTTTGCGTGGTTTTTGAACAATACATTGAATCGGATGGAGCTATTTGCGGAAGTGTCACGTTTAGACACTGGGCAGAACCACCTTTCAGATTCCAAAATGTTTAGTGCGCAATCAAAATTACTTCTGCCAATTGTGGGATTCTTCGGGGCGACCGAGCCAGTATTCCGGCGTAAGCCACCACGCTAGCTACCGGCATGTCAACTTTGCGGGCTCCCAAGCCTACGGCAGCCCAGCGAGGTTCGCCGATACGAGAACACAGTAAACAGTAGTGCCGAAGCACAGCCGTTTATTTGGGGACTCCCAAAGCATGCGAGCACAATGCTCGACGGCTTTCACGAATCACGCCGTCCGGGTCGTGATCGCGAACGGGAGGCAGGCACTCACGGCGCGTGACAAACAAAGTTCCCACCTGAGATACATGTATCCGCCACCGCCGCGCTGTTCCGCCGATCTTGCCTCACATCACATCCTCACATCAGACGTCCTGTCACGGACGCCAGAAATTGTCACCGTTTCCTTAATTGGGTGCGCTGTTAGAAGATATGGGGAGTCGACGCAAGCGAGCAAACAACCCCACCGAATCTACAAGGCACAGGTGACGAAGGGGGTGGCCGTGTGATGAGCGGCTTTCGCCGACCAGAGCGGTAAGAATGAGTCAGAGCCTTGAACGAATCAACAACAGAACAACTTATATTTGGACAGGCAAAACACTATACAAGCACGAGGACATGTAACGTGAACGAGAGGTAACTTATAACGAATACAATTGCGGGAAACAGTTCAAAATTAAACAAAATGATACAATCAGGAGCGTTAACAAATGGATATTACGAAGTAGAGCAGTTAACTAAAAAGAAAACGAACAGTTCGATGCATATGAGAGACAAAGTCCCACAATATCCACCGACCGGACCGGACGATGCACCGCTGTCGGAGGCGATTCGGCTACCTGTGAAACGTGGCTTCGTCGTAGGCCAGGCCGTGAGAGACGATCACGGTGATTCGAGGCCCGGGAGTACGTTGGAGTCCACCAGGGCGCGGGTCGCCGATGGTGTGGTGCACAAACTGGCAGAAGCCGTTGTTACATCACGACGTCCAAACGTAACTAATCTGCTTCGGCGCGGATTCTCTTTTTATAACTGCGCCGGCGCGGAGAGAGGGGCACAACACACAACGCGCCCGCCGCCGTCGAGCGCACAACTTCCCTCTTTCTCCCTTCTGGAATCATCGGCACGCCTCAGCACTGGCAAAGCTACGCTCGCACCCTCGAAAGCGCTCGAAGCTTCGGCGAAACCTGAGCGGCGGAGGTTTTATTTTTTTATTTTCTTGCCGGCGAGCCGGCGAGTGGGCGGAGTTACCGCCGCCTCGTTCGAGAGAGTTCCAGGATTTTCCCGGGGGCGAATAGAACCGAAACAAGAATTAGGCGCTGTACAATATTATGGAAAACCTATGGATGGTATGTGTTGAAAAGTTTAGCGGTCAATTTCTTCGCTTGGCAACACTGGAAACCGCCACAGACATGGCCGATGCGCCACAGACATGGATAAGTACCGCCATCCCGCGGAGCCCGACGTAACGAGTGACGGCGCACTCACACGGTTGCATGGAGAAGAGGGGTGCCTGATCTGCGGGCCGTGCGCACAACGTCGCCTAGCAGCAGACGCTTGGCCACAGATATGGCGGCGCACCCTTGGTTGCCTGCATGCATTCCACGCCATTGAATACCGGCCATACGGTACTTTTAGACGTCGTACGCTCGAGTTTGTGACACGTACATAGCGCCCGCCGTACACTACCAAACACGGGCGGATATTGCGGATCTAAATGTCAAAGTTGTCAGTATTTCCACACCTCGGGATTGCATAAATACCTCACAATGTGACTGTGCCAGAGGCCAATTAGTTTGTGGTGTTTAAAGGGACATTTCACGCTCGATTCCGCAGTGTAAAGCGATTCGGGTCGCAGAGAAATAATTCTCTTCGCTCACTCATTGCAGTCAGTGAACAAGGCGCTGGACGAGCTGGTCAATCCAAAGATCGCCGCCAGGGTGGCACGAAACAAGATTACGGACAAGCCACACGAAACGAGCTATTACGGGCTCGAAAACCGCGACAACGACGACCACGGAACGGGAATAATATCTGTTGTGGCCCCCGACGGTGATGTGATCTGCATTTCCAGCACGATCAACACAGTGTGAGTAAAGTCATGCTTTCGGCTGCGGCGCTGGTGCCCCGATTCAGGAACAGCCGATTTTCAAATTTGTTTGTGGGCATGAAAAGTCGAACGGTGAAACAAGGCGGGTGGGCTTTGCTAGATTCCTTCTTGGGTGCTGTTCTTCGGAATCTAGAGAAAATTCGAAGAGTAATGCGCCTGTTGTCGTAGTAGTAGTAGTAGTAGTGTTAGTAGTAGTAGCGGCAGTGGTAGTGGTAGTAGTAGTAGTAGCGGTAGTGGTAGTGGTAATAGTAGTAGCGGTAGTGGTAGTGGTAGTAGTAGTGGTGGTAGTAGTGGCAGTGGTGGTGGTAGTGGTGCGGTGGGTAGTGGTGGGTGAGTAGTGGTATAGTGGTGAGTGGTAGTGGTAGTGTGTTGGTGGTAGTAGTAGTGGTGTGTAGTAGTAGTAGTAGAAGTGGAAGTAGATGTAGTAGAAGTAGTAGTAGTAGTAAGTAGTTGTAGAAGTACTAGTAGTAGTAGAAGTAGAAGTAGAAGAGAAGTAGAAGTAGAAGTAGTTGTTGTAGTAGTTGTAGTTGTAGTAGTGTAGTTAGTTGTAGTAGTAGTAGTTGTAGTATGTAGTAGTAGTAGTGCTTGTAGTAGTAGTAGAAGAAGACCACTATTTCGCAGAGAAATGGGCGTGGTTCTTCAGTCCAGCGAACTAAGTGACGATGTGGCGATGTCTCCCGTGGAAGCCAGTAGTTGCTGGGCGTCCCGGTCGCGCTGGTAGTCAGGTTCGCCCACAGCTCCGAAAGGCGAAGAGGAAAGGTAAACGGCTGGGTTGTGAGCCCACGCGATGATGATGTGGGTTAGAGTCCAGCTCACTCTTCACTGGCGTCTAAGAAATATGCCCACCACAGGTCTGCGCCTGCTCAAAATCGCCTGAGCTATACCTCGGCTATGAGACGAGCTCCTGATTGATTTGGACCTCTTAAGGACCTTTGGCATGTGCCGACGCACGGGCTCTGGGTGAAATTGAGCGCGCTGCGGTCGGCTTAACATTTGAACAGTGACGTTCATCTACGCAGAAGGCTTCGTGCATTGATCACACATAACACAAAATACATTTATTTTCATTTTAGACCGCTGTTGCACCACCAAGGTCCGATTATGGCCGGGCCGAGGTGGTTGGTGCAGTTGTTAGAAATATCGAATGCTCAAACATAACTGATAGATCGGTTTGGCTCGCGGAAACACGCGTCTAAACACCTTCTCCGTCAAAAAACTTGTAACTTTGAAATGTTTTAAAGACGAAGCTGTTTCTAACAGAGCGTGACTTCAAGCCCCGGTTACGGTTCATTCGACGCGTGGGCTAACAAAAGAGAGGTAGGAGCAGGTGATGGGTGTTGATACTTGGTTTTCCTCACCTGTAGTAGACGACGATGATCATTTTTTAATGTGCTCTTCATGCTCGGGTCGCATGCTCTCGCGGCTGCGCCAGCTCGCGCCCGTTTTGTAGCACATTCCATTAAAGTCTCATCTTTCTTAGACGTGTCGCTACCCTCTCTGATCATCGCGCCGCAGCTGAAGGACCCAAAGGTCCAACAATTGGTGCTAGCTGTCCCTTTAATTAAGTGAACGTTGTCACCGGTACTCAATCATGACTGTTTGATTCATTACTCTCTTTAAATGAGAGTCACGTGACTCTACAAGGAGGGGTCAAGAAAAGTTGACTCTGCGGCGCGCGGAAACACCCCAAAAAGAGTCATGGGAGCTTTTTAGAGTGTAACGATACCCCTTGGATGCCGCCGCTATCGGTGCATCCAACGGCACGGGGTCGACCCTTCTTGAGCGATGCTGTTTCGTTGATGGGACCAAACATTTGGCTCCGCTAGTTTAAAGCCGGCCGGAGTGAGCAGTTAGCCCTTCTGCGCGCATGCGTGCGGATTTTCCCCATCTTTGCTGCCTTAGTCGCTGCAGTTCCTCAAGGCATGCCATCCAAGTGAGCCTGTATACGCGGGGGAGAAATCCACCACTTTGGAAACTATAGATTGGCTTAATCGCATTAGCGTGGCTTATCCGGCCTACACTGCAGGCAATTTTGGTTTCACGAACGCCTGAAGATTGCGGTGGAACCCCGTGTCTGTTGTGACGTGAATCCGCTCATGCAGGTTCGGGGCCAATTTGCGGTCGGCCAAAACGGGAATCTGGCTCAACAATGAAATGAACGACTTCTCGACGCCATTCGGTTCGGACATTTGGAATCTGGTTCCCAGCTCCAACAACTACCTCAGACCGGGTCGCAGGCCACGTTCTTCGCTCTGCCCTGTCATCCTGGTGAACTCTTCTGGAGACGTTGTGTTCGCTGGAAGCGCCACTGGTGGACCTGCTTCAGATTTCTGCGTTAGCCCAGGCAAGTACGATTACTCAGAAATGATGCAAACACTTTTACTATTTCCCAGGAGGGATCCAGTAGCCATGTGTTCTCGTGGTTCTCGTGATGTGCACCTTCCACTTCGTGTTACGAGATGGCCTCCTGCTGTGCGTACATGTGCGGACCGTCCCATCTGGTCGTAACTTTCTTCAGCTTAGACGCGGATGATCCGCTCATAACTGAGTAATCGGCTCCAGTGTCTATAAGGCGACTACATCAAAGCCGTCGATGGACACCTTGACGTCGGACGCCGCCTTCCTCGAGTTCCGGGTGCGTCCGGGGCGTCGCATCACGGCTTGTGCGTTTTGATGGTCGGGCAGTGTGCGTCGTCGTTGTCGTCGTTTTCTAGCGGCAGCCTCCGTCATGTTGGGTACGCGTCGTGCCGTGTAGATGTCGTCGTGTTGGGGTGTCTCGTCAGGGTTCGGTCGGGTCGTCGGGATGAGGGCATGTCGTGAATCACGGTCTTCGGCGAGTCGCTGCGTCGTTGGAGGGTTTTCATTTTCCGCCGTTGTGCAACTTTACCTCCCGAAGTTGCTGCTTTTAGTTTCCCCTGCGTGGGCTGGGGGACCTTCCACGTGAGAAGTCAGCATTGCTACGGTGGTTCGGCGACTGGTATGGGTAGGGCGACGGCGAACGGTTGAAACGGTCTGGGCCACGGCTGGTTTGAGATAGATACTCGTCGATCTCACGTGGTCGTTGGCCGGGGAGAGGGCGAGGTGCGTCGACGGAGAAACCACGCAGTCCGAGTCTCTTGTATGGGCAGCGACGATAGATGTGATCGGCTTCTCCGCAGTGGACGATTATCGGGGGTTCGCTATACGTCCGTCTTCCTCGGCGTCTGCTTTTGGGAGGCAGGGGGTCGGGCGGACGACAGTGGACGGCGGTACGGCATGGCTTCTTGACGACGGGTGGGAGCAGGGCGGGGTCGACGAACAGCAGCGGAATAGGTCATAGCGTGTGGCTTGCGGGGTGCTTCGGATAGCGTTGAAGTCCCCAGTGCCCAGGGGCGTCGGAACAGGGGGTGCAGGGGGAGCGAGGGCTCCCCCTAATGTAGAAATGGGGGAGCGCGGCTCCCCCAGTCAAAGGGCACCCGTAGACTTCCGCTGACGCCCCGCTAAACAGAAGCTCGCTGACTGAAAGACCAACGATTCCGAAAATGGTGGCTTGCAAATACAGAATAATTCTGCGATTCAACCTGCCTTTTTGACACTTGCGAACACCGAGCGTGGGTGTCTGTCTCCTTCACTCGCTATTAGATCACTGCTTATGTTTCTGTTTAATGTAAACAGGACTCCTCATAATGTCTGTTAACTGAACCACTGGGGTATTCTGTAGATTTACAGAGAATAATTAATTTTCTTTTTATGCTTTGGTTCTAACGAGGAGCGTTAGGATATTTTTGACTGCTCTCCAGAATCTGTGATGTTGGATAAAATTTTGACTGTATTTGATTTGGTTTTATGTCGGTGATTGGGCTTATTTCCTTAGCCTACTCACCTGCAATATTGCGCATGCATGCGTCAAGGAAAATAAATGATGATGATGATGATGATGATGATGATGATGATGATGATGGGTAGTACAATTTTTTTGGCTCCCCCAGTCGAAAAATAGTTCCGACGCCTCTGCCAGTGCCTGTTGGACCTCTTCTAGGATGACGTCAGACAGGGAACCGACTGGAGGTTGCTCCTCCGAAGCTCCTCCCTGACGATCGCGTGGATTATCTCGCGTAGTGTATCGGAGCTAATAGCCCCGGCACCGATTGTCTTCGCAGCTAGCGCATTGATGGGGCGGTCGTACGACGTACGAATTTCCAGCGTCTTCTCCAATGCGGCAGCCTCAGACGTGAATTCCGCCACCATTTTACGGGGGGTTGCGGACAAGGCAGGCAAGGAGTTCTTGCGCTCACTCCTCGCATTATAAACCTGAGCTTCTTTTCTTCAGTCATTTCGGGGTCCGCGCGGCGAAATAGTCGCTTCATCTCATCAACAAAAATCACGACCCCTTCGTTGGGGTGTTGCGTTCACGTTTCTAGCAAAAGTGTGGCTCGCTCCTTCCGCATGACGGGGGCGAATGTTTTCAGGAACTCGCTCTTAAAGAGAGTCCAGTCAGTCAGGGAGCTTTCGTTGTTCTCGAACCAAGTTCGAGCTGCATCCTCCTAATAGAAGAACACATGCCGAAAGGTTTCTTCGTCATCCCACCTGTTAAAGATCCGGACGCGCTCCACTTTCTCCAGCCAGTCCTCAGGGTCTTCACTGGGAGATCCGCGGAACGATGGTGGTTCCCGGGGCTGTTGCAAGACGATGGGGGGAGTGGCTTCATGCACCGTCTTGTCGGGTGCGGCTGTCTTCCTCTCCGTTCTTTCCGGTAGAAGTCCAAACTCGGCCGGTAAACCATGAAGTCGGCGGCTTGCTCGGCTTGGGCTGGCTTGTCGGTTTCCAAAAGGAGCAGAGAGCATAAAGGGTGCGTACCCAGCACCTTTACCAGATGTCACGAAGCCAAAGATGACACAGTCGTCTTGAAGGAAAAACAAGTTTATTGGAGCGAACTTGTGCTCCCCTAACAACTCAAAAAAGTACACAGGCGGCGAAGCAGCAGTCAACAAAGTGACGTGCTTAGGCGAGTGTCGGCGAATAGAATGCCGCGGCGTCTGCTCTGCGGTCATTTATCTCTCGGCGCGAGGGCTTCTGGAACAGTCGAATTGCATCCGGAACACTGTAGATCATAGAAGATTATTCTAGGCTGGTGACGTTAGTTCGCGACACTCTCTCTATCAAAGGAGATAACACGTGCGGCATAAAGAATATAACATGCGCTTCACTTGCCCCACGGATAACAGAGATAACATAGTCCGGTGCAGCCTGTCGGCAAAAACAAAACATAAACAAACAACCCAAAACATGGTTCGTGGCAATATGAGCAGAACGACTGAAAACGAGGCCTTGTGCGCAGCGCCGAAAGCGGGAAGGGCGAATCACGCGATGCGCTTCGAGGGGAGTGTCGCCGGGGGTGTGTCTAAGGTCAAAAGGTTAACTTGCGCATCATCCACGAAACCACTGGGCGAAAGTAGTAAAGCTTTGCTTTAAAAAGAACCCGCACTGGCGAGTGGAGCATGGGGGCTTAACGGCGTCCTCACGTAGCCATAGAAAGGAGGGCATGACGCGCACATCCGCCGCCGCAAAAGGTCTATGTCGCAGTATATCGTCGTGCGCCTACTGTTACACTTTTCAGGCCGCCTTTGTGGTTGCAAAAATGTAGAGATGTACGCAGAATTACGCAGAACTCATTCTGAAGTTTTGAAGTGATTTTGTTTTAAGGAAGAGAGGCTTGCTGATTGATTGATTGATTGATTGATTGATTGATTGATTGATTGATTGATTGATTGATTTTGATTGATGATTGATATTGTTGAATACGATTGGATTTAGCGATTGAGTGGAGTTCCGGATTAGATTTGATGATCGTTTGTTGGATCTTGGGTTAACGTGCGCCGAAAACTCGTACACACGGGAGTTTTTTTCTTTCCGCCTCCATCAGAAAAGCGGCTGCCGCGGCCGGGAATCGAACCCGCGACCTCGTGCTCGGCAGCGCGACGCCTTAGCCACTGAGCCACCGCGGCGGGTAAGGAAGAGATGCACGTGTGTTTTCGTACGCGCAAACGTATACCAAAAGTTCATCAAGAGCCGCCCACTAAACTTCGATAACCTGCCCATTTTTTTCCCCCCTTGTGTTTTACAGATTCTGATTCGCAGTCAGTGGATGAATCACACTATAAAAGAAGCCATCGATGCTGGCCGACTGCACAACCAACTTTATCCCTCGGACGTGGTGAAGTACGAGAATGTTACAGATGCGGTGAGATTTGGTTTCCTCAAGGCTATTGAACCAGCGGATGTGCGAGGGAATGCATTTTTAATAGAATGCTAATGTATGTTCTATAGAACACAGGCGCTGGCTTTGAGTTTACAAGTGCTTAAGTTTTAGCAAATTTTAAGTAGCCACGCTGGCCACCTCGGCGTGTAAGAAAGGCCGACGCCGCCTGTAAAATACTAGCGGCGTTCAGAAGGCAATATCGTTAGCGCATTACCGTTGTGTGCTTGGGGTTTTATATATATCTATATATTAATATCTATCTATATATATAGATATATAGTATATATATAGATATATATCTATCTCTCTTATATATATCATCTCTATATCGTTCTATCTATATCTCTATCCAGTTCAAAGCAAAAATCCTCCCTGTACGCTTTTACAGACTAGGCAAGCATGTCAAGCCAGATGTCTTGTAATGATAAGTTTATTCGCGCAATAATCAAGGTTGTTGGTACGGCATACGTGGGCAGGGGCGTAGCCAGAAATTTTTTTAGGGGGGTGGCCGCGGTCGACCAAAAGAAGGGAGGGGGAAATATGTAGGCGAGGCTTCTTGCGCATCGTTTTTCAAACGAGGTTTGAAATAAACTCACTTCAACATGCGATTTTGTGTGTGCTGAGCGCTAACAGTAAGTATCCCACCTTAAGGAGCTTAGATGATGATGATGATGATGATGATGGCCTAAATTACCGTTCGCCGGTCTATGGGTAGGCCACGGGTGATTCGTTCGTCCGTAGAGCAGGCGGTTATGCGGGCACGTGCTCGTGAGCGTGATCATGAGTGTCCTCGGGAGTGGCGCGCGGTTCCCGAAGTTCGTCAGGAGGAAGTGGAGGCCAACACTGGGTGTTTACTATCACGATTCGCGTGTTTTACATTCTCCTTTAGGAAATTTGGACTAATAAGTTTTCTTATCAGCTATGAAGTACAGTCGAGCGCGATTTGAAGGTTATCGCGCCAGCATCGAGCGCCCAAGCGTGTCACCAAGCGAGGCAGAGCAATGCTTTCATACATCACAAATTATGGAACTGCAATGGTCAATGAAATGCGATGTCGGTAGAAAAATAAACACATCAAGGATTGATAGTTGACTGAACAAAATACAGTGGAATGCTCTGTCTGTTATTACACTTTGTACCAGTGTAAAGACAAGGAATGACACGCTAAAGTCCAGACCACATGTATGTCTATATGAGGCTTTTCCTGCTGTTCTGTCATTTCCCGGCCGTGCTGTTCCGCCTGCGAAACAGCGGGACTGCCTCGATCGGCTCGTTGTAGGTTCCCGGCGCAGCTCGGTGTATCCGGCGCGAAATGCAGCCGGGATGTATATGTTGACATGTACAGCATCCGGAGGGGGCACAGGGATCAGACGTTGACGTAGCCCTTGTTTTCAGATTTATATGAGCAAGAATGCGCTTAAAACTGCAGGTTCCGCGCCTGCAGGCGACATCAGGCGGTTCTTCAGGCTACTTGAACCGCACCCCATCCTGGAACGAAACATTTCGGGGGGGGGGGGGGGGGGGGGCACGGGGCCCGGTGTGCCCCCCCCCCCCCTTTGTGGCTACGCCACGGCATGTGGGGTAGTTGACGGTTGCCCGCTTCTTCAGGCAACGTTATGCAATTCAGCGTTATATCGCTTCCCCTGGTGCGGAAAGTTTTCTTAATTCTCGCTTGGAAAAAAGTTGCCGTTGAAGGATCTCGATACAGCACCTTCATACGTCATAGCGAGAGACGTTAGCCGATATTGTGCGATTGCGGATGGACTTTTATAAGTACCTATTAGAAGAAATAATGCATGTTTTCTGGAGGCGCTGTCATTTACTGTGACTCAAGTATATACAAATATGACTCCAAGAAAATTGCTTGGAAGTAACTGTACAATGAATTTCACATATCCAGATAAACTGTGATATGACGGTGATAGGAATCGATGGACATGTGACTGACGATGATAAGGAGAGGATCGGGAGGGACGGCACCTGGCGACGATGGTCTCGTCCAAAAATGTACAGTCTGCTTACAAGTACCGTTTACAACTCAGAATAGGGTATTAGAGAAGGGGCAGAGCCCTCATCCAGCGGGGATGCCTGTCTCTCCCTCAAAGCAACAGACACCTCATTGTTTTATTCCCAAAGTCCCGCCTCCCAGAGGGGCGTCAAATCTGACAGCGAGCTAAACTATTATAGATAATTATTTAAAAACTATTATAGGTAGACAGCGAGCTAAACTAAAATAGGTAAACTATTAATTAAACCAAATTGAGATGCTTATTGATTGGCCACAACTACAACGAATCGTAGGTGTGTGCACCAACAGTCATGTGACCCAGATATCTTTCTATTATTCGGAAACTCAAAGGCGTCCAAAGGTTAGCAACAGAATCACGACAACAGAACTGACCAAGTTCTCAACATTTGCATCAAACCATTCCAAGCGGTCCTCCTCACGTACCGTGCGCGAAACAAGCGACTATAATCACATTCCGCGCAGGAAGATTGCCGTTATTTGTTAGCACGTCGCTGCATTCCGGGAACTGATACGGGCTTCCGCCAAGAACGACCATCCGTGCTTGACGCAGCCCTGCCTTCAAGGCGACACACTTCGACGTGGAACGAATGGAATGCTTACCGTATCCCTCTGGAAAGGGCAACTTCTTTAGAGTCTGTGTCGTCCTTATCCTTTTAATACTTTCTCGGGGACTATTCCCTTGGGTGACTTCGGAGACTACCCCATTGAGGGCTTGTCTCCCCAAGGAGGGCCTTTTAGCTACAACGACACTTGCAATGCACTTGCACCAATTATCATCTTCCTTCTGCCATACAAAAAAAAATTAAGCCGTTCCACTCAATGTGAAAGCTGTCGGAAGGGCAGAGCAGTGATTCGCCATAACGGGCTGTAGCGCCGTTCTCCGCTCACTGCTACCACCCCATGCAATTCCAATTTCCCGCCTTCGCAGTGCTCGCGCGCCCCTGCCTGAAACTGCGCCAGCGGGGGTTCTGTTCTCTTTGTGCTTTTCTCCCCGTGCGTGACGGCGTTGCACTGCCACATTTTGCGTTTACTATCGCAAAAACCCACCCAACGGGCGCCCTTAACTAAAGGAACGCTGGCGCTGCGGGTTAATTACGTATATTTTGCTCAAATGTACCTGTAGTTTTTTTTTTGTTTTGTTTTTTTCCTAAACAACGGGAAGATGTATGACAAGCGCCAGCGTTTCACGAGTTTCGAACGCTTATGACTATATAAACCTCTTGGCTTTCGAAGCCTCTGCGGTACACCGCGGACAACAGCGTTACCCCGGGACGCCGCCTTGGTGCTCGGGTCGAGCAAGCGAGCTGAGGGCAAGGCGAGCGCCTAAAGTGCTCTGCACTTAAAGGGACACTGAAGTGAATTTGTCAGGCTCCCGTTTTTGCTTGCACTGCGTAGACTGACTCAAATTAGCACACTTTTCATCGTTAATCCGGTTGACAAATCGGTGATTATTTTACAAAGCGCGAAAGAAGAAAAACTACCATGCGCGGTTTGCGGCGGCCGCACCAACTAAGGCTGTGACGTTGGGAGGAGGAGGCACCGTGATTGGACCAAGGTTAGCAATCAAACAAGTTTCGGTTTCGGTTCTGTAAAACACAACTGATGGCGTTGTTGGATGGGCATTTTCAATATCTCAGTAATCATTGTACCGCGCTTCTGCCATGTTGTCCGCTGTAAAATGCATAATAAGATAAGCCTCCCAGGACGGCTTGGAATCGTAGCATTCACTAGCCGAGGCCTATGCAGTTCATGAACGCCCTCCGCATCCCCGCAGACGCTCAAATGCCATGCGCTTTTCCCCCATATTTGGAGCTTGCCTCACTCATACATGTATCGTAAAAAGCGTGTTCGCACCAGGCCAAGGGTCTGTTGATTATGGCCGGTGCCCACTGCCCGCAAGCAGTCGGTGCTTATGGCAACGGCACGCCAACGAGAACTCGCTAGCGCGCCAGTGCCAGCCTGCGCGCGTTCTGTGAACTAGTTCGTGGAGCAATGAACGTTGCGGCCCAAAAAAAGGTGAACTCAGTGTAGAAAACATCGGCGGAAAACGAAAAAGTTAACTTATAAAAAAAAGCACGTACCCGCGGGGATGCGAACTTGTGACTTGCAAAACACTTGCGATGACATACCTAGCGCTCCAAGCCACTCGGCCACAGGCGAGCGCTGCCGACCTTGGAAATATAAGGTACTATATAATGTATAACCAGTTTACACTTTTATTTAGTTTTAGCATTCCAAGCAGCTTAGGTGACTATTTGTTGCTTTTCGCTCGTGCAGTAAGCATCCCCCAAGTTTCCACAATATCTCACGTCTAGCAAATGCATTTCTTAGACGGAAAAGTGTTCGCAGATGCGTAGTCGTGCTGCTGGCCGCTGTGCTTGTTCGCCCAGCGCAAAAAAGTGCTTCCCGCACCCTAGTTTTACGCTGTACGGTAAAAATATCAGTTGATTTTATTTCCTTAGTACCTATATTGACTTCACTGACTCTTCTCCCGCCTTCAAGAGGCCTCATATTTTCCTACTGGCGTACCAGTCAGCGAAGCGTCGCATGTGCGCTTGTGCAGCGCTTGTGTGAAGCGACCTTGACTTGGAGCTACACACAGTGTACAAACTAACCAAGTAAAGAAAGGCACATTCTTCCATTCACAAACGTGTCCTGGCTTCGTTTCAACTGAGCGAACGAATTGCGACAACCCGTCGGCGGCCGGCGGACGAAACGCTGGGCCGACTGACTCTGTCTGAAAGCCGGGAAGCCGTGCAGTAGCGCAGCCAATTGCGAGCTCGGCTCCTCCCGACGTCACACGCAAACGCCGCAGAAAATGGGCGAGCGTAAAGAGAGGAGGACAGCATTTTCGAATTAATTTTTCTACTAAATAAAAACGCGTAAACGTGCCCAGAGTGGTCGAAACATGGCCTGGGGACTCCGGACTACAATTTGCGCTAGTAATCCCACAATGTTTGCATATCACTTCAGTGTCCCTTTAAGAGTGACTCTCAGACTCCAAAAAAGTAACTCAGTTGACAACATTGCCAGTGCGGTGACTATATCAATCGGCTGCTCTCGGATCTTTGCCCGTCGCGCGCATAGTTCGCAGCACACCGACATTCCTAGGAATGCATCCCTGGGAATGAGCGCGCTAATGCTCTCGCCCGCGAACTCAACAGCCGGGCACCAGCGGATGGTCATTCGAGGGCAATGCCCTTCTCAAGCAGCCGCTACATTGACATGAGAGAAGCTCTTCGGGAGGCACGCCTTTCCATACAGCTGTTTCCGGCACCTCACAGCACCCGACGGCACTCAGCTATACTTCGACAAATACAGACCACGACGCTTCCCATTCCTTACATGATACACAAATTCCGAAAAATGGAGGGTACCCCACCATGTCCCCACGGCGGGGAATACCCAGACATGTACCACACAGTTTGCGCATGCACCCAGAATCCCGCTCTCCCGCCCATACCGCACGTCAGCTTCGCCAAGTGGGAGGAGTGGCTGGCCAACTCAACCGCTCAAGGCCAGCGAACAGCTGACGGAACGGGCAGGGCTGGCCCTTACCTCTCTCTCTCTCTCTCTCTCTCTCCTCTCTCTCTCACTCCTCTCTCTCTCTCTCTCGCTCTCTCTCTCTCTCTCTCTCTCTCTCTCTCTCTCTCTCTTCTCTCTCTCTCTCTCTCTCTCTCTCTCTCTTCTCTCTCGTGTACTATGACCACCCGGTGATCATAGGAACACAAAGGAACAAAGGAAAACAAAGGAACACAACACAGCCAAATAAGCTAAACGACATCAAGCTGCCGGCAGTCTCCATTGATTGGTCTACTCACACTTCAAAATAATAAAGAGAGAGAGAGAGAGAGAGAGAACGATCTTTTGTCGGCCGCGCTAAGCTGCCTGGCTTGCTACGCCAGATGATTGATTGATTGATTGATTGATTGATTGATTGATTGATTGATTGATGATTGATCGATTGATTGATTGATGATTGATTGATGATGATTGATTGATGTGATTGATTGATTGATTGATGAGGCGCGCCGTAGTGGAGGGCTCCGGATTAATTTTGACCACCTGGGGATCTTTAACGTGCGCCGAAGTCTCGTACACATGGGTGTTTTTGCTTTTCGCCTCCATCAGAAAAGCAGCCGCCGCGGCCGGGAATCGAACCCGCGAACCAGATGAATGCGATGACGATGATGATTATAATGATGAAGAGGAATGCATACGATTTTAACTATTTACATATTCTGATCAAGTCTTGTGTCTTTTAGGTACGCCAATAAAGCTTTCATAGCACGGGCGGCACGTTTGGAAGAATTCCAATAACCTAGTACGTCACTCAGTTCTAGACTTGGAGGGCAGCCGGCCCAGAGACACTAAGAGACACTCTTTGTGTACTAAAGCGCGCACAATAACAAGGGAGGTTTTGCAGATCTTCACGCACATCACACTGTGGGCACAGCGGCGAGGCGGATTCGTGGATCTTGTAACAGAAGTACAGTGTGTAAGCGACACTCAACCGCATGCGGTGCAGTACTGCTTCATCATGCTTGGATAGTCCAGGTGGCATCTTAATTACAATGTGGGTCGATAGAATAGAGGGGCGCGTAATGACGGGATGCGTCTGCCCGAATCGATCGCCCATGACTCATGCCCCACTGAATGCAAGTGCTGTAGCATTTTTGCGAGAAAATGGCACCGGTATTTTTGATCCACGTTGGTCATGCGCTGTGGACGCTGCAGCGTCCGCCTTCACATTTCCAGCTATCCCGCAATGGGCAGGGAGCCACTGGAGAGCTATTTGATGGTGCGCTTTCAGAGCTTGAAGATGCAAAGCTTGTACAACAAGTACAAGCTGATCTTTGGGGAAAGACGCCAGACATTGCAGTGCAGTCCGAGAGTCCGTGAAAATGGCCCACAGGCGTTCCGGCTGCTCGGTGATGTGAACCAAGTCCAGCCGCAGAGCTGCAAGTTCGGTAGACGTAGATGATAATTTGTGGTTGAGCTTGACACTCAGGGTGGTGCGTGATGAAGGTATCCACACCGCGACAGTGGATGATGTCGATGACACCGTTCCGTCAAAAACCTTCTAGCCTCTATAGTACAGGTGTGTATGACCTCCGTGTGTGTTGTAGATAAATTCAAGAGCAAAAAAAAAACGTAGAGCGGCAGGTGGAATATGCTGCTTGCGTGTAATTCCGGGCACCGTGGTCACTATTTTCATGGGCGGGAACATCCAGGTCGGATAGAGAGGAAGTGCTGGCGGCTGGTAATGCTTCAAAATGCTCTTCTGGTAGACCTCTGCACGCGAAATATAACATCGCTTCCTTGTCAATTCTACCCAGGACGTGGTGGCTGGTCTGAAGAATCGAGGCCACGTTATGCAGCAGGTTGTCTGGCCTTATTATACCGTCGCCATCGAGCGGACAAGCAATGACACCTTCACGGCCTGCCACGACTTCAGGAGCTTGGCCACGGGATCTTCGGTCGGAGGGGATTTGAACTATAGGGCCACCTGAGGCATTTATAAACCACCATATTCGCACTTGCTGTCGTCTCCTTGGCTCTTCGCAATTTTCCTCGAAAGCCACCTGACCTAGAGCCTAAGAAACAATACGAGACACCCGTGTACTAGAGAGGATACATACGCCGCTGTACCGTTATCCTGCCTTAAATTTTACGAGTACTGATCACTGACATCGGCTGGGTGTGTTTTCACCAAAACCTCCGTGCGGAAAACTTAACAATGTTGCTCTTAATTCCAATCACGGCGTATTAAGTTTTGCTCGGTGTGGTTCTACGCAGAACTTACTCCTTTTATTTCCTTGAGACCTCGCACAGAATAAGTGAGGTAAAATTTCGTTCGTATGTTCCTGTAGGATGAACGTATCGTTAGTGCGGTACGTCATAAAGGCAAGTGAAATGAGGGGCGTCGGTATAAACATGTATAATATGACTGGAAGATCCCTGCTGTTGTAGCAATTGTCGGTATTGGCACTGAATCCCTGCATACAATGGAGAAGACAAGTTTGAAAATAAAAATGGACTGCATATGCGCCATTTAAAAAAAATTGGCCGCGTATCTGCTCCTTTCGTTGCAAATGTCGACAAAAGACGATAGTCTTTGTCGACATTTGCCATGTAAGTGCCTCCCTTCGCTTTCCCGCTCACATCTCATGTTCTTCCTCTTCCATCGCGCTCCTCCCAAGGTAAACACTCTAGAGGTTTGCTCAAGTCAATTTAAATTTACCGCGTTCCACTGCTCCAGGCCGGGTGCATCGATGCCGCACGGCGGAGACACGCGTGAATCGAGGCACCCTATGGTTCAACGTTTATATCCCTACTCCACGTGCGTTCCAAGCGGAACGTGGTACCTATTTACTAACCTTTTGTAACTTCTGTCGATTGATTTCTTAAATTCCGCCAGAACCTATAGTAGCGCTGGCAGCAGCAGGCGATGGTTTTCTGTGGTTGATGTAGTATTCCATTTGCTATAGCAAAAAAAAAAAAACAAGCATCCATGAATTTTTCAACAAAGGTTGCGCGGACGAAGTGCCAGACAGTCTTAAGTATACGGCCCCTGGAGTCGGGCACAAGACATCGAACACGGCCCCCACATCGGGGCCTCCCGACCAGCAGAAACGTGGCCCGTCGCCTAAACACAACGTCTCGCGCACAGCCCCCAAATCGGGCCTCACGAGAGGGAGAGCCCGCCGCCCGGCGGCGATTGGACTCTGAGCCCTGGCCGAGAGCGAGGGAAGTGTAGGACGGACGGGCAGTGACAAAAAAGAACGCGACGGACAAAGATGTGAATTCTGTATGCGCAGCAGTTAGTCTAATTAAAGCAGTTGTTTTATTTGCTTACTGGAAGTGCCGATGCTTGTTATTCAACGTCAAGGACAAAAGGAACGCTGCAAATATCACTTACGTATTGTTTTTTCTGCCTTACATTTGCGTAATGTCTTGCTCTTGTTTAACAGTGTTGACAAGTATGAACATTGACACCGGACATAGACGTTTAGATTTGGCTGTGGGTATGTAAGACTATCATGCAGCTTCTGTTTCACTTTGGCGGTGTGGCTGAATCGAGTCAGACAGACAGACCAAAATTTCTGCGGTGTAGTAGCCCAAGAAAGACTATCGTGTTTTAAAAGAAGCTCACCACGCTTCTGCTCACTTCTCTGCAAATGTCGTCGAAAGACTTTCGTCTCCAGCCGCCTCTGACGCGCAAATGTCTCTCTTCACTACTCCGCCCAGCTCATCCTGGGAGACCCCCAGACCTCAAGCGCTGGAAATGGCGGCCCCAGCACCGGTCTCTTCTCGGATTTTCGCGCGTTAGTGGTGCTGCTGCTGTACACCCGCCCAATTTTTTACGAATATCACGGGAGCGTCGACCGTTCCGTCGATCAGCGCCGTATGATGGAGTAGATACGACAAACCCGGCGAGAGTAACCGCATGCGCATTAACCAAAGGCCGCTGCTGTCGTCGTCTGCTCGGCTGTTCCAAGAGCAGACAGCCACCCCGGTTTTTTTATTCGCTTATCACACTACCCTCCAACCCGCCGTCAACGGGGCGGAGAGGGCAAGTGAAAGCAAGCGGTAACAGCAGTACGGGGTGCTGTCTGCTCTTGGAACAGCCTAGCAGACGACGGCAGCAGCGGCCTTCGCTTAGTGCGCATGCGGTTACTCTCGCCGAGTTTGTCGTATCACCCCATCATACGGCGCTGATCGACGGAACGGTCGACGCTCCCGTGATATCGGTAAAAAATTGGGTGGGTGTACATATGAAAACTTTTAATGTGCCGTGGCAATCTCTCGCAAAAAAAAAAAAAAATCACGAGTGCACTCGCCACTCATGCGTGCTGACCGGGGCTCAGCGCGAGAAACTCGCACTCGCAAGTGGTGAGCGGAGCTCTCCGCGAGTGGAATTCGCACTCACGAGTGCTGAGCGTGGCTCGCCGTGTGAGTGCATTCATTAGTGAGCCTGCCGACCTATGCCACAGAAATGAGGAGCCGGGTGAGTTTTGAAGGTGCGGGAGAAGCACCTCTCAGTTGGGCGTCTACGATGGCACGGATCTGTACGACACCGCTCATGCCTTCGCGCAAACTGGTACCACACTTGGTCGCCCTGGTTGTGCCGGCAGGCTTCCAACCCATTCTGCAACCGACAAAGTGGCAGAAGTGCGCTATGGCGAAACCTTAGAATCGCCACCAAACGGACCACCGGGCGCAAGAATGATGTTGCAGGGAACCGAAACCAAAACAGATGCGGATAACTAAACAGAACCACATTTGATTCTGGCGCATAAGCTTGATGCAAATTAAACTATCGTTATTCCTTAAAAAATAACCCCACACAAACGGAAGTGCAAACACCTGAAGTTTAAGGGCATCATCCAGTCCCATTGCAAGAAACTAAGTACTGATTTAGGGACCAAATGAATGTTGAAAGGTATGTGTGACTGGTATGAATATCTATGGGAGAGGCCTTTGCCCTGCAGTGGGAGTAGATAGGCTGATGATGATGATGTGTGACTGTACGTCTTTTTGGGCTATCTAAACGTGAAGTACGTTTTTTTTCTGACATGACGGCCACTCGAGTCAACCAGAACAGTCACGCAGCCGCTAACCAGACCCATTGAGGGTTAGTGAGAGGAAGAGTGGTGAGAAAAGGGAAAGTGAGACAAATACAGCGATGATCTAGCTGGAACAGAGCTCAAGAAAAGAGAGAGAGAGAGAGAGAGAGAGAGAGAGAGAGAGAGAGAGAGAGAGAGAGAGAGAGAGAGAGAGAAAACAGCTCTTTATTAGATGAAAGCAGAGAGGCTTGCCGCATGTTTCCGCCTGCATGCAGAAACAGACACGGGCGCGTTGTCCTTTCTTCATGTGCCCTGTTTTAGCGCCGTTCCACCTAGACAGTTGCCAACTCGAGTTGAAACTCCCCTGAAAGACAGCGAACGCAACAGAGGAGAGATAACCGACAATATAAAAAGCAGAGGACGGGGGCATGCCAGAAGGGAATAACAAAAAAAAGAGGGGAGGGGTGCGATTAATCGCACCCCTCCTCTTTACCTTATTATAAACGAGATGGGTAGAGTGGAATGACGGGAGGGGCAGTACCGGGGGGGAAGTACGAACGAAAGGAGAGATTGAGGAAGAAACGGGATGGGGCGCATGTGTAAAAGAGACGCAGAAGAGAGTAAGGTTGGGGGTAGATTGCAAAACAGCGTATCAGGAATGGACCGGGAGGGGAAAAAAACTCGAAAGGGAATAAAGTCGAGCAGTGCATGAGATTGCAGTTGGGAAATGATGGGGAGCGAAGAATTGTCATAGGTTCAGCGGAGAAGATTAGGGAACCGAAGGCAAAGGAGGAAAGTGCTAAAAAAACAGCGGTGGGGCTAGCGAGAGGAGGGAAGGGAACAGTAAGGTGAACGATCGTGCGTGCCAATGTGAAAGTGAAAAATACGAGGGGGAGGTGATGGGGGAGGTCAATTGAAGGAGTGGAGTCGGCGGTGGTGAAGGGAACTCCATGGAGGAGGAAGCCTATTAGAGACTAGGAAGGAGGAACGAAGGCAGAAGCGAGAAATGGCAGATGGAAGAGGAATGAAAACAGAGGAGGGTTGAGGGAGTGTTAGGGAGACGGCTAGCTAGAGTGGAGTGCGCCCTTGAAGACAAAAGGTGGAGTGGAGGGAAAGGGTGGGAATGTGGAGGGAGGGAGAGAAGGGAACAGGAAGGGAAAAGGAGAGGACGGGAATTAAATACGTGAGACAGAGCCAGGGGCAGTTGATACGAACTGGTAGGAAAGCCTGCTGTTGGCCACCTGCCGCTTTGTTTGCACCCACGAAGAACAAGGCCAAGCTGTACGGCGGAGAAGAAAGTGTGCCATGGTTCCAAGCACTATGGTTCCAAGTGTCCAGCGAGTGTGCCTGCCCTGGTTGCCATCTTTTTTTGAAGCGTGCCGCTAAGTTAAGGCAAAGAAGTCGCTAAATAGTCGCTAAATTTTACAGAAAAGTCACTGAAATAATCGCTAAATTTCGAAAGCATAATAAACCCATTTAAAGTAGTTTTTTTTTCCCGTTAAACTTAACTGAAATAATTCAAGAAGTTGAATGTACAGTGAAAGCAAATTTATTTGCTTCTTTGAGCTGCAAAGGTAAGAACAACAAAAAAAAAGGGTGCCTCTCGTACACTTTTACAATAAAAATAAATTACCGATTTGCCTTTAAAGGGACCCCGAAAAGCTTTGTGAAGGTGGCAATCAAATGCATTCAGGTGGTAGAACACATAACGGGGGATTTTTGAGCCAAGTGTGAGCCCCATACGTTGTACGGATAATTTGTAAACAATTTTTGAAGATCGCCTTTCTCAGCCGATGAGCGCGACGCCGCAGCGAGCCGACCGCGCTGACGCAACGGCGACGCGGCTGACGCAACGGCGACCGCGGCTGACGCAACGGCGAAGGCGCCGCCTGATTCGCCCAATCGCCGGTGAGGTCGGCCGCCGGCGGTGTCACTGCCATTGGCTTCCGGCTGCTCTTCATCCTTCCTGCGCGATCCGAGGCAAAGGCGGCAAATGCGGGTCCGCAGCGATTGACGCGTGCCTAGGCGCAGGAATGTAGCTAGCGCAGAACGGAAGTCGAGCGTCGCGATGTCACATGGCTATTCCCAGTGTTTCCAGCTGCTTTGAAGGAAGCAGAGAGGGAGGAGGAGTCGATCGGCAAGTGGGGAGAGGTGCATTTAATTGCTTCTGGCGCAGCTAATACTGAATTAGATCAATAATTCCAACGGCATTGCATCCCTATATTGGTGCTACGCGACAATACAGGCCTTTTGTAACTTTTACAGAAGGCTTTTCTGGGTCCCTTTAAGATTGAATCAGTGCACCAGAACACGCACACACACGCTGCACACGGATGTAGAGTCTAGTAGAAAAGATCTTCCTCGATTGTGGTAATGGCGGTCGAGTCCGAATCTGCTAACGTTGTCGGTTCGTTGGCAGCTTTGTAGGCGTCGGCAGTGCCAATCATACGCTACATGCTTCTCTGCTGAGGTATGGGGAGGGGGAAGAAAAGGCCCAGAAAAGATCTGGGCATGAAAGAAAAAGAAACTGTCGTGGACTTGGCGTGTAACGGACTTTCCAAATTTTATTTGGTGAGCTTGGGCCCGTAATTTACAATTTTTAAATGCAGAGCATTCAGTAACTCACGATGTCACCCGCGTTGACGTCCGTCGTAGTCCGCACCGTCGTTGTCCGCACCCCTCCCCCTACACTATAAAAAAAAAATACTATCCGGCGCCTGTTTCGATCCCTCGACCCTGCGGGCGGAACGCAATGTACATGGTGCTCTTACCCACTGCGCCACAAAGCCGACTTTTTTTGTGAAACAATAACTTTATTTACACATAAATATACACGTTATGCCCGAGTGTTAACATGGTTCAGGAGCAGCTCTGACAGCGGATGTCCGTTACATGTTTGGGGTGGTAACATGACAACAAACGATATCCCATGTTGAGGGGTAAAAAACAAAAAAGTACGGAAAGAAAAAAAAAAAAACAAAACAAAATAGAAGGACAAAGAGGACAGCAACACAGACTATACAAAAACAAGGGCTGAAGGAATTGTGAGTGTCCTATTAGCTGGCGCTAATCTCTCTTGCACCTCAAAAGAGGGGCTGGTCAACGTAGATGCGCTGGCTCGTTAAACGGTCCAATCACATTTTTTTTTTTTTTATTAATGGCTTAGACGTGTCCCTGCCTGCGTCTTTCCTCATTTGTTTTGTAGCGCTTCAGCGCATGGCTGCCTCGGGAGAGCTTCCTTCGCAGTTCCAGGTCACAGTCAGATGTGCCCAATGCGCTAACCGTCCATTGGACCTCCCGCAGAAAGTGTCGCCATGCGGGTTGTGGGTGGAGGGCGCACTCCACTGCATCTACCCTCGCTTTCCAGACAGAATGGGAGGCTACGAACGCGCCTTATATCCTTGACTCATTCAAACTACGTCAAGAAGCTGCTGATACAACGCATTCACTACCACCAACTCCCCAAACACTAAACGTTAACGCAATACACCCACCCCCTATGCGACGCATTTACTCGAGTCCCCCTCGCGGGGAGATGGGCCCAATTTTTTATTAAATAAGGCCAATGTCATCCAAATAAGAGAACATCCTCGTTAGAGCTGAACGCTGCTTCGAGGATTTGGCATCGCTCCAAGGCGAAATAGGTAACTATTTGTGTATGCACAGCTCAGCCGTAAACGATGATACAACGTTGCCAGATTAAGTCGAGACTCCTAAGACAGCTCGCCTTAGGTGACCCTGTACTGCATGTATGTCCAAACTTGGCAACCGTAAAGTCGGTGGCAAATCTTCGGAGATATCTCTTACTAAGGGGGTGACCCAATGGTATCCTGGATAAACAAGAGTATGCTCACTTAAAATTAAAATGGAATTCATCACTTTGTTTCCCGCCAATGTGAAGTGGTCGTCCCTACCGTGAGGGCGTTACAAAAGTTTAAAACCGAGGTGTTTACGATAGCGCTAAAACCGTTCAAAATACTAAGATTACGGTTGAATAGCGAAGTCACTAAAATTTCACTGAACTCTTGGGCGATTCCGCTAAAAAAGTCGCTGTCCGCTAAATTTGAAAAATCTGTCGCTAAATAGATGAGAAGTCGCTAAATTTAGCGACAAAATCGCTAAAATGGCAACACGCGCGGCGCCCATCTCACAAAGCACATATGCTTCCACGTCCGTGCCTCTGTCATCATATGCTGGTTTCCTGTACACGTTGAATTAAAATCCTCAACCGCCGTAAAGACAGGTTGGGTGATCAACTGAAGAGAAAGGATGAGCTGGGGAGTTAGAAGGAAAAAGAGGCGCTATACTAGCGGGGTTGGCCGACAAGCTATCATTTTTTGACAATTTGCAGTGCAGAAAGCAGATAGGCGGCCAATCTTTTCAAGAGACGTCTCAATTCTAAGCACTTCCAAGTCCATGGGTATTGCAGATATTGCTTTCACTGCAGATATGGCAGCCACTGTTTGCATAACGGTAAGCGATTTCTGCAGGCAACGATCTTCTGATTGGCCGCAGTGATTTGAACAGTAGAACAATAGTTCCAGTAGCACAGCTTTCAGCTGAAAGCTGTACTATTCGACGCTCCAGCGGCATTTAATACATAACCGCATGCTTTCTGCTTCAGCAAAGCGATGGCTCCTTGACCTCTTCAATTCTTGATGCCCTGGCGGCATGGACTACATGCAAACATCTTTTGGCCAGCAAAGCTCAGAAATTTCTTTAGCATCATCGCTCCTTTCAGAAAAACGCATGCGGGACAAAGTACTTTGCACTGGCTTGACGTTCCACCCGTGCTCTCTTAGAGTCCAATAGGAATTGGCACATCTTAAAGGGGCCATGCAGACAAATCAGGGGCGGATCCAGGATTTTTCTGAGAGGGGGTCAGCTCCTATCAGTGTTTGATGATGATGATGATGATGATGATGAGAAGGAGGAAGAGGAGGAGCCTTATTCATTCACTGAAATTTCGGGAAAGCAAAAACACAAGGAATACAACAAGTCATCAATTCCCCTTTTTTCTGCGACCTGAGTGGTCATCTTCTTGGAGGTTTAAATTCAAAAATTAAGGGAGGGGTCAGGACACCCGGACCCCCCTCTGTATCCGCCAATGGACAAAATACAAGTTTGTTTTATTCGAAAGATGTAGTGTTTTATAAGGCCCTAAGCGCTTGTTCGGCAACAAACGATGCTTTTTCACTGGTAAATTAAACATTTTAAGTCACTGATTCGTGTGTTTTCGCGACGTTGACAATGACGTGTTAAGAGCAGGATCTTGAAACCAAATATAGCATGCTGACCAGGGCTCCTCCCATCTCACAGGCTCCCGCTTGATTATCTTGTTTATTGACCACTTTCATAGATGGCGCTGCAATACTGATGAATATAGGGCGCCTCGATGCGCGCCCGCTCCGCTGAGGGTGGCGCCACTCTTTGAAGGGGTCGCCGCCGCCAAGACCGGTTCTCGGGAGGCGCCGCCGACATTTTCTTGCATCCCGCCCCCGCCGACTCCCGTGCTAGGCGCGCGAAAAGCGGCGCTCTTCACAAAGTCTCTTTGCAGAACGCCTGGGTGCTGCGTTCCCCAGTGTTCTAACAGCTCTAAAAATTTCTGGAGGATGTTTTCGTTTCTTAGAGACCCAAAAAAGCGGCTTCTAAGTTCTGTGGACGGTGAAGATCAAGCGGGACAAGTGGCAGCCGACGAACCACTCCTGCATATGCAGTGCAAGTACAGTGGTGATCTCGCTTAGGGTGAAGACGGAGCGCATGGCCGCCGGTACTATCAGAGCAGCCATGCGCATGCACTGTGCGTGTCGAGCGAGGCTATACTTCTAGCGCGCGCATCGCGTCATATCGGAGCGTCTGAACGTCGTCTGCTAACTTCATCGTGCTTGAAGCGGTGGAGAAATCGGCCGCTGTAAAAATAAGTGGAAACTTGAAACCGCAAGAAAACTGTTTCTTAGTGAGCGGTTATCCGTTCATTAGCTTGAATGCAATGCAATTGGTTCGTCACATTGCAAGTTCGCAACTCGCCAGCATGCTTCAATGAGACTCCATAAAAAGGTGACGTTAATTGCAATAGCAGTTTGTTTGTTTTAAGTAATTGCTGCTGAAACCAAAGCAGCCCATGCACGCAATGTTTGTTAGAAATAAATTGAGACCTTAAAGTAAGCTAGGGCACCACAACCCCGATTCAATTTAAGGTGGAAAAGATACTTTGTGGTTTTTATTAGGCATGTTCGTACAAGGTTCGATGATTCGGTGTTCAAAGCGAGGCACCATTAGCAGACGACGCACAGCATAGCAGAAGATGATCAGATGCTCCGATGACGCAATCCGCGCGTTCAAAGCAAATTACGCCTCGACACGCACAGCGCATGCGCGATGCTTCGCGCGGCCGACGGTAGGCTGCTCTGATAGTACCGGCGCGCACGCGCTCCCATGTTCACCCTAAGCGAGATCACCACTGTACCCGGCTTCTCAGCAGTGCCAAATCCATTTGGGGCTATTGTCAGATACCGGACGTACGGTTTTATGCGTTTATGTTGGAGTTTTCATCATGCTTTTGCGGCCTTTTTATATTTGATTGATACAAACGGACGGGCCGATATGAAACGTGTGGCGCTTTGCATCTTCAGTTCTTTCATTTTGTAACATGAAATAAGGCGCTCGTTGTAAGAAGGCGTGCGACCTTTCTCAGTCCCGAAGCGTCATCCCGGCGCATCACGCTTACTTTACCAAAAGTAAACCTGTAGACTGGGCTAGTTGGTAATTCATAGTGATCAAATGTAGCGCAACAGAAACACACGGGATACACCATACCTTCGCTAATCATCTCAAAATAGAGAATCCTTCACCAAAACCGTACTCTTCTGTTCATCTACCCTATAAAAAGAATGAATATCAAAAGTAAAGCCAAATCAAGCCCACACTGTAGCTATCAAGGCGCGTCACGCAGCAAACGCGCGCCCCGCGTCCAGCGGATGCAAGAAAATGGCGGTCACGCTAGCAGACGACGCGGTTGTCCTCACCCTCAGCGGAGCGGGCGCGCATCGAGGCACCCTAGATGAATACCCAGTGTTTTGGCTAATTGTTTAACGCACACTTTCATAGATAGTGCTGCAATACTAGTTGATGAAGTGCCAGTGTTTGGTTATCTTGTTTATCGCCCACTTTCATAAATGGCGCTGCAATACTCCCAAAGTTTCAGTTTTCGCATTATTTTTTCTACACCCGCCGTATTTTTATCACGGTTCATACTCATCGTTTCCTAAACATTAAATCTATGGCTCGACAAACATGGTGACGTAAGCGACCGGGCCGCTTGCTTCGGTTGGTCAGTGTTGTTTCAGACAAGTCCAGCGCATCCGACGGCTGTGTTAGCAGTCAGCCAGACAAGTGCCGCACTAACAGCATCAGTATACCCCACAATTCTTGCTGCTATAAAAAGAATGTGCCCTACATATAAGCGCAAACAGCTCGTTCGGCAAGCTTATAAGCCCCGCCCAATTTTCATTTGCCAGCCTGAACCAGGCTTATGACACCACGATTCTGTTGCGGGAAAGGAGCTATAAAGTGTTGCATGGCCATTTCCCTAATCATATAGCTTTTTAGGGCAAATTTGGTATTATAACGAGGCAATCTTTTGAATGAACCGAACTTGTGTTTTGTCTGCATGGGCCCGTTAAGGAAATTTACTCAGAAAAAGAGGGAACCAACTGCGCACAAGTCAGGCTTCCAAATAGAGCTTATGCAAAAAACTGGCGCCCTCTTGCGGGAACCGCGTGCGCTTCCGCCCATGTTGGGACATTCTCGGATCTCCGGATACCGCAGTATACATGATAGCCCGGGGTTAGCGACGCGCACGTCGGCATTTATCGTTGTCCAAGATGCCCAAATACTGCCGTGTAACTTGCTGTGCCAAAGATACGAGGACGACCACGGAAATAGCGTACACATTTTTTTTTATTTCTCACTACAAGCATAATTCGAGCCCTTAGTGAAGTCGCTTGCGGGTGTCGACTTCCCTTCGCGCAGTAATATTATAGCTAGATCGCATGCATAGTCACGAAACGAATATGTGCAGGACTAAAAAGGTCCCAAGTGAGCTATTTTCTAGCCCTGTATTTGCCGGGAAGCTCGTACTTTATCGTGCAGGATGAGTTTTGAGTCTGCCGGCCGTTCGTGCTTTGTGGTGCCGCGTTTTCTTTTTATTCTGGACGTTCGGTGGGCTTTTATGGAAGTACTACGCATTCTTTCGTTTGCCAAACGTTACAGGAAATAAGGGATCCGCGAGAGTTGCATTCTTCACGTAGCGCCATGAGTAGCGCAAGTAACGTACGTAGTAACCCGTGTATCGGTCATTTATCGCTCGTCGCCTGCTGTTCGACCGTAGCCTATTTTCCCAAGATAAAATTTTTCGAGGGGAAATTTTTCTAAGCGGTAGTGTGCCTCCAGTTTTGTTGTCCACGGAGCGAGCACGCTCAGCGGTCACCGCGAGGCACGCGCTCACCAGTGATCGGCAATTTATTGGTAATTTAATTATTCATAGGCAATTTATTGGTAATTTATTGACATTGTTTAACGCGTTACGCGCTACACGTTACGGCCAGCTACAACAGCTCCGCTGTTGAAGAATGTCAGGTATGAAATTTATTTTAAGTGTTTTTTTTTTTTCTTTTGCAGGTTTCCTCAGCGTTCCAGAAGATCCTTGGCGTAAAGCTATATCGCGAGTGCGCCCTCCTTCCTCCCCCGTTTTAACCTCAGGACAGCCCGCATCAGCTCAAAGCGTTTCAGGAATGACCCGAGAAACCTGCAGGATGCGAATAAACACGGATGTACTTTCAATGTTTGGGGTTCTCAAAGCAAAAAAAAAAAAAAAAGAAACGCGACAGCCTCCAACAGCTGCCCTGCCGGTGCCTCCCCGACTGCTTTTTCGATGCATAATGCGTATTTATGAAGTCGCCCGCAAATGTGGGCGACAGAGAAAGGTCCACAGATCACTCGTCGCTCATTTTGCTGCGCTTTAAATCTGACTATAAAAGGATCGCCAAGCCGAGAAAGCCCCTCACACGCTCCGTACCAAGCAATCCCGCGACCGTCATCCCCCAACATGGCGTCGCGTGCTCGTTTCGTTTTTCTTCCGGTAGATGACGGCACTTTTGCATAAAGTCTATAGGGGGTGCTCGGAAAATGGCATCAGCGTGCACACGCACAAGTGCGTTTGAATTTCATGCTAAACTACTACACGGATTAAAAGGGACAGACACATGCACAGAATTTTTCGCTGTAGCCTCACAGACAGCTCACTAAAAAAAACCTGCCAACAGTGCACAAGATGACTGCTAGCACACAGTAGGCTTTTTTCTTGCAAGACGAAATTTTTTCAAAATTTTCGTGGTTATGTATGCTGAAACCACACCTGGGCTACAAGCAGTGCCATGGTGGAGGGCTCCGGATTGATTTTGACCACTGAGGGTCCTTAGCAAGAGCCGAAAATTCCACACACAGGAGTTTGAGTTTTAGGTACGGAGTACCTTAGGACCGCACAATGTCCGTCCGCGTCCGTGCGCATAGCATTTACAATCGCAAAAAATCGCACAGGCACCGGCAGGATTCGAGCCTGCGTCTGGTAGACCAGACAGAGTTCGGGTCAGTCGTCTTACCCATTGTGCTACGACTGTGAGTTAGTGTTCGTCCCAGATGTTCGTCATGAGCTAGACATCCTGCTATTGGGCGGCTTTTTCACGCACTTCCGGCAAAGAGATGAGTCGTCTGCTCAGCGTCGGCTCGCCGGCTGATCTGCCAGCGGAGTGCCGGAGTGCTTGGACATTTTACGACAAACGAAACAAGTGTAAACAAACGCTTAACCGTTTGTATTGAATGCAACAGGGCCATAACACGACATGAATATTCTCTTACTTGAGTACGTTCCATAAAGAAAGCGTTGAAGCCCCGTGGCACTTCTTTCTTGCAATCGCAGAGAACGCCCTGGGCCCAATGCCCGGGTTTGACGCATACATTTTATTCAACTTCCAAACAATCCAGAGATGCGTTTCGAACGAACACAACGTCACAACATGCGTTGCAAGTCCGAACCGCGATTGACAGACGATGGGTTGCCTCCTCCTGCCCCTCGTAAATTCGGCACCAGTGTTGCCAACTGTAGGGTTTTCGCCCTACAGGTAGGGCGTTTTGGGAAATTTTAAATGCAGAGGGATTAGGTACTCACCATTTTTTTCCCCGGGGTAGGGCCCTTTTAACTTTTCGTTCAACTTTTTCCCTTTTCGCCACGATGAAGGCGAACACATCTCTGGGAAATTATGTCCTCAACTAACTTGGGTTGAATGCAATTTTTGGCTAGGTTACGCTTCGGATCGGATTTTCGGGTTAAAGTGGAGTGGATTGTGAATGCAGAGCCGGAGGTAAGAAAAGCTTGCGGAGACGCGCTTGGGCGGCGCAGAAGGCACTCAACTCTTGGTTTCCCTCTTGGATGCCCTGTGGCATATAACAGGTGTGCCCTTGCAAAGGGCCACCGCGGTTGGCTAACACCTAATGCACGCCGCGTTTTACAGTCGCCCGGGCTGGGACCGGTACGGGAGCCCCGCGCGATTTAAGCCAGCGCGCGGGACAATTCTATGGGGCTCTTTGCATGGCTTGCCTCCATAGTGCTTACTCCCAGAATGGACGCGTTTCTCGAGCCGCGCCGCGGCAAAATGCGAAACCATTTGAATTGTGTGGGCCGGTAAAGGGCCGAGGGCCGATTTTTGCTTTTTCCCCCGGGCGTGGGGGCCATTTTAATTTTCGAAATTTCCATTTTACAGCAGTTGTTGAAAATGCCTCCCCAGAAAAAAAGGTTACGCTTCCGCAACCCGATCTTTCGTGAGAGGGAGTGGAGGGAGAAAATGAAGAGCCATGGAGGAAGAAAAGCTTGCGAAGGGCAACGCAGCAGAAAGGCACAAAAGATCAAACTCTGGTGTTGCCCTGTGGATGCCCTTGGCATGAACAGGCTGCTGCTTGCAAAGTTGGTTTCCACCGCTGGTTGGGGGTGTAGCTCTAATGAAGAGCGTGAGGCTGGCCGGGCTGGGGCGGGAGGCACGCGCGCGCGATTTGAATTGTACCAGCGCAGCGGTACAACAGTTGCTATGGGGGCTAGCATGCGGGGGTGCCTCCATAGTGCTCCCTCCCACGGTGGAGCGCGTGTTTTCGAGCCAGCGCCGCGGCCAAACATGTCAAAAGCCATTTCGGAAGTTGTGTTCCCGTGATAAGGCGCCGATGGGAGATCTTGCAGATCGCCGGGCGCCTGCTCCATAATTTTCGACTTTCGATTGTTACAGCAGTTGTTGAAAACTGCCTCTCAGAAAAAAGGTACCTTTGAAAAATATCCTGGGCCTGGCATGTGACAACGCCAGCGTTATGGTTGGCGAGCATATATCCCTGGCCCAAAAATTTCAGCACAAGGCAGACAGGAGTTTCGTGCTCATTCGCTGCATATGCCATTCCACCCACATTGTTGCCAGCAAAGCTGCAATGAAGCGTCTCAGATACCTGGAAGATCTTCGGCGAAACATCAAAACAGCAAGAGACAATCACAAGTATCTGCACTACAGGAGTTCCTCCAGACTGAAAAAAGGAAGATTCTGTGGCCATGCGAGACCCGTGCGTTGAGCGTGTACTAAAAAAATGGGAAACCGTGCGACTCCTTCTCTTGCAAGCCTCCGTGGAAGACCGAATAGTGGCCGCCGAATTCATTCTAAACCACATGAACTATAGTGTCACAGAGGCTTATTTCAGGTTTATGAAATTCGTGCTCAAATTTTTTAACAGGCTAACGGAAACCTCATCGGATAACTCCAGGCAGAGAGCGTCAACGCCTCATCTGATGTCTACTGCAAAATTTTGTCCAGCCGTCTGCTCTGGAGAGGGATGACATAAATACCATTGACCCAAGAGTTCTGCTGCCCCTTAAAGAGGTATACCTGGGCGAAGGGTGCAATTCTGTGCTGAAGAAGTGTGCCGGTTTGTGACCTTCGTATTTGCTGTGTGTCTTTTTATCAGACAGCCGCCGTTGAGGTCAAAAAGAGGCTTCCAGTTTCCGGGCTCTTTGTCATGACCCCGGTTGCCATGACTCTTCGTCAGTCGTGACCCCGAAGACAGCCCTCAGCACAGAAGATGGAGGGAAGCTAGATTTTCGCACATGGCCGACTTGAGAACAAAAAACCGCAATAGGCTTGGAAATGAGAATCTCAACTCCATGCTGGTCATCAAGTCGGGATCGCAGCTAGTGGACGCACTTGACCTAACATGACCGTGGAACACGGGCACCCGAAGCTCCACAGCAAGCAGATATATTGATTCTGTAGCCGAAGCTAAATAACTAAAATTAGTACAAACAAAAATTTTAATATTAGGAAACAAAACAAAACCGTTTAAAATAAAAAAAAATTTCAATCTTTTTGGCGTAGGGCGGGGCGTAGGGCTATTGCGAATATTGTGTAGGGCGATGTAGGGCTTTTTGAGGTGTGGGGCGATCTGGTCGAAACTGGTTGGCAACACTGTTCGGCACTCACCTCGCGCGCGGTTTGCGCAGTTTGCGGGGACGAACAGCAAGTCACTTAACTCTGGCGCACAACCGAGATGGCTTTTAGCCACGCACACTGCACATACGCCATGCGAGGTTAAGTCGTACGCCGCTTGAGAAAGATAATCCAGACCATGGGAAGCACTATCCACCCGCAGAAGCACAACGTCGCATTTCATCGCGAAACAAAGGCGTCCACAACACACACCATCGCCTCCTGTAATGCCAAACGCATCTCGCACTTCCAAATGGGAGTGAGTAGTATGCCTGCAGTGCCCATATGCCGCGAGGTGGGGCCCCAAGCTGAACCGGGATCACGCAACCGTAACTGACTTCTAGAGCGGTTTGTGCCTTGTTTCTAGGGCAACCGATGTTTGATATGTCAAAGAAATGGTGCTCGCTCCAGCGCTAGAAAGCTCAGAGCCGCGGAGGAGCATGTTTTGCCAACGTTGCCGCTCTCCACCACGCGTCGCCCCAAGCTGAACTGGCGTTTTGTGCACGGGTTCTGTATCGGTTTAAAATGTCTTTTTCACATGCCGCCGCCAGGAATTACCACCGCCACAAAATAAGACCCGGCACCAGCGGGGCCACATCTGATACGGCGCTTTTTGGATAAACAGTGCGCTGTGCATCAAGGGAGCGAGCGCAGGATCCTCCCCGTGCGGCTGCGAGTTCGCCGCCGATAAAGAGTCGCGTGCCGCCGATAGCAAAGTAAGCAAAGTCTGCAGCAACGTACACCGCGAAAGGGCAAGGCCAGACCGCCGCACACATGCGGCAAGATTTTTCCGTTCGCTTTTCCAGCCTTGAGCGGAGAGCGGGATTCATGGCGTCAACAAAGCTTGCCCGTAGCAGACGGCTGTGTGAGCAGCGCAATAGCGGAAGTACGTCACCGCCGAGGAGCGCAGCATCATGGGAGGGAAGGCTCGCTCGCCGTCAACAGCGGAGAGTAAGTTGAAAGGAGGAGGAAACGCGACGCGACGATAATAGCGCGGTTTTTGATTTACGATTTCTCAGCTAATACTCATCGCTTCAACAAAATTTTTGCGGGAGGAGATTGCTAATACATTGCTTTATTTGGTTACATGTACATCCACGCATCGGCGGAAGGTATTTCAGGACCCCTTTAAGCCTGAACGGCCCAAGGGTACACTTACGGGTTTTCGCACTAACAGCCTGTGTTTGAGTCCCAATGATAAAAGTTTTTTCGCAAGACTGACAACTTTTGTTCTCCTCCAACATATTCACCTAGGCTAATTCTACGCATAATTGCTGAAAATAAGGATAGTTTGGCATCTTTGTGTTCAGCTAAATCTCGCCCTCATCAGCAGCAGCCTATTTAGCTTCACTGAAAGAGGTCTAGCAGCCAGGTTTGTCAAAGATGCCAGACGGGATTTCACTGACATCCTTCGGCCCAGCATCACACCACCTTGGCCATTTCTCAGAAAACGAGAGCATCTTTTTGGAACATGGCAGTTTTCACATTGTACACTCTTGTTTACCCACATTAATGAAGCCTTACCTTTCTTTTCTTGAATGCAACCAACCTTGAAGCTGTAGACCATCATCTGTCTGCGATTCTTGTTTCACGCTTCACCACACCGCAACCAGACAAAGATAGAGAGAGAGAGAGAGAGAGAGCTCACAGGATACATGTGTCGTATACAACAAGTCGTCGTTTTTATTATTAAATACGTACGAATATTACCTAGAAACTTGCTTTTTTTTTCTTTTCTACGACTTGACGCAAGCACTCTAAACGTCCAGTTGCTGCAGCCGTCGCACCACAATACTCGCACGCAGGAATAGTAAAAAAAGAAAGGACAAACAAATCGGGGGGAGTAAGGGCGGGGGGAGCGCAGGACACGCTGCTCTGCTGTCTTTCTCTTTTTCCTTTGCACCAGTGGTCACCACTCACTCGTTCGGCCGTTCACTTTTGTCCCTTCACGCACGCCGTCATTCACACACGCTGCGGACGTCTCATTCGCACATTCGCATCAGCATCACCATCATCGCCATCATCACGCGGCATTGTGGACGAGACATAGATAGCGATCAAAAAAGAAAAAAAAAAAAAGAAATGAGCACAATTACGACAAGTGCTTT